>JAMXBB010000006.1:34688472-35146727 GCA_024138015.1 Lumnitzera littorea | reverse complement strand
ACTTGAATTAAAAGGGGGAAAATACAACAAAATTACTTAATTGTGAAGAAAAAAAAACCAACCAACCCTAATTCCCTATAAATAGGACTTCATAAATCAGATTCACACTTTAGATACCTAAGACACTTAAGGAAAATTCAAAGGAAATTTACAAAAATTAAGAAAAAACAGAGAAGCCATTGACCCACGTTAGTTCCCCACCCAAATAGTGATTTGCTATTGAACCTTGCCAACTACCACCAGTCCACCAATTGCCCAACTTCATCGACACACTTCCACTAGCCGTCAACCATTGTAGCACCAGTGAACGGTTAGTCAAATTCTTGCCCCGTTTTTCATGTATTTTCTAAAAATATTAAATAATTCCATAAAATTATAAAAAAATTAATTCCTAGGTTGTTTTAGTATACTTTCATATTGTAATTTTATTTTTATAAAATTATGAATATTTTATATACTTAACAATATACTATTCACCTAAATTTTTACTTTCAAAATAAATGTACTAAATGATGTTATTTTAAGCTCAAAATTTTTTTATAGAATACATATTACATGTAGCTTATTTCTATGTAGCTTGGCTTTTATTTTATATATATTTAGTATTTATTGCATTTTTAGGCCTTAAAAATGGTTAAAAATAGGGTAATTTGTGAATTAAATTGATTTTAGGTGAAATAATTAATGAAATTAGCGTCCAATTACTTTTGAATGTTTGTAATGATGTCAGGATAGGTTGAAATTAATTTAGTATAAAAATTATAATATCTACTTAATTAACTATGATTTAAGGGTAAAATTGTAACTTTAAGTATATAGGCGATAAGCTCGATATCATGAAACCAATTATTAATTGAATTCCATATATTTTTTTGAGTCTATGGAAATTTTTTTGAAATTATTTAGTAACCCTAGCTATTTATTATAAATTTTCCTAGGTAAATAGCCTAAATTAGTAATAGGACATATATTTAGTAATAATACATTAAAGTATGATAATTATTTGATTAAATAAAAATTAAAACATATCCTAATCAGATAATAGTACTTATTATTTTGTTATATATTTCGCAATATTATTTGTATCGGGTTATGATATATACATGCTAAGACTAAATAATACATGATTTATCATGTTTATCGTAAAATTATATAAAAATATATTGTAACTATGCAATTGATATCAATGTGATATTACTTACTATATAGATTTACCTATATACTAAGATTAAAAATACCCTTTAGGAACCATTTTTTTGAACTAAACTTGTAATATATATTGTTAAGTTTATACAAACCAAACAATACTGACCTTATTAAAATTAAATAATTTTGGATGATAGCCTATATAATAAAATATGATACTTGAAATATACATTTGCGTGTGTATGTCTATATATATATATATATTGTAGAAGTTTATATATATATATATATATATATATGTAAAATATGTATGCATGTTTTAGTAAAGATAAGAAACTCGTATAATAAAATAAGGATAATAAGCCTATAAGATACTTAATGTACATATATGAAATGTGTATATATATAAACAAATTCTATTGAATGACTATATAAATAATATTTCCATACAATTATATAATAATACAAGGAATTAGGTAAAATCCTAACGTTTTTGTAAATCTTACGAAAATTAAATATAAGCTTTAGTATATATAGAACTTCCAAGTGAGTGAAGCACTAACGCCCCAGAATCATGGAGTGTGCTGTAGTACAAGTAAGTGGAAATTGTGGAGACTGGAATATATGTTCGCTTGTGGTTGTAAGCAGTTGTTTATGCGCATGTTATGCCTGTGCTTGGTTATTGAAATGCTGATTAGTAGCTAAGCTACATGTTATGTTATGTTGTTTGACCTTGTTTGGTGTGCTATAAATTGGTTAATCACTCATGACTAGACTAATTGAAACTTGAACTAAAACTATTAATGGACATGCATTGTATCTCACTAGGGGATTGTTAGGTTTCTTCGGTTAAATTCCAACACCTTCGATGAGGTTGCAATGATATGGCCTTTCCTCATCTTTAGTTGACTAAGTAACAGGAAAGAAGGTCACGATAAGGTTGGGGGTTCAATGGTAGTTGCGGGTGGAGTTAGAGCAAGAGCCTCTATTGCATAAGCCTAAAATTAGCCATAGGAGGGCCTCATGGCCTTTATTATTGGCATTATGGCCATCATATCACAACTCATCATTCTGGATTAGAGCAAGTGAAATTTCTCTAACCTCGTTACGGACCAGATAACGTCGTATGGATGACACATTATTTGTTCATGCATTACATGTAATAATTACTTGATAAATTGATTATACTATTCGGCTTATACATGCTTTTTGCCTCCTATCCCTTATTAAGCTGTGGTTTGCTCAGTCTCTTATAGATTTACTTGCAGGATCCGTGTAATCATGCCACATGGCGATCACCTCTAGGTATACAAAATGGATGTATTTAGGCTTGAGTGAGGCAAAACCGATGAGAACTATGTTTTTGGAACTTTTTTGTTTTTTATGGGATTAGCTAGATCATCTGGGTAATCTACTTGAATTTCTACTTTTGAGTTGTATCTCATACTTATATGCTTTTATAAATACTATATACTTGGCCTTATTGTAAATATAAGTTTATTATAAATATAAATGCTAGTATATTTGTGAAATTGTAAATGCTTTAAAGCAGTTTGTTGTATGAGCCTTGTGTATATTAGGGTTATGTTAGCGACTGAGTGGATAGTTTTTAGCATAAAATTTGATATATACAATGGACTATTATGACTTGACTGCATTCGGGGTATAACAATCTCTAAGATTTATAAATAAGAGGCTCCTCCTCTCATTTAAGACCATTCCGAGCATTAGCTAGCTTAAGACAAACGTGGAAGCTCTGCTGAAATTACTTCATGAAAGATTAAGTAAGCTACTTAATGAACAATGAATTAAGAGTACTCAGAAACACAAGACTTCGTCTTTTTCACACATTTACACGAGTGATTGAGTATGCCTATTCTTCCTTTGATGCATCTCTCCATTATATCCGTACACATGTCATTAGATTAAGTGATTTCTAAGATCAACTATCACATACATATCACATGTTCGATCATCAACAGTAACCCCACTTACATTATTTGGTGACTCCATTAGGGAGAGATCACTTGTGATGAACGATGTCACACACTAATGAACAAGAGGAGACTTCCAATGTTTGGAAGACCAAACTGACGATCACTCAGCAGACTCTAGCATTGAGTGATAACATAACACCTATGAGTATACAACAAACACTTATTGTTGAGACATCTTTAATTGTTGATACTATGTAAGAGAACACTTGTGTTCGGAGTCAATTCCTAACCGCCTTTACACAATTTTTACTTATCATGGTAATTGCTGCTGCTATTAACCCTATGAGTGTTCAAGTTGCAACAGTTTTTCTTGCGTAATTTATGCAAGCTACCAAACAAGCTCCTGTTGCCACTATTGCTATTGTACTAATTGCTCCATAATAGGGTACTTAGCAAGTACAATCACTATAGGTCCCTATAGAGGAGGATAGTACATGATAAGAAGAAGGATTATAGCATGTGCTGCCTCCAACTCCTGCATATCCAAATCTCCGTACAGTAGAAGATGCAAGGACCTAACTTGGAGGGTCATCATCATCTAGGTAAATTATCCTGCCAACTATTCTAAGTGTAGCTGCTGTACGCAACATTACCCCAGCTGTCTAAGTTGAAATTGCTCCCATTCTTGTTTCTTTGTCTTATGTGACGAAAGAAGATCTTGACAAGTATTTGAAGCAAATTTAGACCTCTTCTTCTATAGGTATTATCGACTTGAAGCTACCATACCCTTAGAGGATTGCTGGGAAACCATAGCTTAAGGACCATATGAGTCTTAAGTTCATGAAATTCAATAGCAAACAGGGGAGTACTAAGGAGCACCTTCTCAAATTCATTGAGACACTTCAGGAGGTCTATAGACTTGATGATGATCTCAGATCGAAGGAATTCACTAAATCTCTTAAGTAGAAAATGTATACCTAGTATGTAAATCTTTTGATAGGCTCTGTAGATTCGTGGGGGACTATGTGCAAGCTATTCTTGGAAAAGTTCTTTGAAACACAAGAATATATTACCATCACAGATGTAAGCCTCAAAGTTCAGCCAAATAACCGTAGGATTGAACTTAGAACCCAAGGTTTAGGGCGATCGGTTAAAAGATTCGATCAAACCTAAATTATAAACTATTAAGAATAATATTAGTAAAAATGACCCCGTAAACTTAAATTTAAGAAAATGAGAAATAAAATAGGATACTATAAAATTTTCAAATTTTAAGCATAATAATTGCTAATTACTGAAAAAGCAAAAAGTGTAATCTAATAACTAATAAATTACTAGAGATAGATTATATGTATACTAAAAATTTTAGAATGACCAAAATAATATTTAGGAATGTTCACGTGTACCCCACATGTATTTACATATAGATAAAAATACGCGAAATTACCTAAATTGGCCAAAAACTAAACAAATAATTAAAGAAAATTATAAACTAATTATGGAAAAATCAGAAGAGGATAAGATGCATCAATATCAGGTCGTGGCATGTCAGGATAAGAAAAAGAAAAATTAGCCAATAAAAATTGAACAACTTAAAAGCCAAAAATCAAGGAATTTGGACCAAGTCTTATCAAATTAATGCATATTAATTACAGCAAATGTCTATAAATAGGGGAAAAATTTACATAACTCATTTGGACAATTAGAAATCAGAGAAAATTAGGGAGAGTCGAAAATTGAGAGAAAAATTCGGTTTAAAAAAAAATTAGAAAAAACTGTGCAATTAGGGCTTTTAAAAGGAAACCCCACCAGATGAGCAACTGGAAGTGGACGGCCACCACCACCACACGGTGGTGGCAGCGCCTAGGCCGGCCAACAAGGCCACGGCGGCCCGCGGTGGCCGGAGCCACCCAAATTGGTGAGTCCAATTTCCAGCCCGATTCATGTGTAATTTTGTAAAAATAGTAAATATGATTAGAAAATTATGAATTTTGTTATTCTGGGATATTTTTGTATGTGGTTTGTAGAAAAAATATTATTTTGATGAAATTATGTCCCGTAATATATGGTCCCTAAGAAATCGTGCAAAACCGAGCACATTTCGGTTTAGAAATAAATGACCTTAGGAGTGTAGTTTCAAGCTCAAAATTTTTTTGTAGATTACTTAGATGATATAGAACAGTGCTATGAAAGCCGTTTCTAAAAATTAATTTTTGAAATTTTTAGATAATTTTTAGGCCCTAAAATGAGGCATAAAATGGGTAATTTAGGGTTAATTATGTAATTAAATGATTAATTTCTGATTTAGTGAATAATTATATGTTTTAGGATGTTAAAATCTGATGGAGTATGATACTTGTAGCAATTAAAGTGTTAGATGTAATTATTAGGTTAATTATGTAGTAAATAAGTAATATGGAAAAATAGTACATTTAAGATAAATTTTGTAAATTAGGGAAATTTGGAGTAAAATCTGATTTAGGATGGATTTAGACATTTTGAAATAATAATTGCTGTTTAGGGATGGTAATTAAAGTGATAGAAATATTAGAAGTGCATTATGTACATAATAGGCAATAATGCATAATATGTAATTTTTGGAAATATACTAAATAGAAAATATTAGAATAAAAATTGATATTATGAGAATAATAAAAATGTACAATAAATCTGATAGGAAACTTGAATTTATGTAATTATATGAAAAATATAAAAATTTCTCATATTAGTAGTGAATTCGGTACGCTAATATGGATTTAGGTGTACCGGGTAAAATAAATACTGACTAGGGGTAATGATGGTGTTTAGGAGATCGGGAAGTAACGTGATTGATTTCACATTATGGGTTGAAACAGATTTCTAGGGTTGGAATCTAAAACATTATCTAGAAATCGAACTAAAACCTAATTTAGAAATCGATGCAAAAACCGAACCTGAACCTAACCCCAAACTTAGAATAATTGTAAAAGACTTAATACCTAGATAATTAGGCATATTAAACCTTAAACAAAACCTAACAATAAGCATTATAGGATAAAACGAACCTATAACAGTTATATGAAAAGCTGAAACCACGTTTGTGTTATAGGGATGATCGGCGATGGCCTGAGCAAATCGGACCTCGAGTGAGTGAGCGAGGAGTCGAGGTAAGTTGGGATTAATACGATGCCGTATTTTGGAGGCTTAAGATTATGCTTGGTTGTGCTTGTTAGATAGTTGAATGTGTGCATGTGCTTGATTATGGGTGATGCTATGATTCTGTTTGTTGCTCTGGCACATATCGTATAAATTGTATGTAATGATTGATCATCCTAAACTGGACTTAATCAAATATACAACCAGTAATCATAATCGAATATGCATGGCAACCCGTTAGGGGACTTAGGACTCTCCGGCCAAATACCGACCCCTTCGGAAGGGATAGCGCAGGATTGCAAAATGGTCCTTCTTCATCCTCAGTCGAACTAAGTGACAGGAGAGGAGGTCGCGGCGAGGGTGAAGACAGTGGTTCGAAGGTAGTCGCGGGAGGAGCAAGGTCTCCATTACACAAGCCTGGGTTTGGTCGTGAGCTGTTGCATTAACGGCAACTCCTTAACCCGGATTAAAGCGGGCGCAATTTCTCTAATCTTACGACGGGCCGGACAACATCGTGCGATGGCATTTGCTTGCACATGCATTGCACTTAATAAGTGATTGAAAACCTTGTTGTGTGTATGGTATAGTTTTAAGTCCTCCGTCCTAACTTACTGAGCTGTGGTTGCTCACATCCCTATAGACGTCGTGCAGGTGCTGGCTAAGAAGCGGCAACAACTACTCTGAAGCTAGCAACTGCTGGATCCTGGGGAATGAGGAAAAACATTGAAGAATCAACACATATTTTACTCTTCATTTCCGACTAATGTAATAACTGAATTATAGTGATTATATATAACTTTTCTCACTTTCTTAGGTAAATGATTTATTTAAATTACAAACTGTTTCCTTCAAAGCGGGTTAGTCGTGGACGTCTTGTGTAGATCAGGTCTAAGATAGCGCTTGTAAAGCCAACTTCTATCTTAGGATGGTTTACACGGCGGGGGCTGTTACGACTCTACCGCTTCGGGGCGTGACAACAGACATAGGGTATATTAAGCAACATCCCTAGGAGGATCTTATGGATTTCATTGAGGGTTTTAGAGAGCTTTCATTAGATATCTATGATAAGAAGGTGTTAGTTAAGATTTGCATCTAGGGGATGTTTACCGAATATGTGGTACACCTCGAGAATCTATCTCTTAAGTCCTTTAAGGCATTAGTGGAAAACACACAACGAACAAACAACTCCGTTGCCAGGTAAAGGGGCAACTCGAGTAAGAAGAGGTAACCATCTATTAGTATTACCTAAGGAGGAAGGTATAAGCGTAGTAAGAAGATCAAAAGAGATGCTACTGCAAATATTCCACCATATCCTTGTCTTATGAACAAGGTACATGTAGTCCTTGATCAATGGCTCAAGGACGGAATAATTAGACAGCTAAGGGTTGAGCGTGGACCTACAGCTCAGGAGAAGAACAATGCTAAATTTTTTTGGTTACATAGGTCTGTTGGACATCCAATAAGAGAATGTTGGACACTAAGGAGAATCTTTAATGAAAAGGTCTAGAGTGGTGGGCTAAAACTGGACAACAATAATGATGTAAGTAGGAATCCACTTCTAGTACACAACAATCAAGAAGTTGCTAATGCGATTTTGCATGACCCAACAACTTCTTAGGAAGTTGACTAACTAAAGGCTGATGGACGTAAAAGTGTACTGTGGGAAGAAACACTTGAAGACAAAGGGATGGCAGTAGACTTGGTTTCGAGTAATCTTATTATGATAGCTTTACTAAAAACCACTAATGTGAGAAATTTCTTTGATCTATTAGGATTTGACTACAAATCTCGACTTGTTTCAATGAATGCTCTAGTAGAAATCTTAGAGCAGTAGTTTGAACAATGTAATGTAATGTAAGCAATTCGCAAGATGTTGAAGGTGCATGAGGATGTTATCATCTTTACTAATGATGATATGTGCACTGCAATCCAAATCACTATCATCTATTATGTGAGGAGAGTGAACTTAACGGTCATCTCATTAGACGAAGTTTCATTGATAATAGTTCCTCGGTTAATATATTGCCCTTAGCAACTTTCAAAGCCACATGATTAGATATGAGGAGGCTAATTCGCTAGCCAATTGACATTCACAGCTTCAATGAGGTCCCTACTAAATCTCTATGGTTCATTAATGCTAATTTTAAGGTTGGCCCCATTTATGGCGCAACCAAGTTCCATGTGCTAGATGCTCCAGTCTCCTACCATTTGTTGGTAGGTAGGAAGTGGTTATACGACTACGATCCTGTCCCTTCTACATTGCATCAGTATATTAAGGGAAGTTGGAAAGGGAAAGATATATTTGTTCTCGCTGCCAAAAGACCCTTTGAGCGTGGAGAGTCATATTATATAGAGACGAAATATTATGATGAGTATACTGATGAGGGTGAGACTATGATTGGTAGACCTACTGGTATTCCATTACCACAATGGGAAGATTTTCAAGAATATGAGCAAGGGTCTAAGAAGAGAAAGACATCTCCTAATTATAGAGATCAAAAGAAGAAAAAAGGAGGATAACCGAGATGTAAAGATCAAAAGTTACACCAGGGTAGATGAGCAAATTATGTATTTTTTATGATGATCTTCGAGGTTAGAGGAGGCATTTATGTCATCCTTCGACCCCTCAAACTTTCAAGAAGCTCAACCTGCTCCTCTTTAACTACAAGATCAAATGAAACCACGGGTTGAAGAAATAGAGGAAGTGAATTTGGCAACTTTTGGAGAGAAGGCCAAATCTATTTTCATCAGTAAAGATTTGGCAAAAGAATAAAAGGATCAATTGGTAGATCTTATCCGGGAGTTTTGAGATGTCGTTGCCAAGACATACGAGGAGATGCTAGGTTTAGATCCTGGCTTAACAATGTACTGGTTGAATATTACACCAAGAGTTAGGCCGATTAAGTAATACAAACGTGTATCTCATCCAGATATTGAGGTATAGATTAAAGTAGAAATTAAGAAGTTACTACAAGTAAGCTTTATCAAGCCTATAGAGCACCAACTTCATTGGCTAATATTTTGCCTATAAAGAAGAAAAGTAGCTAAACATGTGTGTGTGTAGTTTTCATGGCTTGAATAAAGCTTGCCTAAAGGATGAGTTTCTACTTCCAAATATCGATATGTTGGTTGATGCGACAGCTAGACACGACTCATTTTCTTTCATGGATGGTTTTAGTAGATATAACAAGATCAAAATGGCCCTAAGAGATGCTAAGTGTACAACTTTTTGTATACCTTTTGGGACCTTCTATTATATTGTGATGTCGTTCGAACTGAAGAATGCAGAGGCTACTTATCAAATCATGAAAGATTAAGTGGATGACATTGTAATCAAATCATGGCGAGCACTTGATTATATTAATCACTTGAAACGAGTCTTCAAAAGGTGCTAACTTTATAAGCTTCGAATAAACCCCTTGAAGTGTGTTTTTGGGGTCTCATCTAGAAAGTTCCTAGGTTTTATTATATATAGAAAAGGGATCGATTTTGATCTAAGAAAGATCGAAGCCATACAGTCCCTACCATCTCCAAAGAATCAAAGGGAATTGAAGGGATTCATGGGTAAGGTGTCTTATATTTGGCAATTCATTTTGGTGCTCGTTGAAATCTCTTTCCCTTTACATCAGATGATGAAGAAGGGAGCATTATTTGAATGGGGTCCACTTCAAGAGGAGGCATTCTAGAAGATTAAGGGTATATTGACTTTCTCATGAACCATTGCCATGCTAATAAAGGAGATGCTAATGAGTCTTTATCTTGCATCTATAAAGAAGTCCATCAAAGCCTTAATGGTATAGGAAGTAAATGGTATCGAATGTCCAGTGTACTACTCGAGTAGAACGCTTTAAGGTAGTGAAGTTAACTACTCCATGTGTAAGAAACACTATCTTGCAATAGTATTTGCAATTCAAAAGTTGCGCCATTACTTCCTAGGGCATAAGGTAATTGTCGTGACTAATTTTGACCCCATCAAGTACCCATCGTCATGTCCGGCATTATCTGGGAGAATTTCAAAATAGATGTTATCCTTGGAGAATTTGACATCAACGTGTTGTCTCTAAAAATGATTAAGTTACAAGCACTAGTGGATTTGCTAGCTCAATTCCCTAGAACAAATAATAATAATGCTTATCAAGACATTCCCGATGATTATCGTGAAGATGTACTCATGATAGATACAAGTAAGGAATGGTCTTTGCAATTTAATGGTTCATTTGAAAATCTCAGATGGGGAGCCAGAGTTGTAATGACATCCTTAATTAGCCCGAAAATACCCTTAGCATATAAATTGGACTTTCGTTGTACGAATAACGAGGCCAAGTATGAGGCTCTTTTACTTAGTTTGCTTTTGGCTTAATAAGTAGGTATGACTTACTTGTGCATTAAGGGCAACTCTAATATGATCATCAAATAGGCTAATGAGGAGTTTGGGTCAAAGGAACCGACATTCGCTCATATAGAGCTATAGTACAGACATTAGTCGCTAGGTTCCAATCAGTTAGATATGAGCACACCAATCGATCTACGAACTATTATACTAATGCTTTAGCAACTTTAGTGACTTTAGTTTCTAAGGTTTTGATGCAACATTGAAATGGTGAGCTAGGCATCCAAGTAACCAAGAGGACTATCCCTTATAGTACCTTGCAATTAATTGAAGATAATGAGAAGTTGCAAAATGATTGGTGAACCCCTATCAAGATGTTATTAGCAAGTCTTAAAGCTGCTTCTATCGCAACATTGAAGAATTTCGTATTGATCTATGGTTTTTTGTATTATGAAGGGGCTAAAGGCATCCTATCTCGATGTATCTCAATAGAAGAAGGCTAAATGAAACTTAAGGAATTTCTCAATTTGTGGTGTGGTAAGGAGGGCTACCTTTGTATTGACGAATTTAGCTTGCGGGATATTATTGGCCTTTAATATGTAAAGATGTATCTCAACTCCAACTAAGTTGCTTGAACTATTCCTTAGTGCCTGATGAAGCAGAATGCAAACTCATTACAACCATTGGAGATTGGCGATGCCCCGTATATTAACTTCTTAAAGAACAATGTCCTACCCATTGATACTTAAGATGCCAAGATGGTCAAGAGAAAAGTGAAGAAGTACATTTTATAAGGAGATGAGTTGTACCAGATCTCCTTCTACGGGAAACCTTTGAGGTGTGTAGCACTACCTAAAATCGAGATGATACTGAAGGAACTCCATTCTAGGGAATGCAATAAATACCAAGTTAGCAGGAAGCTGTATTATTAGCTTCTTGATAAAAGCTATTATTGGCTGACTATGGAGATGGACATCTTTAATTCCAAAAAGTGTATCCCATGCCAACTCCATGGTAATGCTATTCGTGCTATAGTAGTTGAGCTACACAGTTTGATGACTCCTTGGCCATCATACATTTGGCATTTGATTTGATCGATCCCATACATCTACCATCTAGAGGATGCATATGGATATTAGTGGGCATCAAGTGTTTTATGAAGTAGGTGGAAGCTATTCCCTTAAAGAAGGTGATCGGATTGGCAGTAGCTGCCTTTATGAAGGAGCATATCATTTGTAGATTGGGAATCCTAAGGCATATGCTAATAGATAATGGGACTCCGTTTATGAATTCACATGTTAGGTAGTTGTTGGAATATTATAATATCAACTACATAAAGTCTATGCCATATTATCTAAAGGGAATTAGTCAAGCCGAAGTGATGAACTAGACACTCTTGAAAGTCCTTAGTCGAATGGTACATGATAATAAGGAGTGGCAGGATAAGCTACTATTGGCATTATGGGCTTATCGCACTTTAAAGCGCATGCTTACCAGAGCAACGCCATTTTCTTTAGTATATGGCACAGAGGCCATAGTATTGATCGATGTTCTAGTACCATTGGCTCTTCTAGCTCTAAATTCCAAATTATAGCCGGATATGCTCATAATGTTAGACTTAGAGGCATTGGATGAGAAATGTAATATGGCCAAACATAACTTGGCCAACTACCTTTAAAAGTTAAGTCTTGTGTATGATTACTTAGTGAGGAAGCACTCGCTCAAACAAGGTGATGTCGTTCTTCGTGTAGCTGAGCATGTAAGGAAAAGACTCTTAGCCTTAAAGTTTACTCCAAAATGGGAGGGTCCTTTCATTGTAGAAGAAGTCAATGACAGCGGATATTGCAAACTCCGCAACCTTCAAACAGAGGCCATCATTACTCCTATTAATTTTCAATATGTTGAGAAGTTTCATTTGTAAATTGCTATGTAATTCCTCATGAATGAAACAAAATAGTAATGGATTTCATCACTCTCCATATTGATTGCTGTCTAATTGTATTTTTTATTTTAAAAAGTAATTCTTTCTAATAGGATTGGAGCGATCTTGGTTGTGACAGATCGAAGCGATCTTGTAGTAGGCTTAGCAGCCATAACGCCTTAGCATAGATATCAAGATTAAAGTAACCTCGGTTGTGAGAGGTTAAAGTGATCTCAAGTTGTAATGAGTTGTAGCGACCCTATGGTAGGCTTGGCATCCGTAATGCCTTAATGTAGACCCTTAGGATGAAGCAACCTCAACTATGAGAGATTGAAGCTATCTCATTACGGTAGCCATGGTTGCTTAGTAGTAATTGTGAGCCATATACTCGGCAAATAGGTATTGAACGGGTGAATTTAGGATATTGATGAAACTAACCTGATTAACCTAAAAAATTAGGAATAGATTGGGGACATTAGTCGAGGAGACCGTGTGAACCCCAATATTAAAAATATAATAAAAAATAGCAATATAGATAAAATAGTACAAGTTAACTATGTACTTGTTATTTACTATAATTGCGTAAAATATGTTTTGTTAGTTTATAAATTTTTAGAGATAAATTATATATACAATAAAATTATTATGGGACATAAAATAACCTATGGAATAATGTGTTGTGTGTAATTTTTAACTATATATGTATACTCGTAATTAGTTAAAATACCATAATATATGTATTTTAAGCTAAAATAGGGTAGAAAAATCAATAAAAAAATCACTAAAATTCATAAAAATTTGAAAGAGACCTAGAACAATTGGGAGTTTCTTAATTTAGGTGTGTAGAATCAAGTGGACAGTTGTTAGAGTTTGAAGTTAAATTTACATGCAAAAAGGAACTCCGTATTTAAGCTTGGAAAATGGAAGAGAGAGAAAGAAAATTCACTTTACTAATCCATAAGCTAGGAAAAGTTAGAAATCCTCTCCAACTTTTAGTATATGCAAATTAGGTTTTAGGAAAATTAAGTGATAGATTTGGGGATTTAAAGAAGTAAATATAGGAAATTACACAAAAATAAGGTGTAATTTGATCATTTGAGGCTACGACAACATAGAGGATTAATAGAACTCAACCACCACCACCAGTAGAAGGCACTCCCACCATCAAAAGCTGCCGATAAAGGGGGAGCAGTGATGGGTAGTCGAAGATCAATTTTTTGGTGAGGTTTAATTTCTATCCGATTTTGTAAAATTTTGCAAATATGTGTCGAAAGTTATGAAAAAAAAAATTATTCTCACATATTTTCATGTATAGAATTTATGAAAAATATGATTTTATATAAATTTAGTAGCTAACATATACATCCTTAAGAAATCTGAGAAATCAGATAATTTTTGAAGTTGAAATAAATTAGGCAAACGACTTAATTTCTACGTCAAAATTTTTTATAAACTATTCTAAGTTAATATTAAATTGTTATGTGAAAATTTTTCACGATATTATTTTCCATATTTTTATTTGATTTTTGAGCCTTAAATGATGCTTAAAATAGTGTTTTTAGTAGGGAATAATATATATCTTTTAATAATCCCACTTGGATATTAAGTTTGAATCATTATTGAAGTATGATTATTGTACTGAAATGATTGGATTGATTAGTAAAGTGTGAAGTTATGGAAAATTGTATATTGGCTTTAAAAGGTGAAGTTGGTAACTTAAATATCTTAGATGGATTGAGATAAATTGATGAATTATGATGTTTTGTATGTGGAGTTAAGAAGTAATGAAACTAATGAGGGTTTGTTTGGAGTGTAATTTGTTGTTTTAACTTGATTCTACAATTGTCACATGGAAGGAAATTAGGAAATTAGTTAATTGTAATACATTGATTAAAGGTAAAGGATTCTATAAATGAATTTTCCACTAGAATAATACTCAAAGAGTAGGTTAGAAGTAAAATTTATGAGTAAAATGTTAAAGTAGAGAATTTAGAAGCTTGGTCATAGGATGATTTTATAAAAATTCAATAGATAATAGAGTCAAGGGATAGTTCAGAGGATATCATAATATGAGATTTAACTTGGAGAAGTTTAGAGGTTGTCTCAAAAGATAAAACTAATGTAACAAATGATCCCTGTGTAGCTTAAATAGTAACTTAAAGGATTTTCAACCAAAGAAAATTACTATAGAATCATTCAGAACCTAACTCAAAGAATTTCTAACTAAAGAAAATTATTACAAAACTACTTAAAACCTAACTTAGAGGATTTGGCAGTTTGGGGTCATTAGTAAAAATCATTAATTGGTCAAGAAATTATGATTTGTAAATGAAAATAACTTATAAAACTTTTGAAGAAATAACCAAAAACATATAAAACAAAATAATGGCTAATGAATTGGGGCTTGAAAACTAATCTATTGTGTATTTTTAGGGACAATTGACAAACAAAGAGGCAACTATCAAGAGTAAGTTACCTATAAGTGCATGTAAGTTAGGATTGATGGTTTGTGGCATATTGAAGTATCATGTCAAGATACTTGGAGAAGTAAGAGTACTTATTTGTGTTTATAGCTAAATTGTTTGTGCGTATACTATGTGTATGTTTGTGATACTAATTGTTGATTGGAAGTTGAATTCCGAGTGCTGTTTTTTGCTTGAATATATTATGTCTTGCATGTATAAACTTGGTTGCTCATTTGATAATCCAAACTAATCTTAAGTTTAACTTGACATTCATGATAACTCAATGAGGGTAACGATTATGTTGTCAGACTAAATACTGACACTTCAATAAGGATAGTAAAAATACTCCTTTTCCCACCTTAAGTTAAACTAAGTGATAAAAGAGGGGGTTACGATAAGGTTGGGAACTGTGGTTCAAATGTTGTCTAGGGAGAAGAGTGTTCTCTATTGCACAAGTCTGGATTTAGTCGATAGTGTCAGGTTGAAACTCCTAGAAATCCAAGTTAGAGTAAATGAAATTATTCTAACTTCACAATGAACTGATTAAACATTGTGAGATATACTATCATTTGTCTGTTGCATTTGTATTTAAATAATGATTAAATAACCATGTTTGTTAATATACTCTTATAACTCTATCCCTTCTTATTGAGCTAGTAGATCTTACATCCCAATAGATTATTTTGTAGGTGTAGAATAGTACCCGAAGATACCTCATTACAGTTGTCTACATGTTAGTTCCGACGGGTTGCGAAGTGAAGTGTTGAAGTCTAGTAAATGGATTCAAGCTTGTGTTACTTTTGTTTTTTTTTTTTTTTTTTATGGGAGGATTATAAGGTCTTTCTGGGAGGCTTTATAGTCTTCGATGGCTTACTGTTATATATACTATACGTAATGAATTCCTCCTGTAAAGATGTATACTTTTTTAAAAAAAAAACTCTAAAACTTTTAATGTACGTAAAGCTATGTAAAAGAATTGAATTATCTATAAATATAAGAAAATGTTTTTTTGTAAAGTATTACTCTATAAGTCTTATATACTATAAGTACTCATTTGACTGCTTCAAAGTTGGTTGAATTATCGTTCGTCTTGAAGCGTGATGATAATCTTGACTCTAAGCACGTGACAAACATGATGTCCTTCTACGCCATCCAAATATTGAGATTGAAGTGATCTCAAGCTGTAATGATTCTTGGTGATCTTATAGCAGGCTTAGCGGCTGTAACACCTCTTGTAAAAACCTATGGTTAAAGCAGTCTTATCATAAAGAAATGAAGTGGTCATGCTGTGATAATTGAAATCACTTTTAAGTTGACAATGAATGTATTGCCTCTTTTGTGACGCCTCATAAGGAGATTGAAGTGATCTTAGCTGTGTTGAGCTGAAGCAATTCTACTATAAACTTGGCAGCCGTAACGCCATATATATATATGTAGATTGCAAGATTCAAAATCAAAATAACCTATATGTAAAGATACTATGAAATTGCAAATAACTGTCATTGATAATTTGAGTTTGTTTCCATTATTCTAAAAAGAAGAGAGAGAGAGAAAAAAAATAGCAAACAGAGCACATGCACATCAAAGTGCTACATCCTACTCTAATTTTGAATCAAAGTTTATCTCATGTTCACCATCATCCTCATAAGGATTCCGGGGAAGCAATGGATGCTCTTTTAGATAGGAACTGGATTGCACAAAGCCTTACAAAGATAAATGTAAGAATAGTAAATGAAAGTAAATATATATTAAAAATGATTCTAAAGAAACAATCATTACCTCCTGAGTACATAGTCGATTGGCACCATCTTCGTCATCACTTGAAGGAGGATGAGAGTGCTTAGAAGGGTTTGTTCCCACCTCTGCCACTCTAGAAGCTCCCATTTTTTCATTAGAGTTATTATCCTATTGCTTGTTGTTAGGCCTTAGAAGCCAAAGGTAAAACTCTTGACGGTAAATGATGACCTCAGATAAAGGCTTCACATTCGATGAAAAGGTATAAGCTTGGCATCCTTTAAAGCACTCGGCCCAGTAAGATAACCAATTAGGGGATATCACCCCATTGTGATTCAAAGGAGGAAAATAGAATTGGTAGACACTTGTATGGATCATTTTGATGTCTTTAGGTGAAATAAGTTTACAGCATGTGTCAAAATCTAAGGTAAGAACCATCATATGAGGAACACCTTGATTGAATCTAAATTGTCAAGCAACTCTGTATGGAGAATAAATCATGAGCTCAAGCTCTAAAATATTTCCACTCAAAGCCCTACAATCTAGTAACGAGGGCAGACTCCCCAAAATACACTATTGAAGGAAGTTAGCTTAGGAGAATGCAAGTCTCCACGATTCTCCACAAACACAAGGTTAGAAGGTGGATGATAGCTGCTACACATTTGATAATGGATGATCTTTGCCACATACTAATGAAATGTAAACTTTGCAGTAGTATCAAAGAGTTTAAGTAAAGAACGTTTGTACTGTTTGTCTACCTATGCCCAGATAGCAACAAACTGGAATTGGGATCCTTATCGATACTAGGGGAAGTGAAATGTCCCCCAAACCTTTCTTTAAAAAAGATTTGAAGGAAGAACACATTTACATAACATAAAATTAGGTAGCAGCCTATGGAACGAATAGTAGCATAATGTTACAAATCTAAGCATTGATACAGCAACCCCAAGTAAAATGAGGCTAAGGCAAAGCATTCTCCTTTGGCAATTCATATTGCCAAAGGGAAGAGTTTGGAAATAACTCCTTCTTTAAGCCTACTTAGAAAAATGTACATAGACAGCTAGAGAGTTATGAATGCCATAAGCTTACATCAACATCAAGTGTTATATAAAGTTACTATTACACATGAATGAGATGCTTAAATGCATGAACATGAGAAAAATGGTTCTTACTCACTTTTATGGCCAGGGCCTTGTATTAGGCATCTATTATTCCCTATCATACCATAAAAGTACTTAATCCATGTTGAAAAAGTGGATCTCTTTGATGAAGACTTACTTAAATCGACAGCACCTCGTAAGATATTGCGTACACTTCCATCTTGTGATGTGCTTAATGGTGTCGTGATGTCTGTTTTCCTGAAGTTATGAAACCTAAGGAGGAGGAAGATGAAGGCATCATCTATGGTCGATGTAAGTTCAACCTAAGAGGCTATGAAGATGTGAATATGAGTACTCTACCTAGATATGAGAGCTTACTAAGATCCGATGTCCTCCATTTTGTAGAAGTTGAATCGTGAAGTCATATGTACAGGATTAAAGATCTTAGCTTGCTTCAATACTGAGACGTAATCAGTATTCTTCATAATATATTTTACTCATGGGTTCCAATCAAGGACTGTATGCTTTAGAATAGCGAACCAAATAAGAGCTATAAGTAACCCTTTCCTCTTGTTCCTAAAGTGGCGTACGGATCTTGCATTCACTAATGTTTCAAGCCCATAATCGGCCTTTGGGATGATAAACTTATAAGAACTTTTTATAGAGTAGGGAATGTATAGTCCTCAAGTCTTAGCGTTCATCCAAAAAGAGTTCCTTGAAAGGCATAGTCGGTCCAATTCTCATGTGGAGGCGGAACCATAGGTACTTAACCTCCATTATGAGCTAGCACCTCTTTTTGTCGACTGGTCTTGGCAGCCTAGGTTAGAATTGTTTTACTCATTATTTGCAATAGTCTAGATGAATGACCTGCATACATTACAAAAACAAAAAAGAGATTGTTATTATTATTACTTATTTAACAAAAAAAAGTATAGGACATGTGCAAATTAAATATTAGGTCAGCCATTCAACCTAAATTTAAGCCCATGCAATAATAAAGAAGCCATAAGCCCAAATGATTCAAAATCCACGTGTCTGATTTTAGAAGCTCTATGGGCCTGGCCATAAAACATCAAACAAATCCGGTTTGAAGTGTCGAATGCTACTCGCCAATTAGCAAGCCATGTAGACATCCATAAATATATCCATAACAGAGTTGTGATAATAAAGTCTACAAAAGAGAAAAGGGCTAGATATTTAGCCGAAGATGCATGTGTTACTAAAGATTTGAAGAAGCGAGGATAAAAAAAGACTGCAACCAGTCCGAGAGAGCCCAAGTGCCAGCTTATGATGCCAATGAAGCATAACTATGAGTCAATTACTGACGTTCATCAGCTATTACCTATTAAAGTTTAGCACAATTTAAAATATTTCAATTTGTGAGGAAAGTGGCATTTCGGATGGAATGAAAAGGAAAGGAGAAAATGGGAAAAGTGAACAGCATGACGTAGTTGATTTTACCATTGGCTCGTGGTGATTAAAGCTTGGACACCAACAGTTTGTTGTGTAAAAATAAATAAATAAATAAAATAAATGGATAGAAAAAGGAGTAGTGTAGTTGTTGTAAGGGTATATTGTATTGGAGATTTACTTGGTGAAGGTCTCCTGGTGAGCATGAGGACATAATATCTTGAATTGAGATGGACTAAGCATGTTCCATACTTCCATGAAACAAGGGATGTTCCCATCAAACGATTGGTTTAACAGGTTAGAAAATGGAGACTCCAAAGCCAAGATCATATGAAGCTTTTACATCATAAGGCATATGATGTTTCTTTTTGTTGCATGAAACTCACATGCATGGAAATTGGACGCATGAGAATTATGTATCACGAAACAACTAAGTTTTTGATAAGTCATCTTTATCCCCTTCTCTACAACCGATCACAAACAAGTTGGTAAAATTCCGAGTGCCGTTCTTCGAAGGGGCAAAAAAAAAAAAGAAAAAAAAAAGGAAAATAATAAGGCAATGGCTATAATCGGGAAGAAAAAAATATGCATATATACGTGTATGTATACACACATATATAAATGTAGATGTATGAAATATGTTTAGCAAAGGAAAGAAAGGATCAGCATATGATTCAGTTCGTCAGAGCAAGATCGACAATATTAGGACAAAAAAAAGAAACTAAAGAAGAGCAGTGGACATATGTATATATATAATTACACATTTTATTAATAACCCAACCGCAGAAAATATGAGAATGAAGTCATGGTGTTAGCAAAGAGCATGATACATTATTGTTGCTGCGAAGACTGGGAAATGCGGTAAACACTAGGCCGTTTTATGGACAGAAGAAAATAGAATTTAGACAAAAAAAAAAAAAGGGAGAGCGAGAGAGAAAGGGAACAAACCTGATCTCGACTACCATGTGAATGGGCATGCGGGTAGATTTTTTTCGATATTGAAGAAGAAGTCATAGTATACAGATGAGAGAAGCTTGTTGCCTGCAAAGTCAAGACCCCAAATCCTTTACTGACAAAAAAAAAAAAAAAAAGGAGGGAAGGAACTGATTAAAAGAATTTATAGAGCAAGAATTATTAGAAAAAAAGAGAGAAAAAAAAAAAAATGAATGAAAGACGAAGAAGAAGACCACATACCTCATTGGAAGTTTTCACTGATGCAACCATGCAAAATTGGTTTTGAATAAATATTTATAGAATAAGGATTCCATAATAAGGGCGGGAAACACAATCAAGTAAACCAGGAAATACCAAGTTAGTTATATGGGCGTGGTTATCATTGCTTTCCGATTTTGCCGCGAAGAAACAAAAAGAAACTGTAGCGGTAATTTGCCAAGACTTGCTTTGAATCCATTTGTGAATCAAGCTCTTTTGACGTTTGGATATATCAACAGAAATTGAATAAGACAGTTAGAGAAGGTAAGTAAAAGAAAAAAAAAAAGAAAAAAGTAAAGGGCGTGAGGTGTATAGGTCAAAGACTTGAATTTGGAAAGAGGAGGGCGAGACCTGTTTGAAAAAGTTGCTGGACAATGGTGATACGATTGAGAAACAAAAGGAAAGAAAAGCATCCCTATTGCAGTACATGGTCAAACTTTTGGACCTATTACTCGGAAAGAAATCTCATTATATCCTAAAATGCTATTAATTTCTTTCTAACCCAGTATATAGTGAGATTATAAGGGCCATGATAGCCATAAAGAATTTCTTAGACTCTTGTTAAAAAAAAGAAGAAAAGAGGTGCAAGAAAAAAATATATAATAAAGGGGATTATCCCTCGTATCGTTCCGCAGGAGCATTGTCCCCACACCTTGCTCCAACTCGTGACAGCATTTGCCTCGTTTACCACCGTGTATGAGACATATATATATATTATAGCATATGAGGATGAATAATTCTTGAAGATCAGAAAATTTACAAAGTGCTCGAAAAAGCTTTATTCTTCCTACAAAGGCCGATGAAAATGGGGAAAATCATTATGAAGTTGCTAGTAGAATTAATAATTGATTCGGTATTACAAATGGAAATTAACATCCTAGGGGGCAACGAACCATTGCAAGAGCGGCATAGAACGCATGAAGAAGTGAGCTTGATGATACAATTTATTTTACTCCAACTTATCAATAATTAGAAAACGTATTATTTCTATCGACACAATCAAGAGGCAAAATTAATCTGACACAATTACGATACAAATTTGAAGAAGTTAATTTAATGAAATGCCCAAAACCCCTAAACTTTGCTAAACAAGCTTTTGCCCAAGAATAAAATGTAGAGAGTTATTTTGATAATTAGGTTTTTAGCCCAATTTAATACCATGCACTAGTTTAATAAGCTGGTGATAAGGTCTAAGAAATTGCACTAAGCAAGGATATTTTAGATAGATATAGCTTGGAAGGCTTGAAACAATGACTACTAAACTAATTATTCCATATTCTTAGCCATATTAAATTGACTTGTGCGCGAAATGTGGACTCGAAAGAGGTCTCTATAAGCCTATTTAGACTTCATTCATCCTTAAAAGGAGTTATTTGGATTTAAATAAGGGTTATTGGCTTATATTATAATAGATGGGTTTCCCTCCTCATATTATAAATTGTTGGGTCCATCTAAACCCAAGGCCCAAGCTCATGATCCATATGAGAAAGGAGTGGATCTTAGCCTTTGGATCATCCAAGGCAATCCAACGGTTGCCAGCAATGTTATATCTCAACCATCCATCTCTAAGTAATCTAACGGATGAGATTAATCTTCAAAATCTATAAATAAGAGGCTCCTCCTCTCGTTTAGGATCATTCTCAACATTGACTAGCTTGAGATAAATGTAGAAGTTTTACTAAAATTACTCCATGAAAGATTAAATAAGCTACTCAACGAAAAACGAATCAAGAGTACTTAGAAATACAGGACTTCGTCTTCTATCACATATGTGTACGAGCAATCGAGTTTGCCTATTTTTCCTCCCACGTATCTCTCCATTACATCTATACATGTATCATTGGATCAAGTAATCTCTAAGATCAATTATTATGCACATAGCACATAATGGATTATTAGCAACAACTGCACTTACACCATTTTGTTACCATTGTCTTAAATAATGGAGCTAACGAGTGTCCTTTTTAACAATTAAGTTCTTCCATCGACTTTAAAGCTATCGGTAAATTAGTTGGATGTCACAACCATGTCTTAATTGAATTTCATGTAGGTTATTATTTGAATCACAATTTTTGTAGGGTGTAATTTTTTTTTCAACTACATTATATATTACAACTTTGAAAAGATGATGAACCATGTACATCCTTTCAAAAAACTAGTATCTATGTGAATTGGTTACAACATTTTCAATTGAAGGAAGCAAGTCAGATAGCACATATCTCAACTCTCAAACCATTTATGTTGATGTATCTTCTAATTTTAGCTGTAATATCTACTTTTGTTGCTTGAAATTTGCTAGTAGAGATTGTTAGAATTGGGCTTGGATTTGCAAGATGAGACACAATTAGTGCACCTCGAAGGGTAGTTTAGAGTGACTGCTCTGATACTTTAGTTAGTGTTTGTGGGATTAGAGAAAGTAAAAGAGTAAGAAGACTAGTGCAAGTGTGTGTAAAATGTCTTACATCTAGGATTTCATCCTTATTTATAGATTTTAAAGAGGAAACCTTAAATAAATAGTGTCTGACCCAATTAGATAAGTATATAATTTATATAGATATGGCTCAACATTTATGGAGGTGACATAGCACCTTGGTTGTTCCCATAGAATGGTAAGACCGCGATGTTCATTATACGAGGTTTAAGGTCCCGCTCAGGCCGAAGTCAGAGGTCCCTAGGATAGATGCCACCAGTTTAACCTTCTACAGGTTCAAGGACAGCAGAGGTCGATCGGGGTAGCAAACAGTCTTCTAAGGCTAGGAAATTTGACTACTGTAGTTATATAGACATGCGTAAAATGATTATATAATACAAGTGCGACATCCAAAAGTTTTCACTTCCTAGTATGCGTGAGCTATATGTGGGTATATTGCAGTTATATTGATAAACAATTAGGGAGGTAAAAATGAACACTCTATATTTCTAAAATATTATTTTACGTCCTATATATATATATATATATATTATATGTATGCTCGAGATCATTGTTGTAGTTGTAGCTCTATATAGTTGCTGTCTATGGTTCTTTAGTTAGTTTTGGTGTTTTGTAATAGTTTAGGATTAAATCAAGCTTGAGAACTTAGGGCTCCTATTTATACGTTATCATCAATTTTGGAAGTGCATCCTCAATTATCCCTTATTTATTTTACATTGATTAACCGAAATGTCTTCCGGTGGCTTATATTCTATTTCCCGACTCAAAAGTCCAATTACAATATAAGTTAAAGAAAGGGGAGGAAAAAAAAAAAATGTTTTTCACGTATCAATAACTTATAAGTACTTTTGAGAATTCTTCTGTTTGTATCTCTAAACTTGATTAGCCTCAGTAGGAGATATTTTTTTATTCCCTTGCACAACCTTTCGTATTGGAAAAGATGTTAATGGATCTTTAAGAGTATTCGTTAAGAATTTAAATAAAATAATTTATCGTCTTTTTATGTTGTTATTTTTTCGTGTAGTGTATATATTATTTTTTTTCCCACTACAAATTATTTGTTTGACTGTGATTTACGGTGACTTTTAACGTGCAAACAATTCAAGTATCCAATTCAAGATGGGCAACAAAATTGGTGAAGCATTATTTTCAATTGTTTTTTTCGAATATCTGGTAGAATATACGATTAGATTTCTCGCCTTTATGGGATGCCTTTTTTTTGTATTTACGTCCTATATTAATTACACACTTTATTTTCATGATGTTTCAGCTTTGTCTACCTTTTCATTAACTACCTAAAGTTAAAAGTGTCAATTTGATACTTGTACATTATCTAATTTTACAATTGATAGAATTTTGCTCATTAGTGTAATTAACTATCTGAATTGTGCCAACTTTTGCAATTAATTACTTAATCCAGATACTTCTAATGATATAAAAAATTTATAAGAAGTAAATTGACATTTTTAAAATTTGCATAGTTAATTATATACAATTAGAAACCATTAAAGATATGCATTTCGATATTGACCTTTCATCAAACCAAACATGGCCTCCATAGTTTCTTCTTCTATAGGACTAGCCAATGTAAAATGGAAGAAAATTCTGAATCATATAACGAAATCATACCAAGTCTTATGTGGAAAGAGCAACAGGCGTTTAAAACGAATAGGAAAATCATGAGGATGATCTTACTTTCCTAAGAATCATGAGTGACCCGTAAGAGATAAGACTATAGTTTATGGAACATTCAGATCGTCAAAAACTAGGATGGGAGGTTTAGAATTAGAAGCTATCTGAAGGATCGGAGAAGTCAAGCATAATCAGAAATTGATCAGAAGCAGCTCCCATAGAAGCAAAAATATTGAACCAGTACCAGAATTAGAAGCGCATGGAGATCAAAAGCACGAATATAGAGCTGATTTTATTCATAATTTTTCATATATGAAGAGTTACTGAATCATAATACGTTAATAGAGACTTATTTAAGTCTAATTTGATATTGGGTGAATACTTCATTCTTTAGCACTATTGCTGAAGCTAAATTTACACATTTAAGCAAGAAGCCAAGCTGTTAAGATTTTCTTAATAATTTAAGAAAGATTAGATTTGGTTTGTTTCTTTGTTTTGTTTTGATTTTATTTTATTTCCTTAATAGTTTTAGGGATTTAAGCCTATAAATAAGTCTTTGAGTCAATTCTATTTAGATTTTATGAATCATCACAAAGTTTATTTTATATAGATCTTGTATTTCACGCTATATGTTGCATCAATAAGTCATTGGCGAGTAGAGGTGGGCACGATTTGGTTTGGTTTTTCCTCCAAATCATATTAGATTATAAAAATATAGTTCGGTTTTTCCATAGTTTTGAACCAAACCTATTATTAGGATTAAGAATTTTTTTTTTTCATAAAATTTCAATTTAATTTGATTTGGTGTAGGATTAAACCATATTTTCTAGTTTTAAAAAACATGTATACATGATATGTAATCTTATATGAAAGGCACTGGAATTCATTTATGCCAGGTTGAATCGGTAGTTCATGGGTTGGCTTCAAGGTGAACTATGATCAGCCCACGTGGGCACGAGTCTGGGCCGATTTGCTGGTTTTTGAATCATTTATATTGTTTTAATTAATTTTCCTAATTAACTTCATTTTTTTTATTTCGTATTTCCGCAAATAATTTTCCGTCTCATGTTTAGCACAAATTTGCATAAAATCTTACTCTATATAGTTCGTTCCTTCCCTCTAAGGTTCTTGTATGTAATCCGTGGTTTTATAAGTTATTTCATTTGATGGATGTATATTGATAATTTATATTGCTTAATTCAACTCCGTTGGGCTCGTTCAAATTAGCATTAAGCTTGTTCTTCTAAGCAGGCTTTACCGGTTTTTCACCTTTTCAAACCTGGTCGGTTTATACATGCTTGAGACCACCTTGGTCGCGCTGCAAGACATTACTTTGGAAAAGATTTTTTATGATCATAGGTGGAAGTGGGCTAGGAAAAAAAAGTATGGATCATGGATTGAATCGTAAATCGAATCAAATCGAATCGAATAAATAATTTCTTTAACAAATCGTTTAGTTACGGTTTGGTTTAGTTATATATAAACGGTTCGAGATTCGATTTAGAAAAATAAATCGAATCAAATCGAACCGAACCGAATCAAATTATATCATTTAGTTAAATAAAAATAATTTCATGCAATTATTTTGTTTTTTTTTTTAATTTTTTTCATTAACCTTTATAGATTTTATCAAAATTTTCATATCTTTTTCTTTTTTATCTTATTTTTGGATAAACTATTAAGATTAAGTTAGGTGGGTTCTATATGAAATTTTACATTTATAAATTTTCCCTTTTCTAAATTATCATTTTCTTATATATTTTCAAATCAAATATCTCCACTTGATATTTTTTATGTATCTCTAATTTTTTCTTTAGTCATTAGTGTGTTTCTTTTATTTTATTTTTGATGGGCAGCTTTACTTCTCTCTCTTCATTATTTATTCGTTAGAATGAAGTCTCTCTTATCCCCGTTTAATCAAGTTGAGTTTGTTAAGATTTTGTACAACTTTTTATTAAGTATTACCTTACATGATAAATATATGATAAATTAATTGGAAACATATGAAAATTCAATGGAAAAGAAAATATATTATTGGAGATAAAAATATTTAACGAAAATTTAACATAAACGATTTGAACCGAATCAAACCAGTTTTAATTAAGTTAAAAAAATTTACGAGTTGAATTGTATGGTTAGATTCAATTTAAAAAAAAAAATCAAATCATTATATTATGTTTGATACGATAAGGGAGGACAAATTGTACTGACCTAAATTGCACCCACCCTTAAGCGAAAGATACTATATTTAGAGTTCCCTTAAATTATGCAATAGGTTAGCACCTCATGCTATGGTTTTCTTTTTCTTTTTCTTTTTTTATCGGTAGTCTAAACCGGTAGGTTGAATTGTCAATTCAAGGCTCTTTAAGTTGGGCGGTTATGGAAGGCTGAGTAGCCAGGGCCTTAGAGCTTGATAGTTTGATGGTCGGTTTACACCCATAAACCCTTGAGCTAGGCCAGTTTATTATTTGGAACTGGCCCATATACAGATATAGTAAAAAGTATTGATATCATAGTAGAGGTTTCATGTGACTAACAAATTTTAATTGTTTACTAATGGTTGATTTTATTTATAAAAAATAGGAAAAATTACATTAAAAGGTTTAAACATTTGAGAGTGAATTTAAATAAAAGATTAACGTTTGAAAAAGTTCAAATAAAGAATCAACATTTTAATAAGTTGTTAAAATAAGAGATTGTCTTTATAACATCATTATATTTGTCTAACGTGGTTGTTAAGTGACACGTGACGTATATGTAACATATACGTGGCATACATATGATGCTTACATGTATATATAAATAATAAATAAATTGAAAAAAGAACACATAATATTATGATATCCCATAATTTAGCAATTAGGATATGAACATTTGAGTATTAAGGCAAAGTTTTATCTTTGTACGATTAAGGTTAACTGTTTATTTAGGGTATTTAAGAAAGTAAACTGATTAAGTTAGAAATTTACAAGAAACATGATAACCTTAATTAAGGAATTCTTACATACTTGAAAGTAAAAAATATAATAAGATATCAAGAATACAATTAAAATAGTGAAGATTTACTTTATATGAGCTTCTAAAATTATATTTAGAGTAACCGTATCCACATTTAGAGCTTTCAACAAAAACTTATCTGATTAAACCTAAATTTTACGATTAAATTAGAAAAATTAGCTAAAGTGACTTAGTAAAGTTATATTTTAAAGTAATATCCTAAAAACCCAATTTCAACTTTAGAAGTATAATTATTTAAAATAGCGTAAAATCTGTTGAAATCTCTAAAATCGAGCTTAAAACACAATGATGACTTACAAATAAGTTATTTAAGCTATAAAAAGGAATGATATAACATAATATATTATATGAATATATGTGTATTTTTATGAATATATTCGTAAATTAAATCGAAATTATATAATTACATGTAATAAGCGATAAATTCACAACAATTAAATAGGAAATATGTTTTAAAAACAAAGGACATGCTAAAAACATGATTACATGTATATAATTACTCATTACATGTATGATATATATACCGATATATATAGGATATTAACATAAAATACCAAAATACCCTAAAATATCATCTAAATATCATAAAAAAATAAGAAACAACCTTGAATATGATTGAATTAAATGTAAAGTAGCTTAAAAAGGATAAGCAGCTACATCAAAAGTGATTTAATAAAAATTTGACACCTCATCCTATTAATTGGACAATGGTAAATTAAATAAAAATTTCTTAATAATTAAAAAAAAAAGTCCAAATGCCTCTAATCTTTATAAATAGGGTCCTTAGGTTCAGATTTCACACTTTAGCAATTAGGAGCACTCAAGAAAAATTAGATAAGAAAATAGAAAAACAAAACAAAGTATTGACCTAGCGTGGATCCTTAACCATCCGGTGACCTAACATGGACCTTCGCTGGACCTAGGTAGAATAACTTGCACTATTGCCAGCCGACATACCCCTATTAGCCAATGGTAGCTAGAGCATTGACAAATAAGTTGGTCAATTTTTTGCTCTGTTTTTTTTATAATTTCTAAAAATATTAAATTAAGTAAAAAAATTATGAAAATATTTATATCTAGGTTATTTTAAATATACTTTCATGTTAAATTATGATTATTTTATGTATATGCTTAAAAAAGTCACTATTCATCGGAATTTTAACTTTTGAAATAAATGATATAGTTTCTAGCTTAAAATTTTTATGTAGAATACGTATGATATTTATTTAATTGCTATGTAAAAATATAGATTTTTAATTGCTAAGTTTTCATGAAATTAATTGATGAAATGGATGTCTATTGACTTCTGGTGATTCATAATGATGTTAGGATATATTGAAAATAATTTTGCATAAAAAGGATAATATTTGGTTAATTAAATATAATTTAGAGGTAAAAATGTAATTACTAGTATATAGACAATAAACCGATAGCATGAAACCATGTACCAATTGAATTCTTCATATTTTTAGGAGTTTACAGAAATTTTTAGGAAATTATTTAGTGACCCGAGCAATTTATTATGAATTTTTATAGTAAACTAACTTAAATTACGAATTGAGGTATGTTTTTTTAGTAATAATAGGCTAGAATATGATAAATATTAAAATAAAACTTATACATATACATATTGGTTAGGTTTAGTAAAAAAAAAAAGAATTTTTAACCTATTTAGTAATAGTTATACAACTAAGTTATGATATATACATATTATGGTTAAATGGTACCTATATTATTAAGTTATACTAGCAAATTATATAAAATATTGTCCAATGACAAAAAATGAGTATAATATAATAATACTTATTATAGGAGTGTATAGATATAATATAAAGCTAGAAAGACCCTTTAGTAGTCTTTTCTCGAAATAGAACCCGTAATATGTATCATTAGATGTATATGAACCTAATAACACTATTTTTATAAAAATCGAACAGTCCTGGGTAATATAACTTATATCTCTATAATATTATAAGAATTTACGAAATACGACAACCTTATCGCAATTGAAATGTAAATTGACCGATTAAAAGTATGTTTTGAAACGATATATTATACGTAATAATATAACTATATATATTATCAATACTTAATAACTTAACTTAATTGATATAATAAAACAATATTTCATTATATAAGGAAAATAATAATACATCTAAAATATATATATAACTTCAGAAGGAAATAAAGGAGTAGATAGAACAGTGGCGTTTTTGTAACTCCTACGAAAACTAAATCTAAGTTTTGTATATATAAGGTTTCCCAGTGAATAAAGCATCGACGATACGACTCTTCCATAAAGAGCGTTAAGACAGGTAAGTTGGATCAATACTTCACACTATTTTGGGGTATTTTTACAAAATGTCTTGAGATTTTGGTATGTATTTTATTGTGATTGTAATTAGCTATGTGCGCGTATGTAGAGCTTGTGTTTGAGATTTGATTTGCTGTGATGAAAGTTAAGCTTCATGTTATGGCTGTTCCGTGAATATTATGCTTGAATTATTTGACTTTAGTTGATCACCTTAAAAAGGAACTAATTCAAACTCAGCTTAATACTTAACTTGATATGCATTGCAACTCACTAAGGGTAACAGTTACGATTCTCAAGCCAAACACGAACTTCCTTTGATGAGGATAGCTGAAATGATTCTTTCTTCACCCTTAGTCAAACTAAGTAACAAGAGAGGAGGTCATGACAAGATTAGAGGCTGTAGTTCGAAGATGATCACGGCAGGAGGGTTTTCTTTATTACACAAGCCCCGGTTTGGTTTCGATTTGCGAGTATGCGATGTTAAGCTCCTTAACCCGGATTAGAGTAGATACAATTTCTCTGATCTCACGACAAACTAAATAATGTCGTGCAATGGCATTTGTTTGTATACGTGTTGTATGTAACTAACTTAGTTGAAAATCCTTATACTAAATTCATACTTCTATCTTCGCCTCACTTACTGAGTAAGTTGCCACTTATTCTCCTATAGTTTGTTTTGTAGGTTCTAAATAAATCATAAGTACTTACCAAAAACTAAAGCACTAGCAAACTGGGACAGAAAGTGAAGTGCAATGATAAATGACTGGTCATTGTTCTTAGTATTGACTTTCCTAACTTTTAAAAAAACTATATTAAACTCCTTAAGAGGCTTGGTAGTTTTTTAATATTTTAGTCTGTATATAAAATGACAAATATTCATAGGATTTATTATCACTCTTTTTGTAAAGTTAAATTACAAGTTTATTTTTAATAAATTATTTCAAATGATTACTCCACAGGTTTATAACAAATAAGTGCCGAATTGGATGTTTCAAAGGGATAAAGTTAAGTATGCTTGGTGTGAACTAGGTCTAAGATAACAATTATAAGGACAATTTCTATCTTAGCATGGCTCACAGAGTGGAACTGTTACGACTCTACCTTTTCAAAGTATGGCAAAAATTACCAAAAAAATATAAAAAAATTTTGAAAAATAATTTTAGAAAAGGTAATGAAAAAAAGTCCAAAAAAATTAAAAACTATGCATATAAATAATTATAATTTATAATAATGTAATATATTAAAAGAATAAAAAATGAAAAAATTTTAAAAAAAGGAGAAAGGGGTGGAAAAAAAAAATTGATCCAATTACCCTTTAGCCTTGAGGTGACTGGATTAGTTAAGGAAACAATGGTAGATCACAACCTATTTAAAAAAGTGAGTTGTTTAACCCACCAACTGGCCATAGGTGACCATCTATGGTTAAAGGTAGGGTAAAAAAAAGAAACAACGAGGAGATCTAATTAGGTTGCAATCGAGTTACGTGATCCAATCGAATTTCCCTTTTATTTTATTTTATTTTTTGAATAAACTGGCTATGGATGGCATCTATCCATTTTTTATTCAAATAATAAGGGGTGGTTGGATATATATATATATATATATATATTAATTTTTCCCCCCTTTTTAATTTTTCTAATTTTTTATTCTTTTAATTAATTATATTATTATATATTATAATTATTTATTCAAGTAATTTTTAATTTTTCTAACTTTTTCATTTCCCTTTTTTATTATTTTTCAATTTTTTAAATTTTTTTGGTAATTTTATATGTTTTTATTTAATCTATTTATTTATTTATTATTTATATATACACATAAGCATCATATTTATGCCATACGTTTACTATGTGTGCTCTACGTGTTACATGACAATCTTGTCAAATGAAGATAACGGTGTCGTAATGGCAATCCCTTATTTTAACTATTCATTAGAACATTAATATATTATTTGAATTTTTTGGAATATTAATATATTATTTAAATTAATCCTCAAATGTTTATACACTTTGCTGTAAGGTTGGATAAAAAAACCGTGAACTGATGATCGAACGGTAAACTGAACTAAATTAAATAGAAAAATCAGTTTTTTTGCAAACCATTTAGTTTAATAAAAAAAATTCATGCAATTATTTTGTACTTTTTATATTTTTTATATTAATTTTCATAAATTTCATCAAATTTTTTATATCTTATTATTTTTTATCATAACTTTGTATCAGTTATTAAAAATAAATTAAGTAAATTCTATTTGAAATTTCATATTTAATGGAGATAAAAATATTTAGTGAAAATTTGACTCAAACGATTTCAACCATATATCAAACTAAACCAAATTGGTATTAATTAGGTTCGAAAAATTTATGAACCAAATCGTATGGTTATATTCAATTTAAAAAAAAATCAAACCATTATATTAGGTTCGATTTTATAAAGGGGGGACGAATCGTATTGAACTGAACTACGCCTACCTCTACTCTAGTGTAATAAAAATAGCATATATTATGAATTTTGAGTCAAAATATATATAGCTTTTACATTATGATAATTAAAAGTTCAATTTGTATACATTTCAATAAATGTAAATTAAATTTTTTTAAGTGTTATATTTAAACAAAAGAAATTTTTTAGTTATAAGTAAAATATTATTATATCTTTTATAAAACGGTTTCGTTTAATTTTACGGATTAATTTGATTAGTTCTTTTAAACTAACTATAAATTTTTGGTTTAGTTGTAATTGAAAAATTTCCAAAATCAAATTGTAAGAAAAATTATATTTTCGGCTTGGTTTAGTCCAATTTGAGGATTGGTTCAATTTGATCAGTTTTTTTCCCAACCTACTAGTAGAGATGTTAGGGATTATGGTTTGAAATGTGAATTCAACTAAACCAATTTTTTCTTTTGTTTCCCTTTCAGGTTCTAAAAATTTTTGATTAAGGCCTTTAAAAAATTTAACTAAGATACAGTGTCGTTTTCTTTAAAGGGGTAAGTTAGACCGAACCAAACTGTGTTCTTCCCTACTTTTATCTTAATATATAAAAGTAGCTACATCTTCTTAGCAAATCAGATCTTATAATTCCCACAAAAGTTGAAGTTAAGGCAGGAAATAAATGTGAACATGTCGGTGGGCTTCAACAAACGCGGTCGCTAATGCGTTCTCTAGTTGCTTCATTTTCTATCCCAAAAAAGGTAAAATAAAATAATTTCCTTTCCTCTGAACATTTCATCATTGACTTCTACTGGAGAAAATTTTCATAACAAGATACAAAATTGGCCAAATGTCCCTTGATAATAAACTAGCTTGTTACATCCCAAATCTACACACCCTATTATCTAAGTATATATGTATACATATATAAATATATATATATATATGGTTTTTATATTTTGATTTTATTTTCTATTTTTAGTTGGTCTTTTCTGTTATAAGTTGGAAGTCATCAGTTAAACAGAACTCTCTAATTTGGGATAACGATATTTGGTGGAAAATGCTTACACGTATTGAGCTCCTTTTCTTCGTTTTTATTTAAAAAAAATAAATTAAAAAAAAATTTATATTTCATAAACGTTGTAAAAAATGGAGGAAAATTTTCCTTCAAAAATTCGATTCCCAAAGAACGTCACGTATCGAAGCAAATTAACATGGGCGTAACTACGCGTACATATCAAACAAACGAACGAACAACCCAATTGGCCACTGACACTAATTTGACCGAACAAATTTAATCCTCCCAAGTAAGTCTTTGCTGTAATAATAAGACAAATAAATCCGCACGCCCATCGATTGCCCCAATTTTTAATCTAATTACCTCGATTTGTGTGTCTTATAATGCCAATAATCAAGGAAAAATATTTCTTTATTGGATAAAATATAACTACTTCGATACTTTCACGTTTTATTCAGATTATATTTCAGTGCTATATAGTATATATTGTCCTTTCGTAACGTTGAATGGTAAAAGTTTGATTTCTTTTTTATAATAAAAGACAAACTTTGGCAAAAACTACCAGCAATAAAATAATTAACATGGACCTAATAAGGATGGAAGCCACATGCATGTGCCAAGGTACAGGCGACAAAAACAGCTTATCCAACAATTTCGTGTTGGAATCTGGATCTATATATGTTTGCGTGCATTATCGTATATTAAAGAATAATCTATCTTATATGTTGTAGTTCATCTTTGCACGGTTTGTCGTGCAAAGAGAAGCCAAGGGGATTAGTTAGGTTTCATTTCATATGTCTAAGAACGTGGCTTCACGCCTTGTCAATTATTTTCGGAGTTTGCACACGCAACATATGCATGTTCTGATATATGAATCATCGCAAAATTTGAGTTTTTTTTTTCTTTTTTTTGACACGATACCATGTTCGTACAAGACAAATTTTCCTTGCTTAATATATATAAAGAATTCTGTATATCTATTCATGTCTCCATTGATTATACCACATTATACTCTCTTCCACTTACTTATAAATGCATGTTTGATTTGCGTGAGTAGATCTTAAATGGAATCACAGTTTTGGTTCCATTTTCTTTTTTATATTTGAAAATACTTCCTGAATGTGATATTGTGCTTTCTTAAGAATTGGTGATTTTGGTTTCAATAGTCAATTCGATTTTGCTTTTGAGAAATTAGAATTATGATTTTGTTCTATTCTTACAAATTGTTATTAATTAAAATTACATACTTAACATTCAATCTAATTATTACATATAATAATTAAGAGTGTTTTAAATAAATATTACTATATATACATTTCATTTCATAAATATTTCTAAATATGGAAATAAATTTATCATTCTAATCTTATTTTTATTTTATTTCACTTCAATCTATTATATTCAAAACCATTCCCTTATACCCGATGTGACATTATTTCTCTATACATACACTAGTTGATGTCATATCCACTTAGATGTGTACTAAAAAATGATAAACAATTAAGTAAAAAAATCACTATAAAATTGTATGAAAAAATGGCAGGTTTCCTTTATATGACAGTTATCATGCCTCCATAAAACCACTGCAAATAACTTTACTTCTCCATGTAATAGTATTTGGCAATATGTATATATGTGTATATATATTTACATATATATATATATATATGTGTGTGTGTGTGTGCCACAGGAAATGCCATTTTTTTTTCCTCCGCTGAAAAATGGCATCCATTCGGAGGACAAAAACTACGCCCAACGGTTGGCCATTGAATTTTCACTATTTTTGCCCAAATATGCATTGATGACTTCGATTAGATACCAATGCAACTAAGAGCTAAACAAAAACAAGAAAGCCTCATCATACGCAAATTGGCCACTTGTTTATTAGCCCCACGTTCGGTACAGTTTGGATCGAATCCTTTGCTTTTCTCTTATGTCCAGCTGGTGGACTACAACATGCCAAATAAAGAATTTATGTACATTATTATCTAATCATTTTTTTTTTTATAGATACGACATCATGATTGAAAAGCGTTAAATTGCTGTTATAACTGTTAGCCTACAAGTTCTATGGGCACTTTCAACATGTTGGTTAAAAAATTAAAATAAAATATCACATATCAAATAACGATTGTACACTTTAAAAAACGAACAAAGCTTTCACCTTGGCCTTTTAACAAGTGCTTTATGAGCACCAATTAACATAGTGCTCACAGAGATTTTAATTAACGCCAGATGTCACATGTAGAATGTGTTATTTTTTTCCTTTTTCTAAACAGCATTACAGCATTATAATTTAAAGGAAGAAGGATTGGAACCTACATCAATCTCTTTGAAAGACCAATCTTCGTATCATTATATTACAACAACGTTGATGTCATATATAGAGTGTTGAATATTACCACATGCAATATTAGGCTCTCTAGAGAAACAAAATAAAATAAATTATAACCAAGGGCATAGTTGTGATAGGCCATTTTATAGCTAGATTCAAAATGGTAAATGGGTCCTGGGCTCCTTGCATGCTAACCAAGAATTGTAATTTAAGGAAGCATTACCCTAATTCAAGATGAAGTTTGAACATGGAAAGTTTCTGAAGTAAGTGCAATATGTATGTATTTCCTTTCACATTAGTCAATTAAATTGATGTTTTTTAAATTGATGTTTTGAAAAACTTAGTCCACCCCATATTTAATATTCTGTAGAATCATTAGGATTATAACATACAAAGGATATTAGAAGTTTGATTTAGCTTTAGGTTGAACAATTAAGGATTAGGAGCTAATTAAGATAATGTTAACAATGAAAATTTTGTTATGTGAACTGTAAAGTGGATTTGAATAAGACTAACCTTAAATAGATGAACTTAAATGGGTTTAATTCACAAATAAATGTATTCTATATATTAATTAATATGAGGACTAAAACAGAATATCTAAGTTAAAACAAAAATTGATGAGGATTGAAGTAAATCAATATTATAGCTAATTTAAATGATAAGTTAGATAATAAAATGAGGGTCCTTAAAAACCTAAAACTCAAACTCATAAATTGGAACACCCATATTTTGGTTGATCATACTCCATTTCAATTGATGGAACAAGGTAAGGAGAAAAAAAAAAAACTTGAATAGAGTTGTTTAGTCAACTGAACTATAAGATAAGTCAATTGAACTGGATTAAACCTACATTTAATTTCCTAAGTTGGTATGGTGGACTAAATTAGGTACTTTACATTAATTATATCCTTTGCAAGGTTCATTTGATTAAACCTCATATTATTACATCGAACCCTTATTTCTAGTATAAGTTCTTAATTAATTATAAATGGAGCTATGATTAAGGCATGTTTAGAGTGATCTAAGTAAGTGACCAACACATTCCAGACTACTTGATCAGTTATGCTCACATAGAGTAGCCTTAAAGTGCTCACATGTTTTTGTAAATTGACTAAACTTAGATTGAGCTTAAACTACACATGCTGAACTGTTGTTTGATATCTAGTTAAGCTTGTCGTAAGATGTTTACTCTTGGTACAACATAAGGTAAGCTATGGACCAACTAAGTGTAGTTATCACAGTTAGGTAGGAAGTTAAAGATGTAACCTTGAGGTGTACACCCATATGGGATTCCTAATATGCTCAAATTATGTATGTATCCCAATACTTGGTAGATAATGAGAATCAAGCCATGGGTCCTTCACTTAAACTTGAGATAAGGGTTTATAGAATCTACTGCACAAACAATTGATGGATACTCTTATTATAAAGATGAGCAAATCTACTTAGGCACGTACGAAATGCACACCAATATTCATATGGGTCAGAGTCATCTTATTTGAGAGTTGATTAACTTAAGAATGTACAGAAAAATACTTGGAAAATAGAAAAAATACTAGGAAAATGATGAAGGAAACTTAGTCACTACAAGAAATGCAAATATTTTAAGAGAAGACTTGGTTAATGCTTTAAATGGGTGTTAAACCAAGTCAAGGGTCAACCTATTTGTGAAAATGGTTAAGGTCAATTATAGATTGAATCAATATTCACCATCCAAAGGATTATGCGTGTCAAAGCCTAGAAGATTACATAATTCGAGTGGTGAGAGTTCAATCCTCTTAGTATCCATTTGGCCATGAAGCATTGTTTTCAATTGGTTATGTCATGTTTCATTCAAGATGGTGCTTGTTTGGTTGAAGACATGTCATTCGAGTTAATTGATGTTGAGAAGCTTCTTGAAAAAATCCATACAACTAATTGCAATTTATTGGCATCCATTTGAATTAGAAATAGTGTTGGCTTGATTCATTTGTGTTGATTTGGTCCATGAAGTGGCGTATTAGATTGCATTATGTTATTTCAATCCAGTTATCACGCTTATTTAAGTTATTAAAATCAGTAAAAGCCATGTCAATTCATTGTTGGTAATTTTACATAAATATCATGTTATAAGTGACTATCATACAATTACTAATGAATAAAGTTTTAGCAATTTAAGCTATGTCAAGTGTCTTGCTCTTATGAACTTTTAGTTGTGGTAAATACCCTGATAATTAATCTATTTGAAATATTGAATTAATTAGACATAGTTCAATTTATTTAGGTGCATATCTATCCTATGAATTGTTTATATTCGTTGTTTGATATAAAAAAAAAACATAAAAACAATCAAATTATTTTTAGTGCATTCCCTAAGAATTGTATGTTACTTTAAGTGAGAATCTTGAGAGATAACTTTAATACTTTGACATATAATTAAGAACTCGTACCATATTATAATTTAGTATTAGAGTAAAGGTTTTGAGAAGGGAAAATTATGAAGTGGTGGTGTGTACTACTTGAAAGAGAATTGTGAGCGTGGATTCTCCTACGAGAGAAGCATGACTCATTGGTTGTTTATATGTGTGTATGAGTAAGAGATCAAGCTGAATAGTTACTTCTAATCTATCGAATAGGATCTAATGAATTTTCATTAAGCTTAGGAGCTTTCCCAATAATAAACCTTAGCTTCAATTTTACACATAATTCAATCTTATCGATCTCCTCTATGACAAATAGTTCATGCCATTGAAAATTGCATTTCCCATTACCACACTCAAATATCTAATCCAAAGATGTACATAAGATCTGGGTTTACTAGCTTTAGTTGTATGGTATCAAGCTAAATAAGGTTGCATAGCCATATTTTGAAACTAAATAATAGATCATGGAAGAAAAAAAATTCTAATAAAAAAACAAAAATTCACAAAAAAGTTACCATAAACCTTGATACCATACGAAATTATAATATTATCTCCATAGAATAACAAGAAATCAAAGAGAGAACAAAAGCGTACATAGGAATAAAGACAACTATATAGAATGAACATAAACGAAGAAACATAAATCAAATAATATCTATTCTTTGTAATAGGGTTTTATTCTTTACAAGATTCTTTTTACTTATCATAATAATTTAGATTTATTGTAATTCTTCTTTTACATGTTCAAACAATTGCAAATTTAGAGGTTCCTTCTTTTGGAAAATAGTTCAATGCATTAGGCATTTTCAAATTAAGTGAATTGAGTAATAGAAAATAAAAAATCAAGTGAACCTTTTGTTTTTGTTTGCTTGAAAATTTTGGCATTTTGTTTTTGTTTTTATGTGTCCAATGTTGATTAATAATTAGGAAGTCATCAAAATTTGATTTTTTTTTCTCACCTAATTATAATTCATCATAGTTTTATTTATGATTGAAATAATTTAAATAAAGGAAAAATTGCAAATTACCTTTCTAAACCTTAACTTAAGTGCGGATTGACCCTTTAAACTTTTGAAGTGTGGTTTTTAGCCTTCTAAACTTTAATAAATTGATAACATAAAGGATATTTCCTTTTTTAGTTAAAAATGTCAAACTATGATCAAAGTTTAAGAAGTTTTAAAGTATATTTTGAAAAGTTTGAGAGGATTAGTGCATCAAAATCAAAGTTTAAAGGTGTTATTCTCAATTTATGGAGATCGTTTGCTAATTTATCAAGTTTAAAAAGTTAAAAACTACATTTTAAAAGTTTAGAAGGTCAATTTATACCTAAGTCAAAGTTAGGAGGGTTATATACATTTTTCTCTTAAGAAAATAAAAAATGGAATGTTTCTTTGAGGATTGATTGTGTTACATTGTAGCTAGATGAAGTTGGCTTTCTTTCTTTTCTTTTTTCTTTTTCTTTCTCTTTTCCCTTTTACTCCTTGTGTGTACATAGGCTTGTCCAATTGAAGCTATATAATCATTTTTGAATTCCATTCTCATAGTAAGCATAATATGTGATTCTAAAGAAACTTCTCATGTTCAATTTTTTAGTTTCTTTATCTTTGTGAATTTAAGTTCTTTACATTATAACTATAGACATCAAAATCTTAGTTTAGTGAGAAACTTAAGAGGATAAAGGGTTCTATGTTGCTAAAATAAGAAATGGTTTATGTACCCAATTAAATGCTTACGCAAGACATGTTCGATTTTGTTAGCTTATTACTTAGGAAGTTAGACAATTTTATTTGTGAATTGGTAAAATCTTACTTTTGGTATAGATTTCTATTCATAAGTTGCTTTTATATGTAGGGTAATTGAGAGAAGAGAATTGTTATTCAGGAAAATGATATCAATAAACTTGTTCTTTGACATGTAGAATAAAATTGAATTAATCGATCCTTTTTAAAGTGAAGTGATGATGGACATTAGTGAAGTGGAGAGATTAGGATTTTCCTTTTGTCAAGAAAGGCCTTTCTCTATAAAATTCAGTTTCTATTTATGATGCTTTCAATAACTATTTTCGCATGCCATGACTTAAAGTATTTGTTTGTTTTCGCATTGTTAGCTGTCGATTTGCTACTTAAATGTATTTTTCTTTGGTGAAGACTGAACCTGGATCCGGTCGTGTTGATTTAGATTATTAGTATTTAGGAAGGCTAACCTATGAACTAGCTATCTTACACTTTTAATAAGATAAATTTCATAACTAGATTTTAATATTATTTTAACTTAATCAATTTTGTTAAGTATGTTAAAGGTTTTGCCTAGACATATAATCCATTTTAGGCAATTTATCAAACAACATTATCTTATTTATCATATGGTATGAAGATGAGATATTTTAAGCTTTTATACATTTTGTGATAAGAGGTCTAGTTAACAAAAAGTTTGTTCCTTCTTCAATTTTACCTAGTTGCATTGATGGCAATAAAAGTAAAGACAAGAGTAAACTAGGATAGATAGTTTACTCCAAGATTATAGTGCATTTTTTATATATTTATGAGTTTAAAATATATGCTTTTGTAATATATTGTAGAACTTAAAAAATTGTTCAAGTAGAATGTTATAGATATGTCAACTATAAGATAAACATTGAAGTTGTCATAATTGAACTACTTTTTACATATTGGTTCAATGAGAGTTTTATTTTAAAAAGCTAATCTCTATGGTTTATATTATTTTTAACTTTATATATTATTATATGTTTGAACCATCTTTTAAAAGGCTTTAGTGTAGTAAGGAATTTCTTTTTTGTGATGTATGACATGACTATTTTGAGACTACTATTGATATTTAATTGTCACAATTTCTTCTTTGAGGTGCATTAGACATCACAATTAAGAGAGTTGTCGATAAGAGAGATACATGTAAGGAGAATTGTAAGCCATTTCAATAATCACCATACTATTGGGTTGTTAGAGAAATACTTCTATTGGTTGAAGATAGCGAAGGATAGCAATAGAGCATTAATAAAGTGTGTTGTGTGTGATAAGTCTAAAAGTAGGCATAAAGTCTAAGGGTTGTACATTACCATCATACTTATGGGCAAATGTGAGTGTTGATTTCATATTGAGATTACATTTTATTTTTTTGTGGATAAATTAGTAATTTCATTAGACAAAAGAAGGATTTATAGTTGTCAAAGATGGAAAGGTTTACATGTATAGTTACTCTAAAGTAAAAGAGTGTACAAAAAACACCGTGTGAAACCAAAGAAAACTCATCCATATATACTAAAAAAGAGTAGCATAGGTGGTAATTGGTTGGCGATGGAACCCAAGTGAGGAAGAGGACTTTCGAGTCTAATTTTGTTATGAATTCTCCATATAGAGTAGGTTGCCGCAGCTAGGGCTGATCTCTAAAATTAAAAAGTAAGTAATGTAGAACTAGAAGAGGCTATAAGGATAGAAGTGGCTCCTTGCCAATCATGAAAGGAGGTAGGACACTATAGCTGACTACAAACATATGACCAAATCTGAGAAGAAACACTACATTCGAAGAAAAGATGCACATGATCTTTTAAACTATTACTACACGAGTAACGTAATATGAGAGGTAATACCCTAAGCAAACAATCTATCAAGTATGGGAAGTTTCTTTAACCAAGCTAACCACAATATGAAGGAATGTCTTGGCACTGTTGTCTTGTTCCATACAACTTTGTGCCATTGAACACAAGGTTTAGGCAAAGAAAGGAAATGATATTCGCTTTTGACAAAATAGTCACCTGAATTGGAATGGATCCACTTAAGCTCATTAGGAAGTGATGGGTTCAGTTGAATAGTGGATGGTAGACTCATGTAAAGGCCAATTAGACTAGCCTAAAATAGGTTAGACTTGAACCACCTGACGAATTGTTGGGCTTTAAAGGCTCAGGCGGTTTGTTCAAGCGAAACCGCTCGAATCAGCTGTTCAAGGCTTGCCACCTAAAAAAAAGAAAAAAAAAGGAACAACCAGTATTGATACCGGCCCCCCTTCCCCTACCTCTCACTCTCTTTATTCCCCTTACTCCCTCTATTTTCTCTTTCGGTAGGAAATCTACTCTTTATTCCCTCTAGCTTCATTGCTCCTTATAAATTGAAGGGTGTAGGTACAGCCATGCAGTGGTTATTACTTTATCAAAAATTCATTAAAAAGCTCTAGCTCCAACTCTAACCATTTTACCTTTGCATTTCTTAATTGTGAAACGTTGTGAGAGAAATATTTCTTTTAGTTACCATTAAGATCTAAGTATAATTCTTCATTTCGTTTTGTGTTGTCTTACATATTATTCACATCCTTCATTCATACACATTTGTTGTAGTAAATAAGGGGAAAAAAAAATTTATCATCGATTGAAAGATTCTTACGTTGTACTTTCTCGAGCAAGAAGCATGACTCCTCATTTAGCGAGAAAGGTAAGGGTAAGGGTAAGGGCAAGAGCACTGGACTTGATACGTCGTCTGAGCTACAATGGTTTGATGACATTCAAGCATACCCGGATTACGTGTACGACCTAAATGAGTAGAGGGCACATAATGTGATTGAGAACATTAAAGAACGAGTTACACTACTTCTTAGCTTCGATCTAGAACCTCATTGCATGAGTAATTGCGGCACACTACCTCCCAGGTTTGAGCCTCCATACATGAATATCCTTGAATGTCCTACTAGATGCGAACCTCTTTGCATGAGTGTCCTTGCATAACCCGCTAGATTTGAACCCCTACGGATGACTTGCACTGCAAGCATGTCCGAAGATGAGGATGATGAGATAGAAATTATTTTTGAAACAGAAGAGTAACATGTGGGACATCATGGGTTGAGTAATTCAAGACTTCAAGCTTAGGTAAGCCCTTTAAACTCGGTAAGTCTAATATTTTTATTACGTATTTCCGTAAAGGTATAGACAAAAGGGGGAACTCGAGGGCATTTTGCAAATACTACAACACGAGTTACTTTTGGAAAATGGGAGAGGGATATGGTATCCTTAATAGGAACTTGAGGTCGAAGCATCCCAAGGAGGTACAAATAGATAGTACGCAACAACAGATTGCTCGAGGCGGTGATTCATTCGGTTAATTGTTGATAAGGTATGATCAAGAGAGGCACAAGTACAGCCTAGCGTAGTACTTGATGAACATGCACCTATCATTCAACGTGGGTATATCAGAGTGATAGAGTCTTTACAAGCAGAAGGTGTTTAACCCCAACTTGTGACAACTTAGCCATAATACGTTAACTCGAGCCATATAGAATATCTACCACAAAGGTAAGAGGGAGCTTGTAGGTAAGTTCGCTTCACTCGATACGCATGTGTCTATATGTGTAGACATATAGACAGATCTTTTTCGTAATAATTTTTATATGAGTATTACTATTTATTACATAGAAGATAATTAGTAACTTAATAAGTGGCTATTAGCTTTAAAGATATGTAACAAGTGCCATACAGTGCAAAACATTTATAAAATTATTAAAGAAATCTTAAATGAGTACGAATTAGTAAGGAAAATATTTTCTATTGGTTTTGACAATACAAGTGCTAATATAGCCTTAAAATTTGACCTGTGAAATTATTGTTAACCTGCGTTGGGGGGAGGTTTTTTTCCACATACGTTGTACATATCATATTCTTAACTTGTATGTCAAGGATGTTATTGCAGCTTTATAGAAGAATATAGCTCCAATAAAAAACATTGTCAAAACAATAATAGAGAAGCCGTCCCTTTACAAAAAGTGGAGGAACTTCTACATGGAGTGCGGGAAAATGCCCTGAAAATTTAAGATGGATGTGCAACATTGTTGGAACTTGACTTACAAGTTGTTACATAGTATAGTTCCTTACAGCGAACTGCTATGCGACTTCACAATGTACAACATGTGGGAAGTTAGCATTCTTCTCAGTAATTGGGATATATGTATTCAATTGCTGAAAGTTTTTCTTGATGTTACTAAGGCTTTCTCGCAAGTTTACAAGCTTAGGGTATACTTGTTTGTTATGTTAGCCATTAGTATACTTAGAATGCTACTTCAAGCTTGTAAGGACCCAAACTTGCACGTATGCATATACGATATGACATTGAAGTGGTTATCTTATTATAAAGACATTCCTTGTATTTATCTTGTAGTAACCATCCTAGATCATCACTCTAAAGCGAAATTATTACTAATGTATTTGAAAACTTATTATGGTTACATTGAAGATCTAACGGATTCCAAAGATGTATACAGCTTGGAAGCATAGCAGGAGGTATCGGCAGCGATGACTAACATAGAGAAGATGATCAACTACTATTAAAGTCAATACGGTGGCCAGTTGCTAGTTACTAATCATCAATCTCTCCTTCGCCACCTACTAAGGAGTAGCATTATTTATTTATGGGTGAGTAGTTATTAACGTAAAAATTCAAGACGTAATGGTTTGGTGGTCCAATTTCTGAGATGCAGCACTACATCAATACGAATTTCGAGTTTTTCAAGAATATCTCCATCAAGGACTTCGATATTTTAGAGTGGTGGTAGAGGCATATAAAGGATTACCCACTCCTATCTAGCATCACTCATATAGTACTCACTGCTACGACTTCAACGGCTGTTGTTGAGTAAGTATTTAGCACAACAGGCCTCATCATCAATGAATGGCAAGCCTCTCTATCTATTGTTAATGTTGAGGTAAGTACTTGCACAGAAGACTGGTACAAAACTGCCTATAGACGGTAAGAACCATGTGGGACATCAAGTGAGGAAAATGATTACTTTAGTGACTAGAATCGATTTGATGGAAGCCTAAGCTCAGCTGCGGATTCCACTCTTCGTTACGAGCACGAATAGCTACCTCAATAAGAGACAAAGTAAGTTTTCTTTTCATTCTTTTTGAAAAAGTTTTATAACGCAGAAAAATCATTTTTCCAAATTATTCAAAAAAAGACTAAATGGTGTGGTCTTCCCAAAAGTGGTGATATAGCCTTAGGAGTTTTCGAATTATGATTGAGTGAAATTATTATTCTTCAAAAAAATTAAATTAGATAGTCATGTACACTTGGGTTCTTTTTGCAAAACGTAAAATTAACCAACAAACTAAAGGTTTTCTAAAAATCCAAACCGAACTACGATGGTTTGATTCTGATCAGTAAATACATAAGCACCTTTCGAGTGACCATAAAATACATTAAAAAATTTTTCCTCCTTGACCAATTCGCTTTACTCGATCAAATTAGTTCTTTGTACTGTAAGAGACTTCTCCATATTTTAAATTTTATGTGTTGGAAATGTATGCTTTGGTGACGGAGGAAAGGAAAAAAAAGGGGGGTTTAAGGGTTAGCAAGGAAAAAGGAAAAAAAAAAAAAGGTTTAATGGTCGTGAACAGGCCCAGAACTACCAGCATAGGGGTTAGTTACGATTCACTGTGGAACTAGCTCATGAACCAGCGGTTAAGGGTCGGTTCAACCCTTTACATGGGTCTAGTGGATGGTATGTATAGATTTGTCTAAAACTCTCCTTTTAGCAATCTCCACTCACTTCCTTCCATAATAGAACACAACCTTACACTAAGAGGTAAACCTGATCTTAAGATCGTGTGTACATTAAAGGTTAAATCAATGGGACTAGATGGTAACCAATAATTCGACCATAAGGATATAGAAATGCCATAATTGGCTTCCTATTGGAAGCAATTGCAAACCAAGCTTCTTTGTTTCAATAACTTCTTCCAAGTGCATGAGCAAATAGTCGGTGTTTTGGGGGGGAAGGGATGGATTGATATCTTTAAAGGTGAATTGATATCTTAAATTTTTGAAAACTTTTTCGTTAAAAAATGAAATTACCCTTCTTAACAACTTATAATAGTGAACAGCGATAATTTAATGATTCAATGCATAGCATATAATAAACTAAATTAAAAGAGTAAAGAAAGAGAATATTAGGCAGAGATTTTATAGAGCTTCAGCTTTCTACCTACAGCTCTCTTCCAGCTCTACTGTTGGGGGCTCGATTTATTTCACCGATGCTGTTCCACTTGATCCACTAAATCAAATCACAAACAAATTACAAGCATTTGCCACAATGGCCTTACAACACTTTGCTCTACCTATCTAGCCACTCAACAATCTAGGTTAATACAAATCTACAAAGTACAATTGACTTCTCTCTACAATAAAGTCTAGAGATTACAAGTGAGAGCAAAGAATACAATTCTCAAATAATTTTGCACTTGAAAGAAATAATGCTTGTTATAGAACTTTAATTCGGTGCAACTCTCTGAAGAAATATCTGAAGAACTTTCTGAAACTTTTTAGAAGGTAAAAATCGATCAAGAATTTTTTGTGCAACGATAATTTTTCTTCAGAGTTATGTCTCATAACGTTTTGAATCCTTCTTCCTTTTATATTGAGTTTTTCCAACGGCTAAAAATCTGAAGATTATCTTTTATCCAACCATTAGTTATTTAAGATAATTCCTTGGATATTTTTGGAGAGGATCTCGTTCTTTTGAATTTAAAATAAAAAAAAAACTCTCCTTATCTTTTTAGATCAGATATTCTTTAATCCATAACCACTAGATAGGTTTTTGTTTTGAATTTGAAAAGATCAACTTTCGTTAGCTATTTTCGGATAAGCCTTGTGTTCAAGATTTAAAATCCCACAAAATCCAAATCAACTTTATTCTTATCTATTCTTATGTATATCTTAATTTATCCAAATATATTTTCTCTTAAAAATAATCCCCAAGGATCTTGATTCCATCTTAAGTGAAACGGGATTAAACGTATTTTCCTAATACACTTAATCTATTGGAGCTAGGCTTCGACTAATTCGAATCTGATTTAAAGTTGTTTTCAATGTCATACTTCCAGACTTAACTTCTGAAGAATATCAGCCTTTTGTTTTTGAAGTTTTTGAATAAGCTTCTGAAGTGCTGTACCGATTCTTCTTATAAAAGCTTCTAAAATACTTTCTGAAAGAATTTCAAGATATTCCCTTTTTCAGTTAAGTCAAACTTTCTGAATAAGCTTTTGAATACAACTTAGTTTTGCGAAATTAAACTTTCTGAGAATCCTTCTAAATACCCACATACTTGTTAATTCATTAGTGTTTTTCTCTTTTTGTTATCGTAAAAATCCATAGCCATGAGAGATATCTAACAAAGTGCACCCAATTTGCCCATAAACCTTTGTGTCTACTTTTTCATAAATGCCAAACATGCTTCAATTGGGCAACTTTATTTCACCAGTGAACATTTGGTATACCTAATCCCTTGTTTCTTTTTGGCTTACAAATTGACCACCACTTTACTTTAGCCTTTGTAGATACATTTAGCTTACCACTTTAAAGGAAATTCCTTAGGAATTGGTTAATCCTCTTGACTACAAATTTAGGAAGCAAAAAGATAAAACTCCAAAAGATCTGCATAATAAAAAAAAAAGAATAGACTTGATAAGCAATAATCTTCCCGCATAAGAGAAAAATTTTGCTGTCTACAAGTTGATATGAGCCATGATTTTCTCCTGTAAGATATCACAATCCTTCCTTTTCAATTTTGTTGAGAGTAGGGGAACACCTAAGTATCTCATAGGGAGGGAAACTTCTTGGAATCATGTGATGCTTAGGATGTTTTCCTTTATAAGATGTAGCACATTATAGAAAAAATGTTCCTCTTATTGGTGTTCACCTAAAGCCTTGAAATAGAATGAAAATGATGTAAAGCCTCATGAATCAAGGAGATAGACTTCACATCTTCTTTGGAAAAGATAAGGAGAACATCTGCAAAACAAAGATGAGTTAGTCTTTCAAGCATCTCCAATGAGAAGAGAAATTTGGGTTGTTACCCAAATGCCTCAACCTAGTTGATAAAACTTCTGTGCCAAGAACAAAAAGATATGAGGAGATTAGGACGCCTTGATGAATTCCTTGCTTGCTAGGAAGGAAACCTATAGGTTCTCCATTAACATTAATGGAGTATTTAGGTGTAGAGATGCATTGTTCAATGAGTGTACAAAAGTATGGTGAGAATTGCATGTGATGAAGCACCTTAAGAATAAAGTTCTAATGGATCATATCACATGCTTTCTACAAGTCTACCTTTAAAGCACATCGAGGGGACCTTTATGAGTGTGATACCCAATCATTAATTCTTAGGCTGTAAGAATGTTATCTTTTATTTTACACTCAAGGATAAAGGCAGCTTATTCTTTACCTATAAGAGATGATACAAATGGTTTTAATCTTGTTGCAAGGATTTTAGAAATAGCCTTGTATAGCACATTACAGCATGTGATAGGACCAAACTCACTCATCCTAGATAGGTTAGCCACTTTAGGAACTAAAGTGATGATTGTGGTGTTGATTTTGTTCAAAAGATGGCATGAAACTAGAAAATCTTTAATTGTAGCCGTGACATCCTGTCCAATAATCCTCCAAGCCTCTTTAAAAAACTTAGCTATATAACCATTGAGGCTAGGTGCCTTGTCATTTGCTTGGGAAAAGAATGCTGCTCTAATTTCTTCATCTGAGAAAGGTTTATTTAGGACCTTAACTTACTGTTGGGTCAAGTGCCAGGTAACAAAATTAAGGACATCGTCAAGGTTACCAATGTTACCCATATTGCCGTACAGGTGTTGGAAGTAGTTCACAACTTCTTCTTAAACCTTTGTATCCCCTTTAACTTCACTTCCATCTTCCTTAAATAATAAATAATGGATGGCACTATGATTATGGAGGCTCCTCATAGCTTTATGAAAAATGGAAGAGTTTTTGTCCCCCAACTTAAGCCACTTTACCCTTGATTTTTGCTTGTAAAAACTTTCCTTGCACCTCTTAGAAGATAGTATTTCTCATAAGTTTCCTTTTCTCTCTCCAAAAGCGTTGTATCACTAGAACTTAAAATAGAGGATTGAAGAGATCGGATGGTTTGTTTTTCTTCCTTAACTTGATCTAAGATATTAGAAAAATTTGTATCATTGAGTTTTTTGAACTCAGATTTTAGCAACTTTAGTTTACTAACCGGCTAGAACATTCTTGATTCTCTAACCTCTTTAGCTTAGATTTGGGCCACAATATCCTTGAACTTACTGTGACTTGCCTAGAAATTGAAGAATTTATAGGAGATGCATTTGTTTTTTCCACCAAAATCCATACACGTGATAGCTAGGGAGTGGTCCTAAAGTAAGGGAGAATAAAAAATAGCTTATATCCTTAGATAGTCCTCCAACCATTGATGGTTTAAAAGGATCATATCATGTTTTCTTAATTTTAGATTTAGCCCTTGCTTGTTGGACTAAGAATAAAAGTTTCCAACATATCTTAAATCTTCCACTTTAGTTGTATCTAAGAATAATTGGAAGTCAACCATAGTTACTGTTATTATGGAATTTCCACCTTGTATCTCTAAAGTAAACCTAATGATATTAAAATCTCTAAAAAGTATCCAAGGCCTATCGCTAAAGAGGGAAAGAAAGTTAAAATATCATTCCATAAGCTTCTTCGTTCATAATCATTATTTGCCTTATATACAAAAGTAGCATAAAATGAAGGATCAGCTCTTAGATTAGTGACATAACAATGAATAAATTGTGATTTTTCAAAAACCACTCGAACATCCCAAATCCTTTAGTTCCAAGATGACTGTATGCATTTTCTCACAATATTATTTACAACATAAGACAACCTTTGCTAAAAAATTTGCTGGATTGTAGCTTCATTGGATGAGTTTAGTTTCATTTCAAGTAAACAAATGAAAGAAATTCCATGCTCATCATAAGTCCTTCTTACTTCAGATGCATCAATAGGGTCATTTAACCCTTTAACATTCCATGTTGCTATATTCATTGCAAGAGCAAAAAAAGAAAAAACAACTAGCAAAAAACTGGTATTTAATTAAAAGTGCGCTTCTTCTTATTATTGCGCTTCTTTTCACGACGTCTAGATGAGTTGGAGCTCTTGTTGCTTTTGCAACTATTACTCAATGTCCTTTGTTTATGCACTAACAGCTTGTTTAAAGGAGTACTTTCTATTTCCTCCATCATAGCATCTGCATCATCCTTTATCTCTTCATTCTTGACTTCCTCCACAACCTCATTCACTACATAAAGGGTCTTCGAAACATAGGTAAGAATGGAATTATGGCCTTCTTGTTGTCTAGCATCTTCTTGTTTAGTACTTTTAGATTTCCTATCATCAACATCATCTTTCTTATTACAATTACTTGGCTCCACAACATGTGGGCTAGCTTCTTGAGCCTTCAAAGGTGAAGTTACTTCCTCACTGTAGACTATATGGTTAAGTTGAGTAGGGATTTGGGGGGACTCATTATTACTAATTGGATCTTCAATTGCCTTATATTTCCCCCTATCTTTTTTACGAATGAGTATCCAGTATTCATCTTTGGCTTTGGAGATTCCATCATCTTGAGGCTTTTGCTTAGGTTGGGACATACAAGTATGGCAAAAAACTCTACACATAGGGCATCTATGTGGTAGCCATTGGTAGTTAATCATAACTTTTGCAATGGCACTGTTTGGTCTTTTAACCTCAATAAGAGAAACAAGTTCCTCCTTAGCATCTATCTCTACAAGAACCCGAGCCTGGTTAGCCTTACTTTGATAAGCAGTTAGAGTATCAGCTTTTAGAAGTACACCAATACTACTAACTGTATAGCTAATACCCTTTGGCTCCAGATATTCACGTGGAATATGACTAAAGATAGCCTACACTGGTATGTTAGTGGGTTAAGGCTTTTCCAACAACATACATTTCATTTACTTTTGTAAAATCAACAACCTTTAGGCAAAATACTAAGTCTTCTCTAGAATAGGAGAAAGATCCTGATTCTTAGCAAACTAGAAGTAATAGAAGCCTTCGTTATTACCAAGTAATAGGAATCAACTCTTCAGACCAATTACATACAACTGAGCTAAAGGATTTTGAGGACTCAAGTGAAGAATACTAACTTGAAGCCCCATCTAAGATAAGGATTCCTACTTTAACGTCCATGTTTTACTCTACTGTCGACCTGAGTACTGAGCTCTCACATGTGGCAACCTGGTTCTTGAAGCTATAGAGCAGACATGCCGACTTGTTGAGCATATAGGCTGACTTGCTAAGCAACCATACCAATCGCCGAGCTCTTTCTGAGACCCAAGCAACATCTAAGTAGACTAACCTCAAACTTATATTTAAGCTAACTAACATCCAACCTTAGTTTAAGCCGAACTACGAGATGTCTGACTTGAAGGGGATCGGGACATCCTTGATTGATCAAGCTTCGACTTGAACCAAATTAGGCCAGCTTTGATTGTAAACTCTTTTTCTTCACCTTTGTTTGAATTATATCATACTCCAGACTGCTAACCACCATGCAATACGTGCCTTTTGGCATAACATTCCAGAAAGATTCTTTACTTTTTTGATATAAAATATTCTTTGTCTCATTTACCCTTTTTAGTATATTTCAAGTATTTCAAATTGTAAATTATCCTTTTTGTCTTTTCATATGTGCTTGTAACCTTAGTAAGGCTAGTATATAAACCCCATTTGTTGTATACAGACATCAGAATACACTATCAGATTATTACAAGTTTCCTTTATGAGTAACCTTAGTGTTCTCATTTATCCTTAACTTTTATCTATTCTCTTTAGTAAGGATTAATGGTGAGTGATCCTTTAGTTAGGACCGATGAGTCATATTTAGTGGATTGTAGGCTAAGGAGGATCAATTAGTGTCATATATAGTTGATAGTTGTCCAGAATTGCCAATTTTCTTTTCTTTTTCTTTTGACTCTTTCCATTATGGTGTTCCCTCATATGTTTGACCTTAGAGACACATCACTAAGAACTCCAAGAATGCTAAAGTTGTTCTACAATCTAAGGGTAGTGGTTTGAACAAGAGAAAAGGGAAGTTTTTGACCTAAGAAGTAGCCTACTAGGGTAGAATCCCAATATTTAACTCCTTTAACTTCAAAACTTTGTGGAATTTTAACTTTAGAAATAATACCTATCTTTACTGGAGGAATAAAATGAAGCTTGAGCTATGATTCCATAAGCAAAGTATTAGGATCAAAGAAGTTGTGGCTGCATAAGACATTGACTAGAAGTTGTTTTTTGTAGTTGAAGATGAAGCAAAGGCATTTCTACAATCAGAGGGGATAATATGTAGCCGATAACTGCCTTCAACCTTATTAAGTATCTCATTTACTTCTTCTAAAGTAGTATTTCTAAAGGAAGATATACTCCAACAAGATGAGTCCTTAAGTACAAAAGCATTTTCCCTAGAGATGGCTCTTCTAAGTCTTTGGAAGATAGATTTAGCTTTGTCACCAACAAACTTTGAGGATGGGGGAACATCTTGCACTCCATCTCCTGTTGGTGCAACTGGGACTTTACTTTTCAAGACCTCATTTTTAGGGTCCTGGTTATGAGATGTACCAGAAGAATTACTAAAGGTTCACAACTACTTCTATTGGCCTTATAAGACATACTCTTCTTTAAAAAAACAAAGAACCAGATGTGGGAAGAAAGGAAAGTAAGTCATAGTAAAGGGAGGTGTACAAACATGGGTTTGTATAAATAATTGGATGGGTACCAAAATAGATGAAAAGAAAAGGAGATGGGGTGAGAGAAGATGATAGGTGAAGGGAGAGACAGGGAAGAAAGAAAAGAGGAGAAGAGGTTGGGGTTAGGGGTTGAACTGTAGGGGTAGAAGGGAAGGTGAAGGATAGGAGGTTAAGGTTAAGGTTTGTAAACAAAGGGAAGGTAGAGAGGGAATGGGTGAGAGGGGTGAGAAGAGAATGGAGAAGAGAGGAATGGGTGAGAAAGAAAAAAGGTAGAGAAGAAGAGAGAGAAGGTAGAGAAAATTCTCTTACTGCATCTTGAAGAGAGAGAATCAAGATCTTCTTCATATTGGGATTACTGATAACATAGAAAGGGAAAGATTCCCATTATGATGGTAGTGGATTAGTCAAGTAAGATGGCTCATTTTGTGATATGCCATATGATAGATGGTTTAGTCTTTATTGCTAATTTGGTTATGTAGGTAATTATTTTACTTCATAGAATAACACATAGGATCGTATCAAATTGTAATGTTAAATTTGTTAGGTACTTTTAGAGGAGACTTTGACAGAGGCTTGACACTACATTTGAAATTTCCAAATTGATGGGCAAACAAGGGTTATTATTAGGACATTAGGTGCTTAAGAACTGTAAGTTTAAGTTTGGATAAGGATAGAAAAACTTGAAAAAAGTATCATAACGATGTAGATGTTTTACAATTACAATATTTGAAATCATTAAACTTACTAATAAGGTAAATCAACATGTATTGGCTCTTCTCAAAACCAAAACCTTACCTCTACCTCTACCTCTACAACCTAAAGATTTTATAGGTAACTCACACCAATAATTTAGAGTACTTAAGATTAGGAAGTTGCTTATCAGAGGAATAAGGCCTTAAATAATGTTTTTTTTTTTGTTTGTTTGTATCTATGTGTTTTGATTTGTAAAATGACTTACAATTGTAAGAAATTAAATTGAAAAGAGAGATTAAGCAGGACTCACAAAAGTTTAAAAAAATTGATAAGTAGCTCTTTTGAAAGACTTTAGGAAAAAGGTGAAGAGTTCCTTAATAAAGAAAGTTCCTTTATATAGTGATTCAACATTGGAAGGAACTTTAGAAGCAATTGACCAATAAAAATGACCTAACATATACATTGAAAAATCTCGTCTTTCAAGAAAACTATTACATCCTATCTTATAATAAATCTTCGATGACTCTAGTAATTATAAGAAAAGCTTTACTATATGTTATATACACATAGTAAGTCGATGAAGTTTAAACACATAGTGAGTGGAAATAAGTAGTTTCTATAAGAACTATCAGTTATATTTATATACAATACTATGTATCCAAATTCTATTATATTATGTTTGGTAAGGAGGAATGGTTCGGAATGGAATGAGGACTACAATGAGAACTCTTTTCTATGTTTGGAGATTGGAAATGAAATGGAATGGAATGAAATGATATGATATTAAATGCTCAAATAGAATTATTTTTCGAAAATGCCCTTAATTAATGCATGTTATAATTTCATTCAAGGTTGGGAAAATAATTTTAATTAATTAAATGGGAATGAAATCACAATTTCCTTTCTAGCAAAAATCATTGATTCCATGGAATCGTAATTTCGGCTTCTACTTCAAAACACACTTTCAAATATAAGAAATGAAAATGGAACCCGAAATCGCGATTTCATACTAGACTATTCCTACATACCAAACGTGATATTAGCACTTACTCACCACTTATAAATATACGTGATAAGTAATCCCCACTAAATCTTTTTTCAACTATACTATACAAACTTAGCATCCTAGCACTATAATAGTGATACAATCTACATAGCTCCTTTATTTTATAACTTAATTATAAACGTTCTTCTTCCCAATTATTGAGCATCAAGATCATAACAACTATGATCTCTTCGAAGTTCATGATGAGAATCCATCTTAATAACCTTAGAAAACATTCTAACCTTCCTATAGAAAAGAGGTTCTCTTGATAGCTTAATGATATATTCTCTTATAATCTCCTAAAGCTAACCATTTAGATGCTTCTTAATTGCCAAATTTCCACTTCTCTATAGCAACTTTCTACTAATAATATTCACTAACTACTATTTATTAAAAGGGCACAACATGAGTTTAATGATGATATATCTAGTTTCAAATATATATATATATATATATTGCAATTGATTGTCATCTTTAGGCTTTCATTCTAGCTTTGCCTCTTGAAACATATCATAAAGTTCTTTATATTCATTTTCCTACTTTGATCTCTAAGTCACCATTGTGCTAAAAAATCAAATTTAGTCCTAACTCCCATCTACTATGTCCATTATGTGATCACATGCTCTCATCTCAATAAAATATCACTGATTTGGTATATTGAATGATTAGAGAGTTATTGCATTTACCTAGCTTTAGCTTTAAATAAGGATTTGTGACTTGTTTCAAGTTCTTTACATTTACTAATTTCTATTTTCCTACAACTTTCTCCTTCTTGCCATATTTCCCCTTCAAGGATTTGAAATGTTTTTAATCTCTACCCAACTTGACTTAAATAAACCATGCCTAGAAAAATTGCTTTTAGTGTTATTATATCATTAATTTAGTATCTAGGTTCACCTTTATTAGCCTTTAAGAGCTTTCTCAAAATTGAAAGACGGAATTCGCATTTGAAAAGTCGGTCTACTACTTTTAACCAATCCAAGAGTCTTCTATATTCAACTAACCATTAGACCATTAAACATCAATATTTACAAAAAATTGTGTTTTATCATGCTCATAATCACTTTTCCTATAATAGTTATGCTTGCCATGATCAAATCATACCTTTCGTAGTATATATTACCTTGACCTCTTATAAGCACAACATGATTAGATACATTATCTTTAGCCTTATTTGTTCAACCAGTTACATAGATTAGATTTGGACACTATAAGTGCTAATTAATTAACTAACGAAGACAAGTATAAGTAGCAACCTGCACTTTGTCTCAAAACTACCTTGATCTTTGTTACTCCTCGAGAGTGAGAATGTTGTAATAGTCTTGTTGTATACATCAACTTATGATAAAAGCTGGCTACTTAGCCACTATCATAAACTTAGTATACATAAGGCACATAAGACTAAACAACTTTAAAGCATCTTTAGTTCAATATATAAAGTAAAATAGAGATATTTGATTTATATAAGTCCTTTGAAAGATAGAAATTTAATTCATATGTTTAATTTGGAAAAATAGAGATATATAAGGAATTTTATATACGAACACCAAAATCATGTTTACAATAAATACAATAATATAAGTTAGTCTAGCTCATACACATAACCCAGTTGACTACAAAACGAAGACAAAAAAATTATTCCAATGCATTTGCTCCTCACTCTAGACTAGTTGCCCATCTTTTTTATGTCAAAGGATTGATTGATCCTGATGTTTACCATCTAAGACCTACAAAAAAACTATGGGGATTTGAACAACTACAACTCAATAAGGGGATGGAGATGGAAGCATACATAACATAACAATCAAGTAAGGTTATCAATCAATTAGTTAGATGCGATGCGATGCGATGCAATACAACAAACATATGCCAAACACATGAGGTTGTTTGGTTTGTCATGAAATTAGAGAAATTATATTTACTCTAATCCTAGTTGAGGGGTTTTTGCATAATAGAGGCATACTTTGACCATGATGCCTTTGACCAAACCTAAGCTTGTACAATGGAGGCATGCTCCTCCGAGACCTCTTCAAACTAACTATCCCTAACTTTATCGCGACTCCCTCTCTTATTACTTAGTTTGGCCTTAAGGGTAGAGGAAGACCAATCATAGGTGTCTCGTTGAAGGGTAGGTATTTGGTCGAAAATCCTAATAGCTTCCCCTAGTAGGTTGTAATGTATGTTTGGTTAGTGTTTATGTCCCAGTTTTAACTTGGTCCATTTTAAAGGTGACCATCTAATTACAAACAATCAAATCAAGGGGCGATATACAGCAAAGCAGTTATAACATATAGCATAACAATCAAATAACATAGCAAACAATTTCTAAGCATACACGTCGCATGTGCACAATTAATTACTTTACACCTACAAACAAGTGTATACATTAGTCTTCAAGTACTTTTATATAGTACTAAAAAATGACATTAAGTATTTATCCTACTTACTTGGATTCCCATTTGCTTTTGTAACTCAAATGCCCCAGTCCTTTTGTCATTAATGGTCTATATATTACAAATCATATTTCAGTTTCAATATAATTCATTCGAGTATGAGGGTTTTAATTATTGTACCCTTGTTTTAGCTTAACATTATTTTAATATTCGACAGGTGTTAGTTATGGGCATTAAGTGCTATTACCTTTACATAGCTTGTTTATAATTTCTACTTAACCTTCTATAAGGTATCTTAGATTTTCAATACTTTCTATTAGGGACTATTAGGTGTGTTATACCTTCTACTTGAGTTTTTACTGGGGTTTTAACTCATATTCTTTAGTGTGGAACCTTCTACATAGGATCTTCGAGACTTATAGTACCTTCTACTCAAATTTCTATTAATGTCCTTACTTATATTCTTTGTTTATTAGATATTTTACTCAAGTTTCTATGACTATAACTTATAGTTAACTCGATTAGGGAAGCTTCTACAATACCTTCTAAACATTAGCAATTTGCACCCACATTCATAGAACTTTCTACAGCTACTGACTCTTTTACTAGTTCATCCAAAACTTCTATAGAACCTTCTAAAGCTACCAGATTCGCCCAATTTCACCAAAAACATCGCATTTCTCTCTTCCTTTCACTTTGTTTAGATTACCTTAGTTGAAACTCTATCAATATCGATACCCCAGAACTCATCCACATTGACATGCATAACCCGAAATTCAACAAAAAAAAAGTGTTAAACACAACTAATTAACTCAATATACCTAAAATACATCTATTAGGGACAAAAAAAAAACATGGTTTTAGTAGGAAAATTCTTCATGTATAATAGCTAAAATTTTCAATTTACTACTTGTTATTAGTAATTTTTTATTTTTACAAAAATTATCAATTTAAGAACTTAATGAAAATCCACATAAACATTTAAATAAAAAATCATCATGTTTAACTCTACAAAACCCGTTTTTTTCATAAAATATCCTATTTCCACTAAAAAATTAAGATCAACTTACTACATGTAACAAAAGACTACTCAAAAAGTGATGGAGAATTAGATCTAACAAAACTTTTGAAAAATAGTGGGTTTCTCTTGAATCTCAACTTATCAATATTCCAAAAGCTGAAAATTAACCTAAATAAAATGAAAATTTTACATAGCCATGTTCCATATATAATAAGGTATTTATAGAAAACTTTTACCAGGGAAACTACATCATTCGAGCTCTTGAAAATCAAATTGAAAATTAGCTCTGAACGGTCTATTTCTTAAAGGTGATATATAAAATTAAAGATAATAATTTTTCATGAAAATATACCTAAAATTATACTAGAATAATTTTGGATAAAATTTGATATTTTTAACGAATTTTTAAAAATTGAGTGTAAAATTGAACTAATCAGCGCAATAAGCTCCAATGGCTGCAGTGGAAGGGGCCATGTAAGCACAAAAAGGTGTTGCTCCTTTTCTTAAGTGGTGATAACCACTTGTCATTAGGTTGCTCTTATGTTTGGGAACCTCAATCTCACAAATTATTGACCATTTTTCTAAATTTTCACTAAGAACTTCTTAAATTGCTATACGAATTTTGCTAAGTTTTATAAGAACTAAAGAGTCTAAAATGATGAAGGTAAAGGTTATTTATAGTGTTGGTTTAGGGAATTAACTAATAGACATGCATGACCAATATCATGAGATTCCTTTTTTAGGCGGACAAGTGTCATGTGATTTTGGAAAACCATTTAATCACATGGTTTTAAGAAACGAACGACTTCCTTTGGTTTTCTAAAAAAATCCACATGCTTCCTTAACTTATTATTTAAGTAAATATAGTTTATTATTTATAATAATTTAGGTTAGTTGTTATTTTTGCATGGAAGGTTTTATTAAAGCTTTTACAGCCTATGCTTCATTAATTAACTTAATTTAAAATTATTTATTATTTTTTCTTATGACATTTATTACTTTTCTTATTTATTTTGTTTATTCTAAGCTCTTTAATATTTTGGTCGGTTTCCAAATCTTCTGAAATTTTACTAATGAAAGAACTAGTTTTACCATTTTAGCGTACTTTAATATTTTAATATTATGTTACAACAATTAAATTTACGAGGTCACTTTAATTGACTTTTGGGGTCCCATGGTTTTAAGCCTAAACGTACTTATTACATGGACGTCCTAAATTTAAGAGATCGATATCCTTTTATTATAGTTAATCATTTCATTTATATATTTTTGCGGTTATCATTTCTAGGTGTTGTCTCATTTATTTTATTAAATTTTATATTATTAATTTGGGTTTGAGATCTCGTTAAATTGGGTCTTAAATTTCATAATATTCTCATTTTGATAATTAACAAGTGAATTTAAAAATATTTTTAACTTTTAACTTGCATTATTATTTTATAATTCCATTTTGAATACTTAGATTCTCTAGGTTATTTTACTAATTAATGGTCCTAACTTGTTTTTGAATTTAAGGTATGCAACTCCAGTTTTCAACCTATTACTCAAGATTCGGAATGGTGAACCACTTTTACTACATAGGGCTTCGAGAATAAAGTTAAGGAAAGTAATAAGGTAAAGTTATTAAGAGAAGCTTAAGAAATGAGTTTAATCATATGAGCATATCCGAATCGTTTGATATTGGTGCAAATTAAGGAGTTCAAAATGATTTAAGATCTTCAGACAATTTTGTCCAAATTAAGCCAAACTCTAATATAAAGTCATAAAAGTTAGATGAAGAGCTCTAGTAATGTCAATTTCTCAAAATAAAACCTAATATGATATTTAATTTTAATAAAACGTATTTTATCAATACATTCGATAATTATCGAAAACTCGAAGTTAGAGTTTTGAATGACTACGAAGCCTTATAGATAAATTATTAAAATTACAGTAATAATTTTGAGAGTCAAATAACATATAGTGTGATTATGTAATTGTGATATACGCATTATATGTATCCAATATATAAATATATTATTAAATATACTAATTAATTGACCAAAAAATTGATTTAATTAATAAAAAAATTATGAAAAAATAATCAAAACACCATTAAGCTCATGTAAATTGGCGTGGCACTCCTCAAGTTCAATAGGATGTTGTATCAATGAGCTATCAAGAGCAAATCAAGCTAAGATAATGACATATTATTATAATAATACGCTAAATTGACACATGGACTTCACTTTCTACCTCAAACTAACTGGACTTTTATATAAGAAGGGTGAGGAGTCATTTTGTATCATTTTAGCAAACTAGAAACACAATAATTCTCTTTGGAAAGCCTATAACACACATTAAACAAAAATTAGGAAAAATATAGCCAAAAACAAGGGAATTTGAGTTCACATATCAAACGATGACCAAACAGTGTGAGCTTTGGCATTTAAGCTATTGGTGGGGAGACAACTTGGGTCGATACACCTTAGTGGCCGGAGGGTAGTAAGATGGCCATGTGCCAGTTAGTTCAAGTTTTGTGTCTGATTTCGTTTTATTTTCTAAAAATAGTAAATTAACATAAAAAATTATGAGATTTGGTTTTCTTGGGTTATTTTGCATGTAATTTAATGTAGTAATTTTATTTTGTTGAAATTTTGATGATTTATGATACTTTCCTAAGAAATGGGCCTTTTATTACGAATTTTAAATTAATTTTTTAAAATATTAAATAATGTTTTTTCAACCTGAAAATTTTTGTATTACACACTTATATTATGTATTAAATTTTAGTAACAAGAATTTTTGAAAATCTTTATGTTTACTATTTAATATAATTTAATTGTGTAATCTAGCAATTTTCTGATTTAGAGAAAAAAAGGGGTTTTCAGTGAATTTTTGAATTTAACCTCTATAAAGTGAATTCTGGTACATCATGATAAAAATATAATCATTATATTTTGTCCATAAAGTTAATGTGGATATACACTTATTACATGTTGATTTTGGGTGAAATTGGGCTAAAAATAACATTTTCGAAAAAATTACATAATACGTTTATTTGGTATTTTCTATGATTAGAAATTAAAGTGTATAGTTTTATGATTTTAAGGTATTTTTCATGAGATTAATTGGCCATGTACACAAAATATTAGCCAAACATCTAATATTTACTTATATTTAGGATAGTATGGTAAATTAGGTAATTAGTAATAAAGGTGTTACAGTGAAGTAGCATTAGGTAGCTTTAATTTGATATGAACCTATCTACTAGTGCTAATATAGTGTAAGTAATATAAAGAAGTAGATTTTAAAGTGACTAGACTATTTGGCACAATCAGAACTAGATTCAAAAACTGTTGCACTTAAATATTTTTGTGTAAGTTGAACCTAAACGATTGAGTTAGGTATAGTATTGGAGATTTTAGTTGATAAATCGGAGATATAAGTTAACTAGTATCTAATTAGGAATTTGAAAGTTAGGTCAAATTAGAAACTAAGTCAGAATCCAAATTAGAACCAAAATTAGAGACTGTGATTGGATGCACTTACATTGGTAAGGTTTAATATGGAACATGAAGATGTAGCTAAGTTTCAGGACTGATAAGGATCTAAGATGTACATAGACATCATTTGTTTAGAAGTTTTAAAATTAGCTCAATTCAAAAGCTAAATCAGAGTGTAATTCAAAAACTAATTCAGAAACTGATTCAAAGACTAAATTAGAAAATGACAAAGATGAATGTTGACTTGAACACACACTTTAACCTATAAACCTTAGTTGTAAATAGTTCTCATTTGGTTCGTAGGTGATAAGGGTGTTATGTTTATATCTTTAGGTGATATAGCTGAGGAGGATCACGGTTTCGATGCATAAACTCGAGATCACTGTTGATACTAGGTAAGTGGATCTAACTCATGCTTTGAGTAAATATATTGCTACTAATAACACTATATGTTGTTTGATGTGGTGTTGATTGAATATGACTATATCTAGGTTGAACTATTATATTGCTATATTGGTTGCTGATGTGGTATTTCTAAATGATTTTAACTATATCTTGGGTGAACTATTGTGTTGCTATGTTGGATGTTGATATGATGTTTGTGAATGGTTGTACTGACTTGGAGAGAAGTGTGATTGCTAAACTAATCTCTTAGGTATTCACCTAAGTAAACCTTATGTAAGAAAATAGATTTCCATTATGGAGAAACCGAAAACTAGACTCAAATATTTAGGATGAATAAAAACTTAAAGGTTGGTTATGCTAAATGATGTACTTGAGTTGTTGTTACATAGCATGGCATATCATTTCATGGCACAAAAGAGACTTATGGGTTAGAATTTTCAAAATGAGGTTTTCAGTAATAAAGAAAAACAATGGTTTTATGAAACCAATTTTACAAGCATATAGATTAGTAATGCTCAAGCAACCTGACTATTCGTTGTAGTCTAAATCGGTAGATTACTCTTTGTAGTCTAATTTGGTAAAAACAGAGTTGGGGGTCTTACTCTCAAGTAGTTTCTTGTTGTCTTTAGGTTTTTAGATGTTATATATGCTTGAGTATGTCAACTAATTGGATGAGTGAGCTAGAAGAACATAGGATATTTGATACCAATGCGTGCTATGTATATAAGCATAGCATACTACATTACTGGCAATAAATACTGGGCCTAGCTAATGTATGTGTGAAGTTGAATCTATTGTTTATGAATGAATTATTTGAGTTTTGATATTGTTTATATTGTGTTGTTTGTTATCCACTCTCACCACTCTCACTTGGCTTCAACAGCTAAGTGGATATAATGTTTTATCCTTAGGTTAACAAGATTTTAAAGAGCCCAACACTAAGGGGGATGTATTGTGAGAGTTTTAGTCGGAATCAATAACTTTTGGATGAAACCTGTACTAAGTTAGAAGTTTTACTATTTTGAAAAAAAAAAAAAGAACGGTTCATGTTTTGATGTAAATAGTTAGCTGTACATATAAGTTGTAACCAAAGATTCCATTGAACTTAGTTCTAACATCCCCTTTGTCTAAATAAAGTTGTTTTTTAAAGGATGAGTACGTTGAGTTAAGTTTTTAACAAATATTCCTATATGATGTTGTATTTCATGTTAAGTCGGGATGTGACATATGGCAAGTGGATTTTCACAAATGTCCTAATTTTCCTTGTACTAATGACGGGCTTGCTAAAATTAGGGCCTCACAATCTTTGGTCACATTCTTGTTAGAAGCAACTCATCGATCTACTATACCATCTCTAAATGTCAATCCACATGTTTAAGCTGTTGATCTATTGCTTCATGGTATTCAACGCATACTCTAGATATAAGGCTCAAGTTCATTGTTCACTTATATGGGAACTACCGCTTCCATGGTTCCATATCATCGATTAAGTAGTGATAGTCACTTCAATACCACCTGATAGGTCAACATGTAGTGACCAGCGTGTTAAGCATAAGGCTAAGCCTTAAACAACAAGTCTTCACAAAGACATAAGAAAAAGGCTTCTAAACTTACAAAAGAATGGATTACTTTACTGAATACTTAGCTGGCTCTATCCAGTTGAACACACGAGGACCATTTATAATAGTCCCATAAGGTCTTAAGGTCTAATAATAAAAGGAAATTACTTGTTGTTACTATAATTAACCATGAGATTTTAATGGTAGCAAATAGTTTTTATAGATGCTACTAGTGACTTCTTTTAATAAACATCATTTAATAAAAATCCAAATATTGAGAGTGTAGATACTAAGGCTAATGAATATCATCATTTAAGTTGATTGGAAAGTTCAATTCAATCAAATATAACTAGAACTTCTCATTCTATGAAGGTTTCTTTTATTTATTCTATTTTCTTTTATTCTTTTCTATATGAAATTTTCCTACTTAGAATCCTGGATTTTAAAAGTTACACAGATGTTTTTGGATTAAATCTTTTAATTTCATTTTTTTTGGTTTGTTTTCTTCTGTACTAGATGTGTTTATATCTCAATGTACTTTAGTGCATAGAATCCATGTTCTCTAAAGAGGAAAAGAAAAATCTAGTATGAATCTTTTACGTAGAGCACTTAAGCAAATGACTTAACAATACTTGAGAATCTTAAGAAATCTTGTTACAGATTTCATTAAGGAACTATCTTATTTGAAAGGAGGAAATCAATTAGACTTTGGAAATAATATCTTAATGAACCAAGTCAAGTCTACGTGGGGAAAGGATCACAAGAACAATTTTCTTAGAGACGTTTGTTGCCAAATATATCTTATTTTATTATAATAAAATGAATTTTGTGGAAGAAGATCTAGTGATCAAGAGTTTAAGACATTTTAAAATGTATTCACAAGACCTAGAAAATTTAACAAATTATTTGAAATATTTATCAAAGATTATTAAGTAGCCATTAGAACTTCTTGGTTGAAGATCAAAACTCAAAGTACAATAGAAATTGCATGTTAGGTAGAAGATATACCTTAATGACTACAATATAGACTAGGGATTGGGTTAAACCTGGCTCGAACCAATTGGGTAAAGGGCCTGGTTCCCCTTAAACTAGGACAAGCTTAGCTTAGGTTAGTTTTGGGCTAGTTTTTGGTGTGTGAACTGATTGATTTTTTATTTTTAAATTTTTATTTTTTGGCAAAACCTATTCTTTTATATTTATCTTTAATTAAAAAAAACTACTAACAAATGATAAGAATTTAAAATTTTAACTATTTTACCATATTAATTGTTGGGCACTGAGATTAATAATTTGTACTTTTTATAATACACAATTATTATTGTAGACCCATAATTAAAGAATTGAGTGAGGAAACTTTTTTTTACAAGTAATATCTCAAGAAAAATTTATCAATATAACCAATGTGGCACTAAATTTGTGATAGATAATTCTTATTGTGAATTTTTATTACTTAAAAGGAAACTTTAAAAAATAATATAATCTATGTGGGAGTAAACTAAGTATAGTAAAAAGAATATTATTTATCTAATATTTATAATACATTTGCAGTTTTATTTATAGTATAAATATATTCTTTATGATTTTTAATTGCATTAAATTATAAATACAGTAGTATTTTCGTAAATTATTAAATTATATTAATTTATAAAAATATTTACTCTTTAAAAAGTTAGGCAAAATTATATGGAACTTATAATATTTTGTGGCTCAAACTCCTTTAATTATTGAAGTAATATATTTTATACTATAATTATCTACTTTTGCCAATATTAAAATATATGGTTTTAATGATTTTTTTATAAACTCATATATATTATTCAATCTCTATATCAACTTATAGATATAAATAATAATATATATTTAATTTTAATTAGAAGAAATACTTATATTAAATTTATCTAAAAAATTACATTTTTTTATTTTTAATTTTCGGGTCAGAATTGATGGGTTGAATTGCCAGTTTCGACGGGTCAAGCATGTTGAATAGTGTCGACCTGCCAAGCCCAGTAAGTTATGCTATAGTTTAAGCCCGTGACTCATAAGTTCGGACCCGTTCTAATTTTGGTTCACAAGCTGGACCTGACCTTTCCCTAAGTTTATGATAGCATAGGACATATTAATCATGAGAGATTATAATATTAATTTTCTAAGAGTACTTCTTCTAAGAATCAAACTTAAACTATGGTGATTTTATTAGCACATTTCTGGTAAATTTGTAAAAGACATTGACTATTGCTTTTATCATGGGAGATGGTGTATTTTTAACTAATAGACGTCTGGATTCATAGTCTTATGATACTATGAGAGATAATATTAATTACTAGGTACTTAATCGTATAGAGACTTCATACTGAAATTTGGGGATGATGCTTTTAATTCAGAGTTAGGGATTATATGTTGGAGTAATCATGATGAAAACAATAAAGCACATGTCGTGGGTTGGTTTGAAGAAGATAGAAATAGAGTGACCTTTTTTTTTTTTTTTTTTTTTAATCTTACAAATACACAAGGGCAGTTTCAGTCTTTTTCTTACCTATTCTAGTTTTATTCCTCTATCTATTTTGTGAACCAAACAAAACAATATCAATTCAATGACACTCAATTGAGCAAGGTAATATACATTTTGAAATTATTACAACTTTTTTCCATTTCATAGTAATAGCAACTCCATTTTTCCCTTGTTCCGTTCAATATAAGTTGGAAAATCAAGATGTGAAACCTTTACAATATCTTGATCACAGACTTTACGAAGTCATTGAATCTAGTCTGTTTGTTCCAAAAAAAAAATAAAAAAATAAATAAAGAATGAGAGTAAATATACTAATAATGACTACATATATGTATATCCTTTTGGCTACATTTCTTGTATCATCTTCTGAAATATTTTGCATGTTATAGAGCAACATGTTTCATAAAAAAAAAAAAAAAAATGATACTCTATGAGCAACCTACGAACTACGAAGAGGACTCGAAATTATATCTATAGCAAGACAATGATTCATGCATATGAGATGGATCATATGAAGTTCAACACATGAAGGAATACTTCACCTCCATTACAAATTAAACTCTCTTGCAGTTCTTTAAAGAACTTTTGATAATTAAGAACTTGGCTGAATAATACTCAATTCCTCGACAATAACTTGAGATGCAAAGAATACAGCAACTGAGGAACAAGTATCACTTGTTGATTTTGTTTGTTTCATGAAAGTATATCCAACTAAGATGAAACATTATTTGAATCGATTGCTCATCGTAAGCAATTAATCCTAAAAGCAAAAATATGAGCCGTAATGCATTTTTCACCAAAGGAAGACTATCTCTTATAAATCTTTTAAAGATAACCATATCGAGGAAGATGCTATAATTGCTTGAAGATTAGGACAAATTCTTAGAAACAAGGAAAATGATAAAAACAAAAAAAAGAAAAAAAAAATCAAGAGGTAACCATAAGAAGAAGCAATGCAAATGTTAGTTTAAAGGTAATGTTTAGTTGACAACTTCACTGGATAAAGCAAAACTCATTGTACCATTTTTTATTTATAGAATAATTTTGGTACCGAGCAAAACTTCCTTTATAATACTATGTTTGGGAAGAAAGAAAATGGTTGGATGTATAATAATGACAGGGATGAGGTAGATGTGGACATTCCTTATCCTAACGCTATGTTTCGGAAGAAAGAAAAAACCAAAAAGAGACAAATGAGAGAGAAGTTTCTGTTTCAATTATAAAGGAAAAAGATTTACAAGAAAAGCTATTTTCATAATTTTTTGGAAGTGGATCCTCTATTCAATATGACGTCATCCTTTTTATTCGAATCTCTACGGTTAATTACGCATGGTTGCATTTGAAGGGGATTAATTTGGTAATCTTTGGAGAAAATAACTTAAGAGGATTAAATTTGTTAAAGTACAAAAAGGTCCCTTTAAATTTAAAATTATCTTTTCAATTAAAAGGTATAGTTGTAACTTAGTCAACTTAAGAGAATGATTTTTATGAGGAAAAATATAATAGTATGACCTAATGTTATCTTTTTTTTTTTTTTTTTTTGTCATTTTGCGAAGTTTTCAGTTGTTTCATTTCAAAGCTATGTTTTCAAAAATGAGTTAAAATAAGGTATTCGGTTAATTTTAATTACAAGTATTATTAAAAACTAGTCCTAAACTTAAAAAGAAAAAAATCACAAATACTAGAATAAGAAAATAAATGAAGTAGATCTTGAATTGGAAAAAAAAGAAGAAGCAAACAATATCACATCTAAACTTTATGAGCTTTTTCAATTTTATAGTGATGTTTGAAATTGCTAAGTTTTATATCCACCCAACTTTTCTTACCAAATTTACTACCTTACTTCCAAATACTTTTTAACCAATAGATGTTTACTATGTTATCTTTTCAAGAAGTAAATTTGATAAAAAAAAAGTTTATTTAAGTATGATATTTAATAAATTTAAACTTTAATTATATAATTTGATAAGTATAAGTTCAATTGGATATAACATTTAGCAATTTAAATTTCAGGTGTACAAGAGTGATGGGACCTTATTTGGACTCATATTTGAGAAATTAGATGCTAAAATAAAAATTTTAGAAGTATAGGTTTTGAAATGATAAAACAAGAAAAACATAGGTCCTTTTAATGCATTTATTCTTGATTTTCATGGGTCCTAAAGGCAAATTTTCCTTCCCAGTTCAATCAACCCTATTTTCTATACTATTTATATAAGAGAAAAATAACTTTTTCCTTCAAAATTTCTTACTTGCCAATTCTTTCCTCTACTCAAAACATAGTGCAAGTGAGGAATACTCATTGTTTTTATAGTGACATATTTATTTATTTATTTGTGGAATAGATATTCCATAGAGTTGCAATTCCTTCAACCAAACACTAAGCAAACAAATCTATTATAATATATTATTTTGGAAACTTTTATCATTAGTACACCTTCATTAGTAATATAATTTTTACAGAATCTTTTGATAGGTTCAATACATGTTTACTACTATTTTTTTAAAAATTAAATAAATATAAATAAGATAAAATTAATTACTTAATTACTATTACTAAATCTTTAACATTTGACATTATAATTTATAAAAGTATCACATTTATAAGCTGCGATTTAATGAATTAGATATTATCACTAATAGATGCGATTTGATTATCTTATTTGTTATTCGTGTTGAGTATATAATAAATATAATGTGATGGTGTAGTGGTGAAGGTGCATACCATCATTTATCTAATCTTGGATTTGAAACTAAGTGGGGGCATTAATATGCTTTTATTTTGTACAGGCCTACATGTGATATTAATATGAAAACAAAATTACATTTATTAGATATGCGATTTTGCGATGGTATTTATGTAATTAATTTAATGTAATTAGTATTTATGCAATCTTTATTAGTTTTTGTGGCAAAAATGTAAAATTCTCATCTTTTGATTATTTAAATTTTTTATTTTTTCACTTATACCTTTTTTTATTACTTGTATCTTTGGATCATTTTTTTTTTTTAACTACATAATCAAGAGACATGTCTTTTATATAAAGAATGACAAGAATAACAACCTTGACATGACTTCATGCTTCTTCATGAGTTAAATGATGTCAAGATATTAGACTTAATTTATTTTACACTTGTATTTTTCCAAGTAGACCTAAGTTGGAGCTTAGTGTCAGTTTGGTTGATGTATTGCATATATATATATATATATATATATATATATTCTATTTTTCAATTCTATTAGTTAAGTTCTTCACTTTTATTTCCTACTGTTCTATTGCATTGTACACAGTTTGTTTTCAATATGGCCATATATCTTGGATTTCTTTTATTTTCAATCTTTCAAAGAAGGTAATAGCAAGATTCTACATGGTATCAAAGCACTAATGGCATATTGATCCTTATTGATTAGTGTTTCCTATCATGATCGGATTTCTTCATTCCTATCGATATAAGCAATCAAGTAAATCAATTTTTTTTATTTTTTTATTTTTATCTTTATCCAACTTTATAAATCTAGATCAAATAATCTGAGTAAGACAGTAGGAAATATAATCTAATGGTTTGAATTTCTTATCTTGGAGTTAACCAATTAAAATGGTTTAGAAGCTAAACTCAAACTAGGGTTTATTGATAGAATAATTCCTAAACTCCATGAGAATTCATCATATCATATTAAATGAATCCACTATGATTATATGGTACATTATTATATTATCAATTCCATGCTAAGTGAACCTTCACAAAACTATCTTTACATTTAAAAGGAATTGGAATCGTAGAATGAGTTGAATGAGAAATACAAATAAGGAGATAGTCCTCTTGTATTTCAATTATAGCCCAAAATTAGCAATCTGAAACAATTGAATTAAGTTGTTGGATTCTATTATAACAAGTTAAAAGGATGTTGGGATGGACTTAGTGCTTTACAATCCCATCCTTCTTATGAATGTGGTTTGTTATTGTACTTGTAGACATAAGAAAAGGATTTCAAAGTTTAAATCACAAGGCAAGTTGATCAAATTCTTAATGGAGTTAAATGAGAATTTTGATTCGGTTAGGAGTCATATATTGTCAATGAATTCATTACCTTCAGTTATTTGTGCAATAAGTAGAGAAATAAAAAGAAATTACTTCTTCATATTTAATTAATGATACAGATGGTGCTTCATTGAGTGTGAATGAGTGATAAATTTTAAAGAAAATATTGACAAAAGAAAAGGAAAAGTTAAGATCTTTGTAAACACTATAGAATCTTGCTTTTAGCTAATAGGTTATTTGATCTCCAAATGTTAAGCTAGTTCATTTCTCAGCAAAGAGTTTCTCACCATTAAGTTGCATTCTATCTTCTTAAGTTTCTTGAAGGAACTTTTGATGTTGGTTCATTCTTTCCTACTAACAACCCATTGTCACTTAGTGTTTTCTTTGATACGGATTGGGGTTGCTTGTTTAATGATTACTATTTCGTGTCAAGTTTTAATATCATGTTCGGTCAGGTATTAATATCTTGGAAATGAAAAAGGCAAACTAATGTTAGTAAGTCTCTTGGTTGAATATGAAGTTTGACAATTGCTATTAAGGAGTTTTTATGGATTTTGTTTATCCTTTAAGATATATACATTTCCATTACTTTGCCTATTGATTTGTTTTGTGATGATAGATCCACTTAACTCATTGCTTCAAATCCTTGCGAACATGGAAGTATGGAGTAAATAGACATTGATATTTATTTTGTACAATAGCACGTTTCATAATGATGTCTTCACAATAATGGCATATTTCTTAAGGATTTCTTCGTGTCATATTTCTTCTCATGATCAGTTGGTTGACATCTTTCACTAAGTTTACTTTTGCCACTCAATTATCTTCTATTAGTTCCAAGATGGGTCTTTACCAAAGTCCAACTTAAGGGGGGATGTCAAGATATTAGACATAATTTGTTTCATACGTATATTTTATCCAAATAGAATCGAGTTAAAACTTAGTTTTCACATATAATTAGCTGATGTATTACATATATATACTATGTTTTTTGGTTTTGCTAGTTAAGTTCTTCAATTTTATTTCTTATTATTCTATTGCATTATATATGAACAATTCATCTTTAATACAACTATAGTTCTTAAATTTCTTCTATTTTCAATCTTTCATGGAAGGTAACTACAACATTCTATAAATAGTATAAATCTACGAGTTTACATTTTAAGAGGTTTTCTAAGTTAAAACAAATGCAAAATCGTTTAGATATAGTCTCTTGTTGTAATTATGGGTTTAAGTGTACGATTTAACAAGTTTTATATAGTTTTATTATCTCTATAAATTCTAATTCTAGGTAAAATCGTAAGTTTAATAACTTTTTATGAATTAATGTAAAATGAAATAACTCTAATGCCTGTAAAAGATTGTAATTTTTTTAACTAATATCATAGTTAATTGTAAGTTAATAATACAATCATAAGAATATATGATTTTATGAGTTTTTTCTTGATTAAAATGGGTATAGAGTCTTTTAGGGGTAGACTTTTTGTGCAATTATAAATTTTAATGTATGATTTAATAAGTTCACTATTTTTTCCGGTTCTATATGATTTTTTATATATTTACCGATTTTATATATTTAAAATAATATTAGAATTATGATTTTAACAACTATGACTAATATTACATTTTATATATAAAAGAAGAAAGCCTACCAATGGTCATATAAAGCTAGTATTTTAAATTAAATGCCAACAATTATGTCATACTCAAAACATTATATGAATATACGTAAATTATAATGTTATATGTCAAATTATACCCCTTGACCCTGCAAATCTGCTTGGCTCGTAAGGTCCCTCGTCTTAGGATGCTCTCTTCCACAGCACCCGGTTCTATGTTCCTAAGAGACCTTTGAGGACCTCGAGTTGACGTTGGGATACGTTGAAAAAGTGTAAGGGCATCCCACCTAAGCTGGGCCTCCTCACACCAATTGTTATAGCTCAAATGGTTCCGGTACAATCTAAAAGGTCAATATTAATCAGAACATATCACACTTCTTGTCAAGGTAAATTCGCTTACTGATAGTGTGGGACTTAAGGGAAGAAGTATGAGGAACAAGGATCTCCATTCACGTGACTTGATCCTTAAGGACTCATCCTCCAATAAAACCCTTTAGGCGATTAACAAGTGTATATCTTACATAATTTTTTTCATATCAAAATCTTACAATATTAGTGTTATTTTGTTTTGCTTTTATTGATATATTAGCATAAAAATAATAAATTACACACATGATGGATTGACACAATAAATTGGTGAAAAATAATTAAAAAGTATGCTTAAATAACTTATATTGTGTTTGCATTTTTCTTTTTCCAACAACATGCCATAACATGTGTTTTATTTATATACATGTGATAGGAAAAATGTATAGAATTTAATAAAAATACAAATGCAACTTAATACAAGTGTAAAATTATCCATGAAGCCAAAACATGAATTAAGATCCTAATCTAAATTTTTGCTGCAATGTATGGAGGATAAATTGAATTCCATTTTCAATTCACTTTCAAGAGTTACATTTGCATGGACCATCATTATCTAAAATTAAAAAGTTGAAGATTGTCAAGGGAGCTCCTACCAATGTGGAAGACAATTCTTGCTTGGACCATCATTGAACAATTCATAAATGTTTGGAGGGCTCGATGATGTATCTTTAGTGCATTACCAATTGAATGATCCTTTTACTAGAATTTATACATTCTTCTTCCACCATATACCTTTGCAATTGACGCTTGGATGAACACGAAAAGATGACACAACACGAGCTTGCACGCATGAGATCTGGACCATCTCCATTTGTGCCCTACATGATTGGGATATTCTAGTATATTGAACAATCTCTTCGATTGAAAAAAGCGGACCGTAGGGAGACTCCATTCTTTATTCTTTGAATACCACAACAAATCAGGGAAGAGAGAAACATACAGCAATTTAGTAATGGTTTTAAGGTTTTTGTTTTTCTGGCACAATAGTTTTATTTTTTAGCTTTTCTTAAGGGTTTTAACTCGAGAACAAGTGGGTAACTTCATTTGTATACGGATTTAGATACAGGATCTTCACAACAAGGTTTTTCCATTTCTTTTATTCATTCCATGCTATAGATGTTGTTGAAACTTAATTTTATTGAGCTTTACTAATATCATAAATTGATTTGTGTTGAAGTATTTAGTTGGTGTTTTGTCCAATTAGTCTAGGACTTTATAGTTGAGTTATTGATTCCGATTTCATCTAGCATGTATTTCGAAATATTTTGGATTACATGTTATGTTAGGGTCATGTTTGAGAAGATCATTTTTTTTTTTTATAAATGATTAATTTAGATTAAGGGTAAAGCTTTAATTTGATTGTGGGTAGGAACAAATTGCTTAGTATATGCAAACATAATATAGGTTAATAGTGTACTTGATACTAATTAATATTCCATCAATTGGTTTTTGGTAGAGTTTAATTTACGAGTTGGAAATACCATTTAATTAGAGTAGGTTATTTTAGTTTGTAAAAAAATAAAAATCAAAACTTTTTTATTGCATTGCTTAGCTTTAAATGATTCTATCATGACTAGGAGCTAGTATACCATTCCTTTTGAATACCACCTTAACTCACTAACTATACGACTGACATAACTTGATACAGTTGTAGGTTTTTGCTCACTTTAAGATTGGTTTTACAAAAATTGTGCAACTGTTGTTAATTTTCAAGTGTAAGTAAAAGTGATTCGATAATATTGTGGATGATAATTGTACCTTGAAGACTTAAACTACAATAATGAATTCAATGTACATTCTCTTTATCTTGCTGTTGATATTGAAGGTTCTACCTTCTTTTTGGGCCTTTTGCTGACTTCATCGTTATAATACAAGTGCTAAATCTATCTTTAATGCACTTTTAACTCATGTATTCTCTTTTGTAAGCTTAAAATCTAACCCAACTAGACGGAGAAACCCAATAGAACCTTCAACCATCAACATATATAATAATTGCGATAATTTTTAATTAAATTTATTATTTTCACAAATATATATACTTTAATTCAGAATTTATGCAAGGCATGGATTTTAATTAGTGCAATATAAGAGTTTAGCCTCCAAAATTAAAAAAAAAAGGGGTAAATTACAAATGTGTCGGTTATATATATACATATATATATATTTGTAAACTCCTATAAACCATTTTATCCTAAATTTTATGTACTTTTTAATTTTAATTATTTTTTATCATTAAGGTAAAATTGTAAAATAAGATTTAAAACAATTTTTTTTTTTTTAAATTTAGAAATTTTGGGTGAAGAACATGTTTACCATCCTTGGAAACAAAAATTACATAAATATAAATTATACGAATTTAGTTATGTAATTATTGTTGCTAATTTGCATCTTTGAAATGTCAGTTTGCTCTCATAAAAGATATTGCATTTGTTAAATGTAATTCCAAAAAATTAAGATTATGACTATATTGCATGTAGCAAATGTGATACTTAATACAAAGAAGAAATTGCATTTGGAAAATGTGACTCTTACAAATGCAATATAGCTGTATAATGAAATGAATTACATATGGACAAATAAAAATGACAATTTTCTTCCGTTGGCTTGGCAAATTGCGGTACTCATGACCATTGTAGCGGCTAATACCTAGCCAGCAGTTGACCATGTGCCAAAAACCAAACGGTTGAACCAGAATGAGGTCTAGGTGTGGAGCTGTGCTTTTGGTTCTCGTCATCTGGGCAATTGCTTTTGCAGTTATTGCAATTGCCACCAAGACCGAGCAACCGGAACTAGGATCTGCTCGTGTTGTTTTTCAGGTTTCGTGCTTTTTCAATCTATGTTGCTCTTGTATCAATCTCGTATTTGTCATTTATTATGATTTTACCTATTCATTTCCGCCATTCAGTATTTACAACTGGGAAAGTCGCAATTTTTCTTTGTGAGAACGTTTATAAGTCACCTGGTAGAGTCCGATCCTTGAGAATATGTATGATTAGCTTAAAAGATTCAACAACTGAAACCCCATTTGCATTAGACGCTGATTGTTTCTTCGAAAATGCGATTTATTATTACTTATGAAGAAAAATGTTAAATGGTTGCCCCGAGACTTGTTAACTGTCGAAAGATGAAAACATTCACCTTTTCGTTTTCTTATCTTTCCCATGAAGTATGAATTAACTGTTACAAACTTTGCACATTTCACGTCTTTATCGACTGAATTTAAGAAGTGAGGGACACTTTATATGGGGATGCTCATAATAATTATCAAATATTACTGCAACAGTCATTGGCATAAATGGTAACTAGTGGTTGCTAATGGATGAAAGGAATGGAAGGTACATTAGCAGTGATGGTGGCGGTTTATTTTCCTTATGATTTGGAAGGAAATCTTTTCTGTTTTCTGGATCGAAGAACATATTTTTGATGACCCTTGCTTTTTAACGCTTATGTAGTAGATTTTTATTTTTAATGATCCGTGGTCTAATTGTCTGTGCTCTCCTATATGTAGACCAATTATGGGGACATTGAGTTTGGTTTCTTTCCAACTGTTGCCCCAAAAACAGTTGAGCATATTTTCAAGCTTGTTCGTATTGGTTGCTATAATACCAATCACTTCTTCCGGGTAATTACCGCTTTTGTCAAGAGTGTAATTATTTGTTAGATGATTTATGCCGTACAAGTTTGAGGATTTATGTTGAAGGCGCAAAAATGGAATGTAGGTTGATAAAGGTTTTGTTGCCCAAGTGGCTGATGTTGTTGGGGGAAGATCTGCTCCTATGAATGAAGTACAAAGAAGAGAAGCTGAGAAGACCATTATTGGGGAATTCAGTGATGTCAAGCATGTGAGAGGTATTCTATCCATGGGAAGGTAAATGTTTTCTGTATAAAGGGTACTTCTCTTCTTCACTCTTTGCAATAAAAGAGTTCAAACTTTTATATAGTTTCCTGCAATCAGTTGATTGATTGATTGTGAATGATAATGAGCAATGAGTTTTGTTTCATGTCCTCCTACTTTTAGTAAGGCTGGACAATTTCTGAAATGATTAGAGATTGTTGGATCACATGGTTTCTATCTGTAGAAAGAGAATTCACCATAATGAAGATGTGTTCATCGATGAAAAACTTAATCTGTGATTCAGGATAAGATAAGTAGATCCTGACTAAAGATTTGTGAGAAGAACTATTCACATGTACAACTTACAGGACTCTTTATGATTTGGATTTTTTTTTTGGGTAATGTCAAAATATTATATATAAGAAAGAGATGTACAAAGAAACCTAAGCTTACAATCCAACCCAAAAACAACAACAAAGCTTGGTTGGATCGTACCTTAGCTAACTATACAGTGCTCTACATGAACCCACATCTTAACTAGCAAAAGATAAATGAAACAAGATTTGTCTAGCTAAGATGAAGGGTGAAGAGGGGATACTACCCACCCTTATACAATTTCTCTCTTTTCAAAGAAAATAAAAAACTACTGAAGGGATCTTTCTTCAACAAGAATCAGCAAATATTCCAAAAAGCATCACAACATTCCTAATTGAAGTGGCTGACCAGATCTCTGAGGGAGGAATGGAGTAGCTCCTTTGTATCTCTAAAGGAGGAATGGAGTGTGATTCTTCTCTTGAATTGCACAAAAAATGGCAGTTTCTTGTGATGATACCCCATCCTAAGAGCTTGTCTTGGGTGTACAAGCTTGTTTGAGTCGCTATAAAATAAAAGAATGCCATAGTAAGTTGGATTTATTCCAAACAATCCTTGACTATTCCACCCTATCATGCTGATCTCTGAGAGCATTGCAAGCCCTACGGATGGTAAAGGGTTGAGAAGTTTTCAGTTTCTGGACTAACTTATCTGGTTCAAAAGCTCTTGGCATGTGCTGTTGAGAGTGATGAACTCTGATGCGACTCCATGTATCCCTCTAGTGATAGATTCAACTTTAGCCTCCTTAGACCAACCTAAGTTATAGATGGTCCTTTCTCCTAGCTAAGAAGCCAAAGGGCTCTTAAGATGCTAGTTATCATACCAAAGTGAAATACTTTTACCATTCTCTACTTTCCATGAAAAGAGATGTCCTATCCAATTTTTGATTTGTAATAGCTTCATCTATGTCTAGGAACCTTGGGTTGGTTTCTTTATTGCCCAGAAACTTTAGTTCTTGAGAAACTGATTTTTCACCCATCTTGACCATAGGGTATGCTCTTCATCCGAACACAAAATCCAAATAAGCTTGATTTGAGCCACTTTATTCCATAAGGTAAGATCTACAATGCCTAAACCCCCTTCATCCTTAGGTTGATATGCATCCTCCCAAGGGATTTTAGCTTGAGCTCGAGCCTCATCCGAGTCATTCCATAAGAATCTCTTGATTTTAGATGTAATTTCCTTAAGGATACTTTTTGGAAGGAGAAAAGTAGAAGACCAATAAACTTGTAATGGGAAAAGCACACTCTTAATGGGTTGGAGCCTCTGGCGTAAGATAGAGCTTTTGTAGACTAATGGTTGATTCGGCATGTGTAGCGATTCACTAAGGTTCTACAATTGTGCTTGGAAAGTCTTAAAGAAATAAGAGGAACTCCTAAGTACTTTACTGATAGGTATCCTTCCACAAAGCTCAGTTGCTTAGCAATGAAATCCTTGTTGTCATCCTTTACACCACTAAAGAACACAAAACTCTTAGAAGGGCTACATTTTAGCCTTGAAAGAGTGAAGAATTCATCAAGACACTCCTTTATAAGCTTGATAGAACTTCGATCTCCTTTTGAAAAGATCAAGAGGTCATCTACAAAGCACAAGTGTGTGAGCTAATCTAGCTTGCATCTCAAGTGGTATTTGAGATTAGGATTGGACTCAAGGCATTTAAATAGACAAGATAATACTTTTATAACCAAAACAAATAGATAGAGAGAAAGAGGATCATCTTGTTTAAGTCCTCATGAACTAGGAAAGAAACCAAACAATTTACCATTTACACTCATTGAGTAATTTGGTGTGGAAACACACTCCATAATCCATGTTACAAATTATGTTGAGAATCCCATTTTCATCAAAGTATTTCTTAGAAACGACCAATTTACATGGTTTTATGCTTTCATAATTTCGACCTTTATAGTGTATCTTGAACCATGAGAATCTCTATGGTAATTATTCATGAGCTCCTAGGCTATAAGGATATTATTTGCAATACGTCTTCCCTTAATAAAAGTTGATTGCTCCCTACCTACTAGGCTAACTAGGACAACTTTAATATGATCAGCTAAGATTTTGGCTATATATTTATACAAAGTATTACAACAAGAAATCAGTAAAAAATCAAAAGACTCGAGAGTATCTACTTTCGGAATTAAAGTCAAATATGTAGAATTGATGGATTTTGGAATTTACCTGTTGCAAAAAAATCCTTAATTGCCAACATTACATCCTTGCCAACATTTGCGTTGTATCCATTTGGACCTAGGGATTTGTCTTTTTCAAATGATCACCAGGCATTGTCAATCTCTTCATACGCTACTGGTCTTATAAGGAGGGAGGCTTGAGAATGATCCAACTTGAAATTGATAAGTGATGGAAGAACATCTAACCGATGTGAAATTTCATGTATAGCTGACAAGAGCTTGTTGAAGTACTCGATCGTAGCTTCTTGGGTTGGTTTTCTCCCTGATGTTATGGAGCCATCTGTTGCTCTCAAGGAATGTATACCATTCTTGACCTGTTTTAGTTTAAGAGATCTAAAGAAGAAACCAAAGTTCTTATCTCTCAATTGAAGCCACACATCTCTAGATTTTTGATGCAAAAAATACTCTTTAGACTCTCCATCCCAATTAGCATAAGGCTAATTTTGTCTATTTGCACTTTGTTTCTGTTCCAACAGCCTTTTGGCCAATTGCACCTTGCTAGAGATATCATTGAAAGCTTCTCGATCCAACTTTTTTAATTCAAACTTTAATGTTTTAAGTTTAGACACAACTTAGAGCATAGGAGTGCCTTGTACTTAGGACTTCCATATCTTCTCAACAGAAGAATTTTGCTATTTAACCTTAGTTTCAATTATCCCCAAAAGAGAAATCTTATAATCAAAACAAAAATCCCTAACTGCATTTGCTTTTAATGGGTCATTAAGACTTCTTATATTCCACGAAGCTAACATCAATTATTTGTAATAGAAAGAGAGTACCAAAAAACAAAAGCTATGAGGAAAATCTTGGGAGTTGTTGGAGTTGTCTCCAGCTTTCACTACTTGTTGCTTTTTCTTTCTAGTTTTCTTTTTCTTTTTCATTTTGTTCCATTCAAGTTTGTCTATCTCTTCCCTTAGACTCTTTGAGGTAGCTGACTCCAAGGAGTTCAGAACAAAAGACTCACACAAGTCATTGGCTTTATCTGATGAAGACTTAATGTCCTTGATATATTCTCTACTCCCTTCATTATCACTTCTTTTGGGTGATGATGGTTCTCCCAACATAATTGGTGTATCGATATCTAAACTATCGGAGTCTTCAATTTTATTTTGAAGCACCTTATCTTTCCCCTTTCCCAAGCATCACCAGATGTTTAGGCACAACTTGATTTGGCTGCTTAAAAACAATACTCACTTCCTTATGTTTAGGTTGTTGCTTAGCCATGTTTGTTTTGGCCGCCTTTACAGAATTGTTTGTTGAAGGTGGTGAGCTTTCTTTGGAATGATAAGCTTGGGAAGATGGATGCTCTCTACATTTATTCGTGTTATGGCCAAATATGCAACACTTGGAGCAACTTAGTGGCATGTTTTGATATTCTATATCTACCCTTGCGATTGAACCATCAAACTTTCTCATTGTGAAGCTTAGGGGTAAGACTGTACTTGCTTCTATTTCAATTGACACTCTCACCTACTTTATTTTTTCATTATGAGTTGAGACGAGCACTTGAAGTGCATAGCCTATGGCACTCATAGTGTGGCTAATTCCATCCCTGTGTAAGTACTGTATTGGTACACCCTACAACCTAACCTAAATAGGAAGTTTCTTTGGATTAATATGGTCATAATTTTCCCCTATATTCCATTTCTCCAAGATAATGAGTTGTATAGCAAAATACCAAGGTTGGCCAAGAATCTTAGATAAAGAAAATTCATCCTTAAACTTGAAGAAGAAATATCAATTTCCATTTGTAAGGACTTCAACCAAACCTTCATTCTTCCACTTAACAAGAGCTGGCTTTTCGACTGAGAGGAAGGATAATCCCTTGCTGGAGGGGGGGTGGTAATAATCCGGCGAAATGTCCACTAATGGAGACTCACTTGTATCTTTCTGATTAGAAGTTACTTGACCATATGAGAGTGGTTGTGGTGTGGGTGGTTTTTGGTTTTGCTTCTAGAGAGATGAAAATTCAGAAGTGTCAGCTTTATTCAAGTCTTTTACCTCTAGAGAGTGGCCTTTTTTATTTGGTTTGCCACCACAGCCATAACATTTAATGTTGAGTCACTAGTTGAGCTAGTAGGAAGCTCAACAAAGGAAGTAAAGCCTGTTTCCTTTCCTTTCATGGGGATTAAGTAGAGCCAAGATGGGGAAAGTCATTCTGACACATTGGTTGTCCATCAGAGCAAGGCACAGAGGCCTTAGGACGGGTCACTTCACCTGCTTGTACATTAGTAGCAGCACCCTGAACAGATTGACCATTGTGCAAACCAGAACCCAACAATGAAGGGTTTTTTGACAAATTCTTAGGCACATTTTGCCCTCTCTTCCTACTTGATGATCCTCAACTTTGGGCTTAACCGACAAAGATAACGACTTCTTCTTCTTTTTGCCTTGACTAGGAATGGATTCCATACTCTTAGCTAAAGCTTTAGTCGCCGCAACTTTGACAGTGACTTTCTTGTTTTGTCTCATGAAAGTCCTCATGGGGGACTGCCAATCACCTTAAAACAAAACAGACCAATGAACTTAAAACCAAACTGACAAAATTAAAAGAGATGCAAGAAGAGAGGCGAGCAAGGAGCAAAAAAGAGGGATAGAAGGGGAAAAGAAAAGGGAAGAAAGGTTAAAGGGTTAGGGAGAATAGTTGAGAGACAATAGGAGAGAGAGAGCAGGAAGGAGGGGAGGGTGAGGGAAAACAGACGGAAAGAAAAAATGGGGGAAAAACTGGAGAGGATTTTCTCTCTCTACATGGTGAAGAGAGAGAATGACCTTAGCAGTTCTTATGATTTGGATGTTTGTTATACTAAAACCAGACTTAGAAGAGACACTTTGAAATTTTTCAGGCTGGGATCTCATTGATAAAGAACATTTCTTCAGTTGGTGATACCACAAACTGCATGAGCTTTTGATTCAGCCAATTGGGGAAATTCAAGATTATTTATCTTCTGCATATGTGTAGCAATTTACAGAAGAAAATAATGTTGAATTTTCTATACATCACCATGATATAGGGGATGAAGTCAAGATAATGCCTCCAAAGCCACTCATTGATATATGTAATATTGTATTATATGTCACTCTAAAATAGGTCATGCAGTCAAGATAGTGCCTCCAAAGCCACTCATTCATAATTTGTTAAGAAAGAGAGAGGCCACGTGTACCTCTTTGTTTGTGGTATGCTCTCTGCTTTGTTGATAAAAGAAGCTGTAGAGGATATTTATTTGCTCTCTGCCCTCAAAGCAAATCCAGAGAAGAGCCATATTTTTCTAAGTGGAGTTCCTCTAGAGCTAAAGGAAGATATTTGTAATTCTTTGTGCTTTAACATGGGAGAGATACCGGTAAGATAATTAGGGCTTCCTCTTTCTTCTTCTAAACCAAAGAAATCGACTTGTCACTTTACAATAAAAAAATTCAGCAATTGTATTAACCGTTGGACATGTAAGGCACTCTCCTATCTTGGCCATGTCCAATTGGTTAAAAGCATCTTGTTCTCTATCCAAGTGTATAGATCATCTATGTTTATTTTACTTAAGAGTATTCTTAAGAGTTTAACCATGAAGATGAAAGTTTTTGGTGGAATGGTAAAGATGAAGATAGGGCAAAGGCAAAAGTAGATTGGGATTCGATGTGCAAACCAAAACAGGAGGGAGATCTTGGAATCACTGACTTGGTAACATGGAATAAGGCAGCACAACTTAGGTACATTTGGTACTTGGATGCTGATGTGAGTGGGGCATCATGGACTAGTTGGGTGAGGTCCATGCTCATAAAAGACAGAAGTTTCTGGTATTTGAAGATTCTTCTTGTGCATCTTGGTCTTGGTGGAAAATTCTACAACTAAGACCCTTGGCACAAAGTTTGTTTAAATGAGAATTGGATTATAGCAATATCATTTCATTATGGTATGATGAGTGGCACCCTTAGGGGGCATTGGCATCTTGGTTGGGCGAACATGAGATCTATTTGTCTGGTTTTCCTAAGAATGCAAGGTTATGTTTTATTATCAATGATGATGGATTGGATTGGCCACAAGGAGCCTTGTGGGAATCAGTCAAAGATGCGCTTATGGGCACTTTAACCCCTAAAGTTAACTTTGAAGATAGATTTGTGAGGAAAAATACAGTAAAAGGACCTAAGTTTTGCCACTTTTTTCATTTCAAGACCTATGTTTTGCTTTTATTCATTTTAGGACCTATATTTTTTAAAATGAGTCAATATGGGGTTTCCGTCAATCTTTGTTAGTCTTGTTGTTGCAAAATGCTGACATGGCAATCCAAAGACTCACATGGTTGACACTTGGAATCCAAATCAGCTGACCCAATCCCAATTATACCCAACCAAGTCACAAATAAACCCTGCTTACATTTATGACCATCCACTAATGAAACTAGTAAAATCAACTATGAAACACAACAAAAACCATGGAAGTCACTGTAAAACAAAAAAACCAAAAAGATTACCCACTTAAATAAGCCCTATTTCAAATAAGAAGTTCTCTTGATGAAATAGCCAAAACCTTTATTTCAACAGCAATTTCTTAATGTTGATGAGGATTCAACTTATCTCAAGGTGCTGAAGAGATTCCTTCACTTGCAAATATCAGGATTGCTATTGTGATTTTATGCTCTCTTCTTAAAAGAAGTAGTTTTCATCATATTCACTATGGTTCTTATGATTTTATTGGTCAATAGGTTTTTTTTAGATTTTTTTAGTGTTTTTTTTTTTAAATAATCTATAAGACTTATTTATGGTTTAATGATTTCATTCTTCTTTTTCACATGGAAAGATGTATGATGATTTAGGTCATGAGTGTTTCAATGTAGTAAAATGATTGATCTTGATGTTAATTAAAGTTGAGATTCCAAAACTAGTTTTGAATGAAAGGGGGAAAAATGAGTTTTCTAGTTCAGTGGTTTACATGATTTGAAAGTTTAAGCTTTTCTTCTTAGAAAAAATGTCCATCATTGAAATGTTTTCTTCTTCTTTCAAATTATGTTGAAAACCAAATCTAGAGTTTTTGGAATGGAGGGTCAATGAAGGTGGAGAGGTTTATTCGGGGTTTAGGCTGAGTTTATTCATGGGTTAGGTAAAGCTGACTTGTTAATTGTATGGATGTTTAGTGCCATATTAGCAGCTAATAACTGGATTGATGGGGATCATGACTGGCTTTAAAAAATTATAGGTCCTCTAATGAACAAATGCAAAACATAAATCCTAAAATGAAAAAAGTGGCAAAACTTAGGTCTTTTTACTGTATTTTTCCCTAAGTTTGTGTGAAAAGATAGACCATCAAGGAAACTATCTATTAAGAAGCATATTGACATCTTCCACAGCATGGAAACTAGGTTACTTGGTTCAGTTTTGTGTGGTTCAAGAAGATTGCACCTAGATATTCGTTCTTCTTATTGTTGGTAGCGCAACAAAGACTCACCACACTATATAAATTATTGCAATGGGGAGTGACTGCACAGAACTGCTGTTATTTATGTGGAAGAGATGAGGAATCACATTGTCATCTTTTTCTAAAGTACTTCTCATCATCAACATTTGGTATAATCTTAGAAGAGCGATCCCAACCTTAGACCAGCCTCCTTCTAATGTGAATACAGGACCTCTTCAACTCAGTCGGGCCCAACTTATCTTTGGCTTGGGAACTTTTATCTTTTATTGTGATCTACTATTATGTATGGAAGCAGAGGAACAAGAAGAGACTTGGGATCAGTATGCAGACTTCTAAGGGTTACTAGCATCATATTATCTTGTTTTGTTGCCAGTGATCTTTCTCTATGATTGTGTTGCCAAGAGCTCAATCATAATGCCTTTTATTTTTATTTTTTTTTTCTTGTTTTGGTTGGTGCTGTGCTTGAGTTTTTAGGTTTCTAGTGAGTGCTATCAGCTTTTGCGCAGCAAGTTAAATGAAATAAAAGTCTGACATTTCAACAAAAAAAAAAAAAAATTATAGTATATATCTTAATTTGCTATAGGTTTGTTACTGGCTCATCTGCTAGAAGGTGCTTTGATCAATTGGCATTTTGGTTGTTCAAGTGACTTTTACATTTGTATGTGCACATTACAACTTATATACATATGGAGATCCTAGAATATTCTCTGCTTCACTTGTAGCATTTCTATCCTCTGTTTTTCTCAGAAGGTCAAATCACCGTTCTCTTATGTACTCATTTTTCACTAACTGTATGGTTGCCAGCTATTATGTGAATGAACATGTCTGGTGAACTCTTCTTTCAGGGCATAATTTCAAATAGGTTAAAATGTTTTAAATCTCTTCTTGTGTTAAATTTCATATGTTTTACACTGCATACTTCTTTCTGTAGATATGATGATCCAGACAGTGCACAATCTTCCTTTTCAATATTACTTGGAGATGCCCCACATCTTGATGGAAAGGTATTTGGATGCTGGCAAGACTTAATTCTGTGCATGAAAAGCTACCTATTCAGGAATTTGGGTCGCTTGTTATCAAATTTCCTTCATTAGTTGCATCTATACCTAGCTATGAGTATTGCAAACAACTTCCCTTCGGCCTTACTATTTTTTGGTCTGAACATATGGGTAGCCATGATTGCAGATGTGTCAAGTTTACTTGTGATTAGGAGGGGAAAATTTGAACACATTTCCAGCAAAAAACAAGGACTCTATGTGGTTAGAAAAATAAAAAAAATAGAGAAGTGATTGTCTAAGAAGGTTATGTTGATATTTACGTGTTTCTGATGGATCTGCTTCAGTATGCAGTATTTGGTAAACTTACTAAAGGCGATGAAACACTAACAAGGCTGGAGCAACTACCTACTCGCCGTGAAGGGATGTTTGTAATGGTAACTTTCTTATCCTTGAGGAATTATTCATATTTTGTTAGTGGTTACTGGATGTCCTACGATACATATATGGGATATGGTGACAGTTCTATTTTATAGCCATTTGTTATTCTTCAAATGAAGGCCCTTGCTGCAATCAGTATAAAAGTTGTTGGTGTAACCCCCGTCTTCCATGTTTTTGTTCTGCTAAATCAACTTGTCCTCAAATTTCTTGGCATTCAGGCTGAATTTTAACTTGGCTGTCGTTCCAGTAGTCCAACAATAAAAAAGCTAGTGCGGCAGCAGCTTTATTACCCGTGCTCGTCTTTCTGTTCCTGTTCCTTTTTTTTATTTTTTTGTGTTTTTTGTTTCCCCCTTTTCTTCTATTCTTGAGATAGATTGAAACAATCCTCATGCGAAAAAGAGTTACCCTCAACTAACACGAGGAGACCGATACTAGACTGATGCTCATAGCACCATTCTAATATTCATCATATGGTGTGTATTGTCATAATTAGCTTTATTAGTTAAATCCATATGTGTTTCTTTTCTGATAGAATATTGAATTTCTGTAAGGCTACCAGGGTGTGTCAAAACCAAATACAAGATTTACTTATGTGGGAACTCATCAAGAACATCGAGAACAGTCCAAAATTTCACAAAGAATGCTCAGTATATCATCTATTAAGAAGAGCTATGAACCTCTCTTTCATAACATAAGAGTTTGCCTACACCATCCAATCCCTCTTGTTATGTTCATGCCAAACAAGTGAAATTATGGAAAAGGGATAAGAGAAAGAAGTTTCTGTCTATCTCTTACAATCCTCCACAATGGTGGATATGACTTTACCCATTTCCCTTTGATATTTTTTGCAAAAAGTGATTTTGATAAGGAAACCTTTTTCTTAGTTTGATTTCATGTATGTTTATTATATCCTCTCTCTTAGTAGACAAGAAAACGTGCAACAGATTTTGGTCCATGGTTCTACACTGAGCTTGCAATGTCCACAATCAAGCAGATCATTCATGTCTTTCATCATCCATTCAACAGCTGCAACATGATACTATTTGATCTATTCTATGTACTCTTTCCTGGTTATTTATTCCTCTTGTTATTGATTTTTCATATTCGTGCTAAACTAAATTTAACACCTCTGTGCATCTGCATGTAGCAATAGCTGAAAAAGTTGAAGCTTTTCCTTTTTCTCTCCTTACCAGTTATCCACTAGTCTGATGAAATAAACGTGGAGGAAACATTCCTATTTACAAATCTAGCATGTTTCCATTGGAGTAGCTGTTTCAAGGATAAGCTCTTCATTGTGATGTTTCTTCTACTTGAGATCATCAGTTGAACTCTTGTGACTTTCTTTCTTTCTTTGTATTTCCAGCCAACTGAGCGCATTACCATCCATTCATCGTACTACTATGGTAAGGTTGCATTCTCCTCACTCAGTTCGTTTCCTTTGGTTATAATTGATTACCTTTATTTTCTCATGTCTTTTAGACATGCAATTGAGTTGAGTGGCTAGAAATAAACAAGTTGCATGATGTATTGAGCATTTGTGGTACATAGACATGCAAGTGGGAACACAATTTTGGCATTCCAGCGGAAACAGCATAATGGAGCAGAGTGAAAGTCAGTATTCTGCTTACCATGGAGTCCTTCCACCAGATTTATGTTCATTTGTAGTTTGGACACTGGAATATTGATGCATCCTTCAACTTTGCCATTTAAGTTGAAACAGTCGTGAATATTTCTGAAGATAGATGACCATGTTGATTTATGTTCATTTTTTTCAAAATTTTGGTGAATCGAAATTCTTTCAGTTGGTGAATCTCAATCCATTAGCTAGTGCAATCATAATGTTGGAAAATATGCTCAAGAATATATATGGAAACCTAGGAAAGGATAGTAATGAAGAAGTGAGAGAATGATTGAATGGTTCTACAATTTCTGATTCATGGCCAACTGTGTTAATTGAGTGTTCTTATTTGGAACAGGTGAAGTTCTTAAAATTTTCAAAAACAGAATTTATGCTTCTTATTACTACAATTGAATACTTACTTTAATAGATGCAAATGAAGAATTGATTACTTATTGATAATGGTTAGAAGTTTCATCTAAGCAATCACCAAGCAGTAGCTGAAATCTCCTTGCCTTATCCCTAATTAACGCAGTTGAATTTGATGCAGTTCATCAGTGAATAATGCTGGGTTTCGAATGAAGATAATTGTTAGGGTTTTGGTTTTACTAACCATTTTGCTATGTCCAAGGCTTACAAATAAACTCATCAATGATGGATTGACTTATTGACTTCAAATATAAATGCTAGATAAAAGCTGCAATTGTTTAGTCCCTGCTCTTTCCATGATTCTCTAATAATAACGACCAGAAGCTACACTGAAAGGACTTTCTAACATTTGATGGGGTCATTTGTATGTTCAGACACCAAGTTTGGGACATGCGAAGAGGAGAACTCAATTTTGAGGCGGAGACTAGTTGCTTTGGCTGTTGAGATTGAGAGACAGGTAAATAATATTCCCAAGTGAACTTCCCAAGTGAACTTCAAGAGAATGTTGCCTGGTAGCTGTGTAACCTTCTAAATTGGTTACTGCCATTGTCAATTTTTGCAGAGAATGAGATGCTTTCCATAATCTTGTGCATATGAAATCCTGATGGGCAAGAAAACTGTATTCTTTCGGTTTCTGGTAATATTAAACATCATTATTTGTATGGCCAATTCATTTCAGCATCAATTATACTTGACTCATGGAGAAATGGAAAACAGGTCGTACTACTATCGCTTGAGTGGATAAGTGCAAGAAGACACAATTAATGATGGGTTTCATTTTGGACCATGCATATTGAGTTTCTTTCTTTCTTTCTTTCTTTCTTTCTGTTTGGATGTTATTCTGTTTCTAATGTTTGCGATGTTATCAGAAACTGAACTATTGTGATAAATTAACATAAAGATAGAAAACCAATGGTTGTGAACAGAAAGAATAACGATGTATCCGGATTGTTTTATTTTCTTTTGCTTCTCGTTTGTTTCTTTATTTGTAACTTAATTGCACTGTGTTTTTTTGTATCTCATTGAGACCTGCTTTTTGAAGAAAAATTTCAGGTATGTGTCTTCTTGCATCGATTAAGTGCTACATCTTCTTCTATATCTATATGTTGCAAACTCTGTTGGACATTAGTTTTACGGTGATAGCAAAAAACAGTTGTTTTTACTAGTGGCTTTTGATCATAAGTTGGTTTGACATTGTAGCGGCCAGTGATAATAAGGTGGCTTTCGATCATAAGGAGATGGTGTAACATTTAGTATTTGGTCTTAAATTCTTCAAATTGGTGTCTGTATATTGCAGAAAAAGGCTTTTATAATTTACGTTGTGTAAGTGTCAAATATTATCTAATAATAATACGGTGGTTGCAAGTTTGCTTTTAGTGGTAAGCAGTAGTAGCTGACAAACAAAAGAAAGGAAGGAAACTAATATTTTCAGAAAAAGGAAAAATTAAAATAATTTTCGAAAACGAATCCTTTCTGTTTTTATCATCTCATTTTCTTTTGATTTTATAAATCCATGGTTGGGAATTGTTAGAAATGTCAACTACTTTATGATATCTTTGTGAAGTTATCTACTTACTTACAATCTCAATTATTGTTTATACATAATAGCATTTTAAGGGTATAAATGAAGAGAAATTGAGAGAATGTAAGTTGAGAGGATCTAAATTCATCATTTTCTGCATTTTTATTTGACATTTTTATTGATGATTTATGAGAGTATATTTATAAGGAGCATTTCTATATAATCAATAAGCACGAAGGGTGCTTGCGCTTAAAACCACCCGGGTGCTTCCCTACTTGCCAAATTATGGCGATGGCCATATATTTGGCCACTGTTTTTTCTATAATAATAATATTTCAATTAATATTTTATGTATTAATTTGAAAATTAGTAATAACATGTGACACGCGAAGGATTTAAAAAAACGATAAGAAACTTCGATGACGTTTTTAGAAAATGATAATAACATGGGACACTTAAAAAGAGTTATTTAAAAAGAAAATGTATTTAAGATGATGACGTGATATTTTAAGCACCACATGCCCTGACCATTACAAGTGTATCGATTGCGACTTTTGCCCTCTATTATCAGTTGTCAGTCGCTAATCGTAAAACGAGGATCTTATGGAAGGTTTCAGGGAAAGTTCCGAGAAGATCATATGTTTGGCTCAAGTCTGGGTTTAATAGTTGGACCCCACTTTATGTTTTTGTATACAAAAATAGCCAATAACAAACCCCATGCCTTACCCAAAAAAAAAACCACATGCCTACTACGTGCACCATCGGGCAACGGTATATCTAACCCGCACCCATAAAAACATGTTTTGGCTACAAATGTTTCCTCACGTTGTATAGCAGCCAATTCCTTTCTTTTCCTTGTTTCTGCCGAGACATGGCTGCCAATTACAATGTGACATTTCCTGCTACTGCCAAAGGACCCTGTCCACTAGGGTTGGAACTTGCAATTTAGATCAGATGGGTTGGTTTAAACTCAAGTAATTTTGGATGTGAGGTGGTTTAATTTGAACTCGCGCATGGTCGATTGTGGTTCAAACTTTGGTGGTTAGATCTAGGATATGGTGTCTTCGAATTTAAGAATAAGGAGGTTATTTCCTCATTCTGCGAGTATTGGCTCTAGTTTTAGTCCATACCTGTCTAATGGAGTCTTCACATATATTCATGCTAGGCGAAGCAACTTCCTCTCGATATATGATGGAGTATTCAGGCAATTTTAGTTCCATTGAAGGACTTATTCTCTCTTTGTTCGTCAAACTACAAGAGTTCCTAGTTGTTGCCGACGACCACCTCTCTTAGGGTGGCAAGCATTGGAGAGGGTAGCCACACGTTTAATAAACTTAATTTAATAAGGTACTGCGTTCTACTTCTTTGTTTTTTTTTGTTTTAATTTTTTAGGCCATACGATGTCAGGAAAGCATCACATTGCTTAGATAATATTTAAATAAGATTAAATTCCATTTAAATGGGTTTTAGTATGAAAGCTTACATATAAAAGAACAAAAATACTGAATCTTAGGGAAAAGCGCTCTAGAAGTCATTCATATTTATATTAAAATTCATTTAAGTTTTTTATAAATTACGTGGATCATTCGAGTTTTACTCTATTCGTTTCAAAATTTAATTAAATAACTATATAATTTAGAGGAGCTTTTGAGTCCTCTATAATCATTAATTTTTCTACATGTAAGTCATTCTATTAGCATATTCTATGGTTTTTTCATGACGTAAAGGATGTAAAGAAAATGACCGACTTAAAGCGTAAATGACTTAATTGGACTTAGAAAAATATAAATGATTTGACTAAAATATAAAGGTTTTGATTGAATACTAAGACAAAGATAAGGAACTTCGGATGAGCTTGTGAAATTATACCAAATATTAGAATTGAGATATCTTAATCCCTAAAGTATCTAAAAGAATAAGTTACAATATTAGATGAATCCTTCTATATACTAAATTGCTAAACTATGTGTTGACAAGACTCTTTAGATGTGGGCCCTCAAACCAATCTAAGACTTGATGTGCCTTACCACTTGAAGCTCGTCGACTTAGGCTTAAGCTTTAGACTCAGATTGATCGAGTCCAAGGATAAGGTTAAGATACTAAGTCAACAGCCATCTTCGAAATAAGTGAGATATGTCGAATACTATTACACTACTCTCTCATACTTGCGGGAGAGGATCTCTCCCCACTAACTATCTTTCAATTGTCGGTACCACTTCATTATAAATACCCTGTCACCACCTAATAGTAATTTTCTCTATACTTGTACATTAAGCTTGCTTATTACTCTTAAGTATCCTTTGCTCTCCAAGAGTTTATTACTGACTTAAGTATCGGAGTGATTGTGCTGCACAATACCTTGCCATTCGCTCATAGTTTTTCGTTTTACAGGTTTACTATGCATAAAGCCCAATTACTATAGATAAATACTTTGAGATGACATTTGGCACTGTCTGTGGGAAGTTAAATTCATATATGAAAAACCCCAAACACACTCCCTAAGCACAATTCTCATATATTATGTCTCATCACAACAAGTAAGATAATCACTAGTTAGTGAATAACCAACCCACGAGCAATCGATTCCTACCAAAGGCTGCATTGGAGGAGAGCCTGGAGTGCATGAAACACCTGGTTGAGGAGTATGTTGCTTAAAATAAGCTATTCCGTGCTTGCTTAGAAGAAGCAAAGAGGCGTAGCGCATAGACCTACCCTCCCAAAGCTTCGGATGCCCGCATTAGGTAAAATAACCATTAACAATAGTAGTGAATGGTAAGGATTAGTGACTTAACCCCACATTGTAGCAACAACTAGCAAGGTTTGTAGCTACCAGCAATCGAAATCTGGCTGGTAACGAGTAAGTAGTCGACCCGTAGGGAGTACTAGCTTAATCAGCTACACGCCAAGCTCACTTAGTAGACGATGCCGACCTTAAGGAGCTCTGTGCAATAATGAGGAGGCTCTCTGAGCAGTAAGGGAAAAAGGTTGTTGGTGATGCTGGACTGGTCGTCAGTAATAAGAGCCCCTTCACTAGGGGTGTTTAGGACGAAGTATTGCCTCTTAATAGCAAACTTCCCTCCTTAGACTAGTATGATGGCATAGTTGACCCTAATGATCACCTCCTCCACTTATGAACCTTTATGGTCATGATGATGCTATAATGTACAAGGCTTTCCAGAGCATCCTGAGGAAAAGTAGCTCAAATGTGGTTCAACCACCTCCCTGACAATTCTATCAACTCCTTTGACAAGCTAGCATGGAGATTCAGTCTCCACTTTAGGGCTAGTAAGCCTTTGTCTAAGGATATGTTGTCCTTGTATCTTATAAGGCAGGGTGAAGGCAAATCCCTACATGACTATGTGGTCTGGTTCAATAACGCCATGGTTGAGATCTCTCAGCTGGATAGGGGAGTTGTTGTTCATACCGCCTAGTTCAGCATCAGATCCTCGGGAGACTTCTTCCAGTCACTTGCAAAAAGTAAGCCTAAGACGCTAGCTGACTTTTGGAATAAAAGCTAGAAGTACATCAACCAAGAGGACAATATCTGTGCTAGGTGCGATGTCGACTGAGAAAGGTTAGGTGGGAGGTAGGACAAGGACAGATTGCCTCAGCGGAAGGGCGCCAAGCAGACCTAAGGGAGAAAGCTTAGGAAAGAAGAAGTGTTAAGCAGCGCGAGATTCACTCCTTCCTCCCATTTGCACAGAATATGTCCCCCTAAATAAACCCATTACTCAGGTTTATTCTGAAGTGAAGTATCGAAATTTACTCTAGAGGTTACAGAAAATGCAAGGAAACCTCAATTGTCAAAACTTCGATAAGTACTACCAATTCCATGACGACCATGGCCATATTACCGATAGGTGCTTCTAGTTGAAGAATGCCATCGAGTATGCCATTCAACGAAGCTACTTCAATGAATGCATGGCCCATCTGAAGAGTGATGACTGTTTCGATGATGATGGAGACAGGGTACCTCAGAGGTGACGGACTGAAAACGCCCACATTGAACTAAACAATGATGGTCGCAACGACCATGCCCCTAATGATATTGTTAACATAATTATGGGGGGCTATACCTTGGGTGTTGCGAACCGTAACCAAGAATAGACAAAGCTTGTCATTGGATGAGTCTGACCTTGTAGAAAGCTTGAAATGGAAGTGGTGGGGAACGTATGTAATGATAATTACAAATAAAGAAGTAAGCAAAACCTATGAACAGCTCTAGAGGATATGATGCACCAATAGAATTTTTGAGAACTCACAACATAATTTAATATGATGCACAAATTGGTTCAGTAAGGTTACTCGCCACCTAGTCTTACTTAAGGGTTAGGATAACAGTGATGCCGAGAGTAAACAGAGTGTTTATGTAAGGAAGAAAATACAAAAGTGTATTAATGGTAATCTAAATTCCCTTTTCTAGTTACAAGTATAAAGGTGTTTATACCCATAAGTTAGGATAACTCGCATAATAAAGGAAAAGACAAAAGGACATTTCCTAAGAAAGTAATGTACAAGATACAAAGAGTAAAAATGAATATATAACGAAAACAATCATTGGTGCAACGGATTTTACATATAATACTGTACACATAGCGATGCTACATTGGCAAAGTTGATAGAGATGCAGGAAAAAAGTATGAATAGCTTACTTGTTTGAGTAGAGGTGGCTTAGTTGGCCTAGAATCTCTCTATCTTAGCTTCTCGACAAGGAAGATGCCAAGTCATTGGAGGGCTCGGGTGTGAGTGAGTGTTCTTCAATTCGGCATACTATAGAGAGATGGGCAGTCATTCAGCTTGATATGAAGGGTGACTCAGCTTTTAAGGGGGTCAATTAGAATAGGAAGATTAATCTTACCAATCCTTCTAGTCATTGGGCTTGGCTATGGGTCAATGGTCTAGTACTCTGATTCCTATCATTCCTTTCAGGTTGTTTGGAATTTAGGATCAAATCCGAATGGTCTTCATTCAGTTCTCCATCAGGGTGATATGGATTGAGGTCGGTAATGTTGACCCCATAGTCTTGGGGTAATTCCAATCTATAGGCATTATCATTGGTCTTTTGGAGGATTCTGAAAGGTCTTTCAGCTCTTGTAGATAATTTGTTTCTCCTCTTGTTTAGGAATCGTTTCCTATGGAGGTGCAGCCATATTAAGTCTCCTAGTTGGAATTGTCTAGTTGTCTTGCCCTTTGTCTTCTCTCGTATTTTGCTGGCTACTTGGTCGATGCACCGAGTAACTTAGTCATAAATGTATTGAAGGAATTGTGTTATAGCCCTTTCGTTAGGTTCCTCTTACGTAGGTGTAGATGCAGGGGTGTAATTGAGGGGTAATTCGGTATTAAAACCATATACCACTTCGAAAGGAGTTTGCTTAGTGGTGTCATGCACCATCTGGTTGTAGGCAAACTTGACTACTATTAAGCAGGCATCCCAATCAGCCAAGTTCTTTCCCACTGCAGCTCGGAGCAATGATCCCAAAATGCGATTAACTACCTCTGTTCGACTATTAGTTTAGGGTTGACGGGAAGTATTAAATAATAGTTTCGTCCCCATTCGATGCCATAAGGTCCTCTAGAATTGGCTCAAGAACGTTGGATCCCTGTTGGAGACTATACTTTTCAGCAAGCTATGCAATCGCACAATCTCTTGCAAGAAAAGAGAAGCAATAGTTGAAGCATTGTTAGTTTTTTAGCAGGGCAAAAAGTGTGCTATTTTGATGAATCGATCTACAATGACCATTATAGGATCTTTACCTTAGGTAGTTCGTGGTAGTCCAAAAACAAAGTCTATGCTTAATTCGGTCTATGGCTTCATCAAAATTGGTAAAAGCATTACTTTACCTTGCTTGGCTCGATACTCTCTTGCACACAGCACAGCTTTCGATAACTTGGTATACATCTCTGCCCATTTTTGGCTAGAAGAAGTGATCATTCAATAGTTCACAGGTCCTTCTTTCTCTAAAATATTTGGAGAGTCCTTCACCATGAGCTTCCCTGATCAATAGTTTCCGCAATGAATAAGTTGGAACGTACAATTTTCTACCTCAGAACAAGTAAATCGTCCTTTATATGATACTCATCCACTGTCCTTCCACCAATGCATCACATAATTATGGGTCCAAAGTATGGATCCTTAGAATACTACTCTTTGATACTCACAAACTCAAATAGTCTGATTTGCAGTTCGGTTAAAAGCGCATGTCTCCTTTAAAGAGTATCTACAACTACATTGCTCTTTCCTTACTTATATTTAATTACAAAATTGAATCTTTTAAGGAATTCAACTCATCTCGCCTACCACCTCGATAAGTTCGTCTAACTTTAGAGATACCCCAGAGACTCATAGTTAATGTAGATAACAAACTCTCTTGGCAATAAATAATGCTACCGTACATACGGTGTTCGGATCATCGCTAAGAGTTCTTTGTCATACATGGAGTAATTTAACCATGGTCCTCTAAGCTTTTCACTGTAGAAGGCAATTAATTGGCCTTCTTGTATTAGGACAGTGCCTATTTCAATCCCTGATGCGTTACATTTCAGTTAAAATATTTTCTCGAAATTAGGTAGAACCAACATCGGGGTGGAGGTCAACCTCTTTTTTATCATGGTAAAGCTCTTCTCCTCCCTTTCTCCTCATCTAATGTCAGTGTTCTTCTTTGTGAGCTCAGTAAGAGGTGTGGTGAGGTGAGGATGCTGAAATTCTTGATGAATCGTTTATCGAATGAAGCCAATCTATGGAAACTTCTCACATCGGCATAGGTAGTAAGAGTTGGCCATTCTACAATTGCTTGGATCTTTTCATCATTCACTTATAAGCCTCCTCCACTAACTACATAGCTCAAGAATATCACTTCCTTCTGACAAAAGCAACACTTTTTGAGATTGGTCAATAGTCTCTTGGCATGGAGGTATTCAATACTTCTCGGAGATGTTTGTAGTGACTTGGTATGTCGGCACTGTAGACTAATATGTCGTCAAAATACACCATGACACACTTTCCAATCAGATGTCTTAATACATGGTTCATCAATCGTATGAAAGTGCTAATTCGATAGATTGAATGGCATGACCATCCACTCATAGAGTTCATGCCGAGTCTTAAATGTAGTCTTTCATTCATCTCTTGGTCTTATACGAATCTGATGATAGCTAGACTTAAGATCAATCTTATTAAAAATATTGGCTCTACTTAGTTCATCCATCATATTTTCTAACTTCGGGATAGGATACCTGTACTTAATAGTAATCTTATTCACGATGTGGCTGTTCATACATATCTACCAAGTTCCATTCTTCTTCGACACTAAAAGGGTTGGTACAACGTAAAGGTTGAGGCTTTCCTTCATATACCCTCTTTCTAACAATTCATTGACTTATCGTTGGAGTTCAGCAGCTTGTTCAAGATTCATTTGATAGGCTTGCTTATTTGGCAGTACGGCGCTGGGTACTAAGTCAATGCAGTGCACTATGCCTCAAATTGAGAGCAACCCCTCAGGTAACTGCTTTGGGAACAGATTGACATATTCGTCTAGCAACTTCTTGATTTCCTGAGGTAGTTTACCCCACTCTTTCATCTTTAATAGGCGTTTGGCTAACATGAATGTTGGCTTGTCAGTATTGATGGCCTCTTGGAGCTCAGCTTTACTCATTACTAGAATCTTCTTCGATCTGCGAGCAAGTTTTGTTTATAGCTTGTTAACTTCTCTCGGTGGCATCGGGTTTAATATGATCTTTGGATCATCCTTCTTGAACATGTACATGTTTTTGTAGCTGTCATGGATAACTCTTTTATTAAACAGCTACGATTTACCTAGTAACATATGGGAAGTGCACATGGATAGCACGTCGTAGAGAATCTAGTCCGAGTAATTCCTTATAGTAATCGGCAGTATTTTTTACTGAGTAACATGTAATGCTCCTTTCTTGCTCAATAAGTACAATTTGTACGCCCTTGGATATGCAACAGTTAGTAACTTCAGTTTTGAAACAAGTTTAGCTAATGCCACATTGGTGCAACTTTTACTATCCACGATGAGGGCGCACACTTGATCATTTACCTTATGGTGGTATGGAACAAATTCTCTCTCTACTCCTCTTCTCGTGAGGGTTCCATGTTCCTAGTGCGTTGGACAACTATGAGTAACTTGTCTAAGTCCTCAGCAAATACGTCCTCTTCAATTAGCTCTTTCTCGATTGGGACCTCCTCTTCCTCAGGTGCCTCATCTATATTGTATACTGTATAATTTTAGCTTTGGGACATCTCCCTTGATGACCATTGTCCTGCGGTTTAGGTACTAAGCAGTCATATGTTCGAACCTTTAGCACTTGAAGCATTTGATTTGACTCGTCTTCCTGCTAGACCCTTACCTCTTCTCATAAGTTTGGGTTAGCACTTTACCATCAGATCGACCTTTTTACTTGGCTCAGACATCAATCTTTCGACTCGACTTTGTACTTGATTGAGTTCGGTGACTTGCCTGTCCGGATTGGTTAGTCGGCATCCTGGCCGTTAGTCTACCCTTTTTTTGCCTTTCTACTCGCTGGTCAATCTTAACAGCTTCATCCATTATGTTAAATCGTTGGAGCTCCACAATGTCTCGAATGTCTCCTCTCAACTTGGTAATGAATCTTGAGATCGGTCGGGCTAGTAGTTCCTCCACTTCGCAATGGATCATAGCATCTAAAATTTTTGAACATATTCGTCAACAGTTCGGCTTGTTTGTTTTAGCTCCTGAAGCTGAGTAAAGGTATCACGAAGATAAGTTTCTAGTACGAATCTGTTTCTAAGTATTCTTTTCATCTCAGGTAAAGTATTAATCTCTCGATAGTCCTCTCGTTTCCTCATAGCCTGGAAATTCTTTTACCACATGGTAGTATATCCGAAGAACTTTTCCCACTCAAAATATTCATTAGCATTCCCAGATCTATTGAAGCTTCACATGGTTAGATGCTTTGGGGACCTGTACGCAATTTTCTTCGAAATACTCTTTCTCATCCTCTTCAACAAGCTTTCTCAAGCCTATCCTTCGCCTTACTCGTTCACCTACTCCTTTACCTCAAACTGGCCAAGCTGGGTTCTAACCTTTAATAGATCAAGTAGCTTGTAGGGTATTTTGTGCGGCCTTAGCAGGTCGGCAAGCTAAGACATGAATAACTCGAGTTAGATCTACTAAGAGGTTAGCCACCTCATTAACTTTCTCGTCCGTAGTACTCGATGTCTCCCATGATTGTCGTCCATGGTAGACAACTCCACTATTATCATCTCTAGCACCAACATTTACATTTGGATCCGTTATTTTCTTTACCAATTCAAAGTTCAAATAAACACTCTCACCAGCCAGAAAATCAATAGCTAGCAAACTTAGCAATTAAGATGAACACAGTAACTTGTTCTATTTTACACATATAGAACAAAGTATAAATAGAACTTTAGAGAAGCCAACAACTCAAACAAAACCTCTACTCTGATATTAAGATATTGCGAATCGTGATCAAGAATAGATAAGGTTGGTCACTAGATGGGTCCGATCTTGCAGAAAGCTCGAAATGGAAATGGTAGGGAACGTATGAAATGATAATTATGAATGAAGAAGTAAGCAAAACCTACGAATAGCACCAGAGGATGTGATACACCAATAGAACTTCTAAGGACTCACAGTACAATTCGATATGACACACAAATCGATCTGGTGAGGTTACTCACTTCTTAGCTTTATTCAAGGGATAGGATAACAGTGATGCCGAGAGTAAACAAAGTGTTTATGTAAGGAAGAAAACACAAAAGTGCATTAGTGGTAATCTGAATTCCCCTTTCTAGCTACAAGTATAAGGGTATTTATACCCATAAGTTAGGCTAACTTACTTAAAAAGGGAAAAGACAAAAAGGGTATTTTATAAGAAAGTAATGTACAAGATATAAAGGGTTAAAAGAAATATACAAAGAAAATAATCATTGGTGCAATGAATTCTACACATGATACTATACACATGGCGATATTACATTAGCGAGGCTGTTAGAGATACGGACAAAAAGTACGGATAGCTTGCTTGTTTGAGCAGGAGTGGCTTAGTTAGCCCAGAATCTCTCTATCTCGGCTTTTTGGCAAGGAAGATACCGAATCATTGGAGGGGTTAGGCGCGAGTGAGCATTCTTCAATTCGGCGCATTATAGAGAGATGGGTGGTCATTCGGCTTAGTATAAAGAGTGACTCGGTAAGGAAGTACTCGGCTTTGGAAGGGGTTGGTTGGAACAGGAGAATTCATCTTGCTAGTTCTTTTAGTCTTTAGTCTCAGTTGTGGGTCAGTGGTCTGATAGGCTAATTCCCATCACTGGGAGCCGATTGAACACTAATGGCTTAGTTAACACCCCATCAGAGGTGCTAGTCATAAGGGAGAAGAGATAAAAGTTTGATACTTCCATCTCCTTGTCTGATAAAGACCTTGAAGGGGTTGATACACCTTATCAAGATACCTTAGTAATAGGGGCGAAGATGTCAGATTTTGAGATCCTAAAGATTATGGTGGGGTAGTTCTACTAACATATTTTTCCTTCATACTTATGAAAGGATGAGGAAGAAGTCGCTAGTGAAAATGAAGCCTACCACCATAATCTAATCGACTTCAATGGAAGTACGGTCTAAGCCAAAGGGATCATCACGTTAGACATGAAACTTGGCAATGATGACCATGTAGCGCGATGACCCATAGAGTTCGTCGTAATTGAGTGCTTCTCCTACTACAATGCACTTTTAGGAAGACCAAGCTTGAATGAGTTCGAGGTGATCACATCCTCTCTTTATCTGAAGGCCAAATTTTCGACCCCAACCAAGGTAGGAGTATGCAGGTGTGATCAAAAGCTCTCGTGAGAGTTGTACATCAGGGTAGCTAAAGGAGATATTGTCTTCACTTTAGAGATTAGCCCGTAAGAGAAGTCGGTTGAGAGGGGCGAGCTAGGGACAAAACATAAGAAGTCCAGATCAAACTATCACTCGAGCAGACTACTAAAGTTAGGATTGAGACCCCATCCGAAGTGAAGGACCAAATCATCGCTTTCCTCTAGGCAAATACAAATAAGTTCACTTGGTTGGTATGAGACATGCCTAGAATTACGCTTGACCTGGTAACCCATAGACTCAATATTGACACTATAGCACTACTTGTCAAGCAGAAAAAGAGGCAGGTCGTAATTAAGGAAGAGGTATAGAAGTTGCTTAAGGCCAGCTTCGTAAGGGAGGAAAAGTACCCGACTTAGTTAACAAATGTGGCGCTAGTCATGAAGAAGAATAGAAAGTGGCGAATGTGCATTGATTACACTGACCTCAATAAAGTTTACCTTAAAAATTATTTTCCTCTCCTAAGGATCGATTAATTCATCGATTCTACTTTGGAACATGCCTTGCTGAGCTTTATGGATGCCTTCTTGGGGTACAACTAGATCAAAATGGACTCGTGGGATGAAATCCATACCTCCTTCGTCACTGATTATGGTACGTACTGTTACATTATGATGTTGTTCGATCTAAAAAACGTAGGGGCCACATACTAACGGATGATGATGAAATTGTTCAAGCCTTAGATCGGGTGTAATATGGAGGTATATGTTAATGACATGATCGTCAAGAGCCGGAAGCCAAATGATCATGTCAAGGACCTTTAAGAAGCTTTCGACTAGATGTGTACGTATGACATGAAACTAAACTCGTAGAAGTGCATCTTCGAGATTGAATCTGGTAAATTCCTTGACTTCCTAGTTACTCAAAGTTGTATTGAGGCCAACCCCATGCTGGATGGATGGAAGAAAAACTCACTGGCATGGTAGCCGCGTTGAGTACGTTCCTCCATAACTTAGTCCAAGACATACAAAAACTCACTGGCATGGTAGCTACATTAAGTAGGTTCATCTTGAAGAGTGTATACAAATGCGTTAAGTTCTTTAAAATCCTAAAAAATCCAAAGGGTTTTGAATGGACTCCAAAGTGTACCATTGCTTTTCAATAACTCCAAGACTTCTTTGCGTGCCCATTGGTCCTCTCTAAGCTTATCCATGGGAAGGACTTATTTTTGTACCTGATTGTGAGTGATCGGGTGTTGTCCTCTATGCTAGTCAGAGCAAAGAGAAGAGAATACATGCTTGTATACCACATTAGCCAAATACTCTACAGGCCCAAGGTTAGGTACACCCTGGTAGAAAAGTTTGCCTTAGCCATCGTTACCACAGTATGATAACTAAGGCCCTACATCCAGGCACACTGGATAATTATACTCACAGATTAACCGTTGTGCACCATGTTGTAGAAGCTTGATGTGTCTGGATGAATGATGAAGTATGCGATGGAATTAAGCATGTACAGAATCCAGTATTAGCTATGAACGGCTTATAAGGTATAAGTGCTGGCTAACTTCGTAGTAGAATATATAAGAGAGGAGAAAGCACCACTAGACAATGACAAACTGGTATGGACTCTCCATGTTGACGGATCATCTATCTCAGGGGGTAAAGGTGTGGGTCTTATTTTGATCGGTTCGCACAAAATTACAATCAGCTATGTCCTTAAGTTTGGGTTCGATTCTAGTAATAATGATTTTGAATATGAGGCTCTTATTGTTGATCTTAAGTTAGCCAAGGAGATTGGCGCCGAACATTTACGGATCTTCTTGGACTTTATGCTCGTCATTCAATAAGTTTGAGGCAAATACGAGGCTAGGGATGACACTATGGTTAGGTATCTTGAGAAGGTAAATAGCCTTTTAATTGAATTCCCTTCGTGAAACATCATGAAGGTCCCCCGACTCAAGAATTCAACTGTAGATTGGTTATCTAAGCTCGCCTTTACTGGGATATAAAAGCTCGAGGTGAAGGGTAGGAAAATCTTTATAAAATACTTGCCGAATGCTTTAGGCTAGGTTGAAGTTTTGGAACTGACCATAGTAGCATCAGAGTCGAGTTGGATGAATCTTATTTAGAGTTATTTGGAGCAGGGCACACTTCCAGATAATAAAAGGGAGGTAAAGAAGCTTCGGTATTACGTCACCGACTATATATTGGTCAATGGTATCTTATATCATAGGGGAGTTAACTTTCCCTTGCTTTGATGCCTCCGAGAAGGTGAAAGGCTACGTGTCATGGAAGAGTTGCACCCCGAAGTGTGCAGCAATCATATTTAGTCTTAAGCCCTCTATCTCTAGGCACTACGACTAAGGTATTATTAGCCCACCATAAGGTAAGATGTAAAAGCCATAGCCCAAAAGTGCCCACAGTGCCAAAAGCACGTGCCACTTAGTCATGCACCTAGCACTAGCCTCCAACTTCTGACTAGTCCATGGCCATTTGCATAATGGGCTATTGATATTCTCGATACCTTCTCAACAACTTCAGGAAGACGGCAGTTCATAATTGTTGCCGTCGACTACTTCATGATGTAGGTAGAAGCCGAAGCGGTGGTAAAGATCACGGAGAGAAGTATTGAATTTTTCGTTAGAAAAAACACATTCTCTCGGTTCACAGTCCCCTATGCTTTCATCATAGACAATGGACGACAATTTGATAACCCCAAGTTCAGGGAGTTTTACGCTAAGCACTACATCACTTTGCACTTCACTTCGATTGCCCATCCCTAATCAAATGGATAGGTCGAGGCAACCAATCGGATTATCTTAGATAGCCTGAAGAAGCGCGTAAACCAATCTCAAGATGCTTAGGCCGACAAACTGCCCAATATCTTATGGGGGTATAAGACTACCCATCACACATCTATAGGTGAGACCCCTTTTTGCTTAACATTGGGGTCAGAAGCAGTACTCCCCATCGAAGTTGAGCTTCCTATTATCCTGACTTAAAGTTTCGACACTGCCCATAATGAGTTATTGTTGCAAGCTAGTGTAATTAAAGACTTGTTGTGGCTCGGGTAACTACATACTAACATCAGGCCACCCGATACTATGATTAGAGGGTCAGACACAAAGAGTTCAAGGTCGGCGATTTATTGTGCAGAAAGCTAAAAGCCATGAGTTTGTGAGAAGGGTAGGGTAAGCTGGCCCCTAATTGGGAAGACCTAGTCAGAGTCAGGGAAAGATTGGGCAATGGAGTGTACAAGCTGAAAAGACTCGATGGTGAGCTTATCCCACATATATGGAATGTTAATAATTTTTAGCTTTATTTTGATTAGTATATTGTTGTATACATCTTTCCAAAACAATCAAATGAACAATTGGCTTCATAATCAGTTGTCTACCTCTCTCCTTCTCTCTTCTTCTTTTTATTACCATCCTAACACTTGAAAAGTTGAACGGACTATTCAATGGGTAGGTTAAAACACCGTTGACCTGACCCCTCGGGCAACGTCGATAAGGGGAAACACCCTTTACATAGAGGAACTCCTACATTTAGGGTAGGCTGGAATGATGCCAACTTGACCCTCTTCTAGTAACCTCGATAAGGGGAAACACCCCTTAAAAAGAGGAACCTTCACTACCAGACAAGTTGGAATGCTACTGACTTGAACCTTTCGAGTAACCTCGGTAAGGGGAAATACCCCTTGGACAGAGTAACCCCTACTATCGGGTGGGTTGAGACTTCGCAGATTGGACCCTTAACCTATACGAATATATTCAAAGGCAAAAAGAGAAAAAGTGAGTGCACAAGAGGAGGTAAGTAGAAAATCTCATTTATTGATTGCAAAATTATACAGTTAAGGCCATCATCTCAGCTTAGCATACATATAGTAAAAAAAAAAAAAAAAAAAACACTATCGCCCTAGATTAACTAGCTCCGATAACTCTGAAAAGTCTAAACCTTTGATTTACTTGGAGTGTTGATTTGACGGCACCTTTTGAGGAGGCTAACCTGATACTAGAACAAAGGCAAGAGGTTATTGATAAAGGTTAGTAGAAGGATTGCCTTGATCCTAATCTCTATAAGTGGTATCCTCTGAGGCAACTTCCCACCAAGCTATTGGGGAAGGAGTGGATGCATGAGCAATCTGTTCGATCCTAGTAGCAAAAGAGGTGCTTAGAACTTGCCAGCTACCTAAGTGGCCTCCTTTTCTCGTGCTTCGGCCTCCTTCTTGTCCCTGAAAGTGAGGGAGTCCAAGAAATCTAGGAAGCTTAAGTTAAGGCCTGGATGGTGGGAGAGCACCTGTCTCTTTGTATAGCAAGCGCAATCGACAGATAGGTCTTCTAGCTCTTCTAACCATTCGTCTGTCATTTGATAATCAGTTATGGCCTTCTTTATGGCAGTGTCACTAAGGACCTCTCTACTCTCCATCTTGGAGATTATCTACTCCATCTTTGAAACCCTTCCTTATAGCTCCTAGACCTGTCGCTCCAACCCAACCTTCAAACCTGCCAACTCCAGCAAAGTAACTTTGACACTTTCACACTAGGACGCCTTCATTGTCAGCTCGATTTGTAACCTAGCAACCGACACCTTCAGTTTGGTGTTTTCCTTCTTGAGTTAGGCCGTAGCCTCCCTCTTCTAATCCAGTCTTTAAGAGAGGTGAGCCTTAGTCATCTACTCATCCTCAAGCTGAGCCTTCAAGTCATCGGCTTTCTTTGCCGCCTTCTCAGCATTCTCTTTCTCTTGTTTTGCATCCTTTAGCAGCGCTTAAGCCTTACCACTTGCATATAAGAGCAATATAGGCGCCAGTTAGCTTTTGAGAATTTTTCCAAATATTTAGTAGTAAAGGACTTTGCCTCTTGCAGGTCCTTTCCAGCCTTGCATAATGCTTTCCTCAAGCCTTTTACCTTTTTTCGAGTAGCATCATATTTGCTTAGCTGAAGCAGCACCTAGCTGTGGTACTATAAAGAAACACGAGCCAAGGTTAGTTTAATGAAAGGGACAAAGTGCATTAAGAAAAAGAAGGGAAGGCTTACCTACAGCATGAGTGTGCTCAAATGGCTCGCCATCTTCTTAGGGTTACCCCTTGCCTACCATGGATAGCCCTTCAATTATGGCTTAGTTACCAGGGGTATAAGACCCCAATAAGGCTAGGTAACTAAGAGTTCGATGTTGTAGCATAAGGTCATTGGCCCAAACCTCTCACTTCGACCTCAAGAGCTTGCCCTTGACCTTCTTCATCTTGGACTTAGGAGCTTAGCTAAGCAATTCGTCATTTTGGGAGACATACGGGACTTCCTTAAACGAGTCCGGTTCAATCCCCAAGTATTTGAACTTATTGAGGACATAAAAAAAATTGTCTCTAAGTTCATCTATACACTTGTAGGGATGAGCCATCAACTACTTAGCCTAAGAAGTATGGCTTAAAGGCGCCTTTGCTAGGGCCTTTGCTTCTTAGCTCCAAAATCGGTCTCCTTAGCCATTTCAGGAGCCTTCCTCTTTTGCCCTGCCAATTCAGGTGAGGTATTGACCTTCGCCATCTCTTGCTCTCTCACCTTGGGAGGAGTAAGTATCTAAACCTTTAGCTCCTTAGCATTGGTACCTTCGTCCCCAATAAGAATAGGATTGGCTGTGGGGATTAGGATAGGGGTTGGAAGAGCTACCCTTAAAGACTCTGCATCCAGCGGCTCGTCAAGGATATCGATGGCAATCCCTTGAAGAATAGCTATTGGTCGTGCCTTACTGGTTTCCTTAGCCCCTGGCTTTGCTCATATGGCTTTTCCCTTAGGCTTAGATACCTTAGCTCTTGCTTGCTGACGGCTCATTAGCTTGTCTATAGAGGGACGAGGAACTCTCTCAGTTAAATTTTTACCTGCAAAAATATATTAAAGCGATGAGGAAAAGAAAAAGCGAGACGAACAAAAGAAACTACTACTATCATTCACAAAACTTCGTCATGACCACTATGGACAAGGAAGTTCCCCTATTCTATAGAAGAGGCGTTGGATGAAGCACTACAACATTAGTACAATAGAAGAAGGCACTTATAAAAAGAATGGACCTCTACCATTGACCCACTTCTCAATCATAGCTTTTTGTATGCTAGGGAAAAGCTCGGAGATCGAATGTTGGAAGTATCTCCCCGTTGTCTTCACAGCATTAAGCTCCTGGCCATGCCTCAAGGCTATGAAGACCTAAATCTCTCGTACGACTTCCATGTCATTGGGGCGAAGCACTTTCTAGGCCTCAGTTTAGACTAAATCAATCCACCATGTCCAGAAATCTGCCTTTTCGAGTAGTTCAACCTCTACGTAGTCGTCTTGCCAGCCCTTCATGGAATCCATAAAGCCGTAGAATATTTTCTTTCCTAGACGAGGATATAAGTACGACCACCCCCTTAAACGCTCTTCCACATATAGAAGTGGTTGAATAGCTTAGGAGTGGCTCTTATCACCAAATACTTACATAGTGCCTGAAAAGCCTTCAATACCCTCGACTAATTAAGAAGGATTTGTGCCGGATTGCACTGGTGGAAGTTGAGGAGATCTTTCTTGAAGTGGCTTAGGAGGAGGCACTACCCGAACTTTAAACACTTCTCGAAAACTACAAAATGCCTCCCCGATAGTAGGGCTACACACCCCTTTCTGCTTGATAATCAGACTCACCACCCAAAGATTGCCTTAATAATGAAACTACCTAAGACCTAACTAAGGGTAGTGGGTTTTCTCTTGCTCATTCGGTTGTCGGGCCCCTTGCCCATCCTAGGTGCATTGAACAAATCTCTTAGAGGGGGTAGAGGGGCATATGCATATACATTCATTGGGATGGCGTCGATAAGTCTGGCCCTATCCAGTACCTCCATTACCATTCTAGTGGAGTTATCCAGTTGTGTCAGTGATCAGACCTCGTCCTCTCCTACCAAGGAGGGAACATTCTTTGTAGATTTTGAGTCGAGACATGTAGTGATGAGGTTGAGCCAATCTCACCTCTATTACTTGACATGGTTGTGAAGTTTGAAGAAAAATGAAGCTTGAAAAACTTTTGAAGGAAGTTCGATGCAATGTAAGAAAGTGGAATCCAGAATAATAGAATAGAGAGATTGCAGAAAAATGATCTCTCGTTGTGATTGTGCTATTTATAGGCTAAGTACCTGGGAAATCGTATAGGCAGTTATCGGGATTTGTATAAGCATAAATTCCTTGGAATGCTGCAAAATAGACATGTAGAGTGGGTTTTAATCGAATGGTTATCTTTAAAAGGCAAAACGAATATAACTGTATGCCAGTCTGCTGCAACGGGACACCTGTCACATCACATTAAATAGATAGAAAACGAGCGCACTTAGGTCAAAATTTGAAAAATTTTTTTCCCTAATAAGTTTCTTCATGGTCTCTCCAACTTTCACCTGGTCAGCATGATAGAGGCATGGCATAATATCGCTTGCTCAATCCATGACTAGTGCTATTTAGCCAGATCGGCTTGTACCCTAATCGAAGCTTCGACTTGCTCGGGTCGTCAATACTTCTCTTCAGGATAATTGCTTATCACCTTGGCTCATCTTACCTTGGACATCTTCTGCTCGGGTATTCACTGCCTTAGACATCATCACCTTGGCTTGCTGTTAGTCCGAACTTATACATTTGCCATGTCACCACTGCAACGCTAGCTCGAGCCCCTTTGAATCAGACTAGATACATACCTAAGTAGATTATATATCCCTTCTCCTTACCTTTGCCTTGACAACGAGATTGTAGGGTAGGAGGGAGGGCAAGTGTTAACGGGGCAAGTGTTGATAGGGCTCTTTAGACATGAATCTCTTAAGCCCGTCCAAACTTGATGCACCTTGCCACTTGGGGCTCGCTATCCTAAGCCCGAATTAACCGAGCCTAAAGAGCTCTTCAATGGCTATAATGCATAGGATAAGGATAAGATACCAAGTCAATAGTCATCTCCAAGATAAGTGGGATACGTCGGATACTACTACCCCACTCTTCCATACTTACGGGAAAGAATCTCTCCTCACTAACTGTCCTCCAACTACCGGCGCTGCTTCATTATAAATACCTATTACCACCTAACAGTAATTATCTCTATACTTTATATACTAAGCTTACTTATTACTCTAAAGCATCCTTTACTATCTAAGAGTTTATTATTGATTTAAGTATCGAAGTAGTCATGCTAGATAATAACTTGGTGTCTCATTACAGTATTCCGTTTTGCAAGTTTACTACGCTTAATGCCCAATTACTATCTGCAAATACTTTGAGACGACACTATGAAAATAAAAATATAAGAATTTGAATATCACATGTTGATGGGTAAAATTAGGCTTAAGACCTACCTTCTTTCTTATCATGGGCTAACATGTCAGCTATTGAAGGATGGGCCCTATAAGTGTGGATTTTGTTACTTCTCTAAGTCATCTAACCTATACATAGCTCCTAAGGTACTGACCTTCCTCAAGATTGGGGCTTTTATTCACCGGACTAGAGTCATTTTGTGATCTTTGCAACTGGAGGCCTCTTGAGGATAGGTTTTGGTTCTTATAGCTTAGATGATGGTTGATTATGGGCATATGGTAGAGCAACTAACTTACATAGGACGTTGTTGTCTCAACTGTTGTGTTATCTCTATGAATCTCAAACTTGTCTAAAATAGAAAAGATATGCTTTCTTATTTAAGCAAGATCCGAGTATATTTACTTTTCTAATTTAGTGCTATTACCATAACTATAAATAGTATGTTAAAACCTCTCCTCCAAAATAGGTAAGACATCTAGACTTACTAAAAGTTCTTGCTTTCATTATTCTTAAAATTTTAAGGATTTAAGTATCGAAATAATTATATTGAATAAATCCTTAATACTCTATCATAGTGTTCTATTTTGTAGGTTCAAGCACAAATTCAACACTTTAACACCAAAATTTTGGCCCAGGTTCAACACTATCTCTCCGGGAAATTTTAGAGACCACATCCTATTTCCTGCGCTTATATTCCCACATCATAAAGCCAATGGTTTGTATAATAGTATATAAAATTTAAGTACCATTGTATGGTATTTCAATGAAGGAGACATAACTATGGATGATAGAGCCATGGATATAAGAAGATAAAAAAGACGTACAGCGCTCTCCTCGGGTCTACGTGGAACAGTTAAACAGTGGACTGAGAGAACAGGAACATGAAGGGCCATTTCTGCGCATTGTGCTATGATGACGCATGACTTTGATTAATGGGTCACCTTTTTCTCGAGAAAAGCAATATATGAAAACGAGGATTCTTTTCTTTCTTTGTTTCTTTTTTTTTTTTTTGTTTTAATATTTTAAAATCACAGCTTAGTGGTTGACAAATCACTATCATTGCATTATCCACACGACCGAAACTATTAGATTCCTGAAGGAACGAAAACATAATCTTTTCTTTTTCCCCCAAAAAGAAGATAAGATTTTTCTAAATAGACACTCCAAAATGATTTGTTAAAGAAAAAAACATCATAATAAACACATCGATAGGATGTATTAATAGGTCTCATGGTATAAAGAGGACTAAAGACACGATACAAAATAAACTATACATCGATAGAAAGAAGTATCGATATGTAATTAGATTATCATATTTTATAGTTCAAATATCTAAAAATGATATTTATAAAATTTGAGTACATTTTTTTCTTTATTATTATTGAGGGACCGAATATCATTATCTATGTTAAAAATAACATACATGCCCCTTTTGAAGATAAATTTTAAATACATCTCTTATATTTATTCCGTATTTATCTATTTATTTTACCATTAAAGTTGAGTGTCTTAATCTCAAATTTTACAAGATATGCTTCTAAGCTCTATTTTATTACCTTTGTCCTTAGCTAAAATAATCTTAAAAATAAAAGCTTAAATAAATTAAATTAAATAAAAAAATAGAGAAAACTCATACTTTTTTTTTAATTTGAATATTTTGTCATACTTGATATTTTTATTTTATTTTTATCAAAATTTTCATTATTTTTTCAATGGTAAAATTTTTTAATGGTCTAAAAGTACTGATTTTGAAGACCCAGAGATTTGAATCCTCATTTCTAAAAATAGATGAGTATAAGAGGTACTATTTACGATTTATCCGATTATGCTAAACGAGTGTCCTGAGGATCAATTTAAAAATCCAATGAAGAGAAAGGAACTAAAAACTAGAATAGATTTTGCGACGACAACGAAGCAAAAGCACATGGGGATCAGTGACTCGCGAATTGTTCGTTGAGGATTGATATGAAATTAAATATAAGCACTGGAGCATGTGAAGAAGAAGATTCAGCTACTTTATTTACTATTTGAATTTTAAAGGAAAATAAATAATTAATTAAAACTGCGAAAGCAAGCAATTTAATGAAAAGAACATGGATCCACCCAATTCCAATAGGGCAGGCAGCAGATACACAGTAAGCATAGCCTTCAGCTTCCAACTAATAAATTCATGTGATGTAGTGGCAGTCACTTGCACCTTTAAACCTATGCAGGAGCCTTTGTTTTGTGGGACATTCTTGTCCCTTTAACTCATTAACTATTTTTCATTATAGGTTTCGACGATATTTTGCTAAGCTATGTCCATTAGCTCATTAACAACCATTTTACCTAGATTTTCTTATTGGGGTAAATGTTAAATGTTAAATCTTAAATCTTGTTCCTTCAATGGTAAAATTTTTATGAAATTTTAAGTTTTTGAGTAATAGATCTACCAATCTTAACAACATTCTATATGAGGATATGATACATAAGAATAGTAGGTTTATGTATACGACCACGCGGTTCCACTGTTTCTATTATAATATACTCGATAGATAAGCGTTACTAAAAATTTGCCCATTTTTTCATTATTCCTTTTAACCTTGAAATCCTTTATAAAGATTTCAGAGCCGCGGAAGACGAGGGAAAACTATAGTAAGGCAAAGGAAAATGACAAATCGACCATCACTTGTCCATGAAGATACACAGACCCCATGACACGATCAACTTCATATTACATCATGTCCCTTAGTGAACTTTACTTATTGAAAAATAAATGACATTTAAAAATCGAGTAGAGGTTCGTTCACAAAAGAAATAGTGTGGAGAGAGATGGACACGTATATATAAAATGGGTGAAAGACAAAACACAACAGCTTTCTTTGGTGGATTATTTAAATAGGGGTATTGATGTGGATGGATGCTTAAGTTCTACGACCTTTCAAAATTGAAAAAAAAAAAAACCCTCCTTTCTCTATCAATTGGTCACTCACATTTTAGTACACACAAATTTATAGAAACAGATGCATAAGAGCTGGGGAAAAAAATTCATTTGTACTAACATATTATATGTTTTAATAAGCAATGAAATGACATTTAGACATTTATTAATAATAGTATATTTATATTTTTAATTTTATTGATATTTATTTATGATCGGTTGAAATACATGTCCGATTAGTACTATTAAAACCTTATTCAAAGAGGTGGTGGTGAAAGGATAATGGATGGGAAAGAGGCTCGTCCTGGTGCACGATACCTGTTGGTGGTTTAGGAAGCAAACCCTGCCCTTCCATTGGTCCCATCACGACTAGCTAGATTCCTCCCCCTTCTTTCTCTCTTTCTCCATCCAAATGTTTTTACATCTTTTAGTCCTTTCTCTTTTCTCTTGAAGTAACGTTTTTCATTGTTTTCATATGACGGCACAAACCATTCCCCACGTTGCATGTTTTCGTGTTTTTACTATAATAGATTCCACATAGCCTTAATTTCAACAACAGAACAGAACGAGGATACTTAGTTATAATTAATTCTCTTGTAATCTCATGATTTTTACTTTTTTTAACCAATTACTCAATGCATCAAGTCATAGCAAAGCTAAACCGATTTATGGTTATTAAGAAATACAATAGTTATATTATTTACGGGGAAGCAAGTTTCGGTGTAATAAGTAAATTATTAAATAATTTTCCTTTCTTCTGTTAAAAAAAAAAAAGAAGAAGAAGAGTAAATTAATTATAGAATAGCTATACATATTCATGGTTTAAATTTTGGAAGCTTTTATGCAATTTCATAATCTTAGATTTTTTTTTTTTTTTGGGCGAGAATCATAATTTAGAAATTGAAAAATGAATAGAAAGAATCTCTTCTTTTTGGATGGGAAATAAACCTTTTGCTATATGATTAATTTATATTCTCAAGTACCCATATCGTGATTGGCCAAAAAAAAAAAAAGTATCCATATCATGAGTGCATTACCACCTATATTTAATTAAATAGTAATAGCTCTAACATTCGTAAAGACAAATCCAACTTGAAGGATAAATATTACCATCCCGTCAATAAGTACCAGTGTAGCCTTAGCTAAAAAGGATAAAATAGAAAATTTTTTCTTCTTTGTCAAAGCTTGCTTATTATATCCTTTATGAAAAAAGAAAGTATATGAAAAGAGATAAAAATAATTTTTTCTTTTACTATTAAAAGTGCCTAAAGCATTCGTTAATATATATATATTTTTTTTCCCTCATAATATCCTTACACGAGTAGAATTCTATATAACAGGGAATTTTACCACAAAAAATAAATAAATAACAGCAAACGGATATGATTCACCCGTACGAAATATAATTGTTGATAATATGAATACCTTCTTTATTTTTCCAGACATTTCGATTTGAGCCGCCTACGTTTTCCTATATATAGGAACATAAATTATTAATAAAGCCAAAATTTATGCTTCTTCATTCATAAGCAAACCAATCAACTTGGTCTAGAGATTATTCTACTTACATCGAACTTGGATATGTATATGCATGTCAAGGACACAAGCACGACTGTCCATTAGCACGAAAACGACTGGTTCCCTCCCAACATGTATAACGTTAGTCGTTAAACCGATGAACTGTTCAATTCCCTCAATCTTTTTGCCCTGTGAAACGAGAGTATATTGCACTGTGTGAAAATCGTTCATAATCTAGCTATATCTTCTAGTGAAAGCAACCTGTCAGGAAAGCTTAATTTTATGATTGAGTGAAAGAAATCTTTATGTTTTTTACCGTCAGATTACGTTATCCACTAGGCACTACCAAACCAAACAACCTTGTCTAACGTTCTTTGATTGGGAAGAAGGCTCCAGATTTCGCCCTATTCTTCTACCCTTTCTTTTCACAGACTTCAGTATATCCATCATGTTTTCATTTAATAGGATTAGTACAAATATACTAGAGTGTTTACAATTTTCAACCTCTTAACCTATATAGTCCGCAACAATCGGCCATGCGTTTTCATATAGTGATAAGAATATATAAGCCTTAAACACTTACTTCACGTTTTTCCCAATACTCTCATTACCTGAAAAGTTTTAGTGTAAGATGAGCTATAAATTAAAGCTCGGTAATTAAAGTATTACTAACTATAATACATGAAATAATGTTACACTAAGCATGATGCAGATATACATAATGCAACATATAAAAACATCCGACGTAATAATTGCCGGTCAATCCTTTAAAAAAACTCATTTTTGTTGTTGTTGATACGATAATCTCTATTGGTTTTGATCAAGGTTTTAAGAATTCACGATCTTGATCAATGTTCCGTAAAAGGGAATGTTTTGTTTGGGAAAAACGTTTTAACTTTGTAAATCTGAATTCAAATTGAAAAGTTTCAATTTTTAAAGGTTTTTACCCGTTTAGGATTTGATTCAGATTAAAATTTATTATCGGCTAAAAAGTTCCTAAGTTCCTTTTCTGCGTTATTTTGATTCCATTCCCTTTTCTATCTCACTTCCCATTAATGTTTTGAACTAAAATTCTAAATACAATATTCATATTTTAAAGTAAGGCTTCGTGGGATTGAAACAAAAAATATTAGCCTTTCAACTAAATAATTAGGAGACATATCTATTAGAAAAGAGAAGGGTTTGAATTGGTTACAAGTATCCTAATAACATGCGCATAAAAATGTATAAATTTCCATTTGTAATTCACTAATAAGTGCATATAAGAGGGCCTCATTAGCAAAAATATTCAAACCATATTTGAATTCAGATTATAAATTACAAAATCGAGGATTCAAAAGAGAAATAAGTAAGTTGAGGAAAAAGATTGATACATGGATTCAACATAAAATCCCAAAAAGAACATCGATATAAAGTGCACATAAGACTAAATAAATCTCTAGAGCATAGTAAAGTAAGATGGTAGATTACTCATAAATTTAAGGACATGTTGATCATGTAGAGTCGAAAAGTATATTTTGAAAGAATTGAGCATCCAATACTCAAATTTCAAAAATAAATGAATTAAGTGCATATGAATAAGTTATATTTGCAAATTACCATAAAAGGAATTAACACATTATCAAGAGTAATAGAAAATAGGCTATCGAGGTTTTACGACATTTGACCGAAATAGGCTCCTCAACATGCTTTAATTGACTATGGACTTAGCCCAATTAATAACCAAGCATTAGTCGACCACTCTTTCTACACCGGTTGAGCATAATGGTTTGCCAATCAACCACGATGGTCCAACAGTCAACCAACCCTAATGCTAATAAGCTATCTATATGTCTCTCATGCTTTAACTTCATCTTTTGTCTAATGCTTTGTCTATCACTTTTTTAAACATGAATCCAATGTAATTCAAGATGCATGCTTAATAAAACCATAAACTGATTTTTTCTGTGTTTGATGCAAGATATGTAATCTAGACTATTGATAATTAATAGGTTTTGCCACCTAGTAGTGTTTTCGATACTTGTTAAAGGCTTGAAGAAAAACATTTTTTTTTTTTTATATTTTCTACAATTACACACTTTCCTAAGGAGTTAATTGGTCACTAAACAAGTTTTAGAGTTTATTTATTAATACTTTTCTTATAACTAAAGGCAACAGCTATTTACAATAAGTTAAAATAGGGGATGTTTCAAAGAAATTTGAATAGAAGCATATTATAGAAAGCAAATGGAAATTCAACTTAAATTACTATAATGCTACAAGTTGATTCTTTTCCTTTTATTTTAAGCAAAACATGCTCATTATCATAAGTACTTGCAAACGCAAATTTCGACATACTTTGGTTTTACATTGAAGAACAAATATAGTCCCATGTGTTTATCTTGTTTGATAGGTTGAAAGTAAACAAGACAATGTTGAGTGTGATTTGTTAGGTTTTTTATTGTTTTCCTCGCACGATTTTCTTCAAAAGAGTTATTTCTACATATATTCTACATACATGTAGAATATATGTATGTACAAATGAATAAAATATAAGTACAACATTGATACTGAGGTGTTCATTTCTTGCAAGATAGAAGTTGGTGGATAGAAAGGAATTTATGGTTATTGGGGTTGTCATTATCTGTCAATTTAGAATTTATGTTGGAGGAAAAATATTAACTTGAGAAGCTGTAGATTATGATTAAAGTGGAATTTAGAAGAAAAGTTATTAAGGATAGGTGGTTGGAAGTTTGCTGATATTTACAAGTGAGAAATTGAGGAAAGAATTGATAAATACTAGATCTACTAGTAGTATAAAAATGTTCAAATGTATTTCTAAAGATTTGTCAGTGTAACTTGATTTTGAAAAATTGAACTTAATAGTTAAGTTAGCCTAGAATCAAACACATAACCAAAGTCCTGTATAAGTTAATGAAAATGGGACCTTAGAAGATAAAGGAGTAGCTTTAAGGAACTATTGGGTAAGAGATTTACATGTACAAGTAATTTTTTGTGAAGAACATTTGTAGTATTTGAAGAAATAAAGATATAGGATGCTATGAAGACAAGGTCAAGGATAGAGTAAACTAATTAAAATAGGTATCTTCAACTCTAAATTCAAGAATCATTTAATTAATTATAAGAAGTGATTGTGTTTATCTAAAGTAACTTCAAGTTGGAATGTTATCGATTCCGGATTAAGTTGGAGAAAGTTTCTATGTCCATGATATGATACAGATATTACTAAAGTTAAGCAACCATAAAGGGTATGCTAGAATGAAGAAGTGTGATTTTTAAAGGAGATAATATTTCTTTCTTTAAATGAATTATATTTAGAGAAAGAACTTTCATAGATATTGAAAATGTTAAAATAATGACCAAAGGAAAATAATTGACAAACACTACCAAGAACGAAGATCTATTGAGATAACTAGAGGTACAAGAAAAGTATGAAACAACAATACCTTTTATACGAGCAGTTGTAATAGGTAATTAAATAGATGAATAGCAAATCCATGATGGTCAAATTTTTTGTTTGCCGAGCCTCTTGTCAGATCAACCCTATAAGTGAATTATGTTGTGTCGAGTCTTGTCAAGTGATGAGTTCTTGTCAATACCACATCTCTTAATAAACCTGTTGGTCAAAAGTCATATTTGTTCTTATCAAGTCAAATAGAGTTGATTTACAATGTCAACCATCTCATTTTAAATTGAGATGGAGAAAAGTCAAGATTTCCCAAATTTACTTCTGTTAATCTTATGCTAAGTTATATGAAGTAACAAATGAGAAGCTCTGGTAACAATAGAGTCATTGTAAGTAGAAGATTATGGATGAGAGGAAAAAGTAATAACATGAAGTGAACTTAGGATCATTAATGATCACAAATAAAATCTTGGATTCAATAAAATAAAGAACAAATGGAAGGTAAACTAATAAGAGAATTTGTACATTTATAGAGCTGAGTCATAAGACAGTATAATATAACTAGAGGACTACAGTGATGGAATAAGGTATGATTGATATCAAAGTATGGAATGCAAAAGAAGAAAATTGGATTGAGAATTTAAGGGATAAATGAAGAAGTTAAGGTAAAAGTTTAGATGGAGGAGGATTTGGAAGTTTAATCAAAGGTTGGCTTGAAGCCTAATTAAAAGATAATTCAGAAGAATTGCAGAAGAATTAAAAAAACTTGTGAAGCAAACTATAAGGATACATGATAATCGGGTTCAAAAGTTAAATAAATCGAGATATAAAATATGTGAATGCACAATGGGACGAATGTCCAAATTTGAAAGCCACTTGGGAACCAAAAGTAATAATGATGAAGCATTACTTTTGGTTCTTCTGATTTTTAAAATAGTAAAAGAATATAAGTAATCATTTTTTTGTTAATTAAGTATTACGTAGGTATACAGTAGTTTCGAGGATGAAATTATTTGTAAAAGAGATGGAATGTGAGGTCCTATAAAAAATTGGTGATAAACTTACAATCGATCGGTTTGGAAACAGTTTGTAAGATTTGAGGTGATCGCGTAAATTGTCCAATCAAGCCCAAATTTTACGATGTAGTTAAGAATATTAGTAAAAGTGATCCCATGAAGTTGGACTTAGGAAAATAAATAATTAAATATTATAATATTAAGTTATATGTATATTACTTGTTATTTATTAGAAACGCGAAAAATAAGTTTTGATAATTAATGAATCGCTAGAAATAAATTATATATATACTAAAAATCATAAAATAACTTAAATAATATTTATGAGTATTTATTTGTACCATATATATATTTACGTATAAGTAAAAATACATAAAATTACTTAAATTACATAGAATATGCTAAAATAATACTAACTAATTAAGGAAAATTAAAAAAATAAAGAAAAATCAGGAAAATTAAGGGAAAATATAGAAATGTCTAGAAATGAGGATTGGTATGCTAAATATAAAAGAAAGAAAACCAGCTAATAAAAATAAGCTAATTAGAAAGTGAAAAAGAAGAAGAGATAAGTACTCTTAGCAACCATTGGTCACTTATGAATTCAAAAAAAATTGAGAGATATTAAGAAAAGAAGAGAGATTATTTTTAAAATAAAATTAGACAAAATAGTGTGGAAATAGAGCATTAGGAGGGAACCCACACCTAAGAGCCACTTAAAGAGGGATGATTGCTACCATCTGACAAAAACTCCATTGCCAGAGACTGTTGACAATGGTAGAGCCACTACTAGTGGCTGGAAGCAATTTAAAAGGTGAGTTTAATTTCTTACCCAATTTTTGTTTAATTTGTTAAAAATATCAAATTAATGTGGAAAATTATGAAAATAGGTATTTTAGGGTATTTTCTAATGTAGATTTAGGGAAAAATATCAACTTGATAAAATTAGGCTCCAGAATATACTGTTCTTAAGAAATGATTAAATCCAAACTGGTTTTCAATTTTAATTTAAATAATGTTAATTATATAGTTTTAGTCTCAAAATTTTTGTATAAACTATTTAGTATATATATATGATAGTACTATGAAGAGATTTTTCTAAAATTTTATTTAATTTTGAGGTCCTAAAATTATGCATAAAAAATAATTTATGGGCTTAATTTAGTCATTTAATGTTAATTTGATATAAATAGTAATTTAGCATGTAATTAGGAATCTTAGGATGTTATTTGCTGATGTGGGATGATAATTGTGATGTTTGAGGTGTTAGATGTAAGTATTATGTAGTAAATATGTATAAATGAATAATTGAAAAAATGGTATATTTAAGTTAATTTTGTGATTTAAGATTAATTAAGTATAAATTTTGATTTAAGATATAATTAGACATCTTAATGAGTTATTGGATGATAAAAGATGATTTTATAGTGTTAGAAATGTTAGATAAGTGTTGAAGGGTAGATTACGTAATAATACATAAGATGTGAATATAGGAAATTAAATAAGTAGGAAATACTAGGTTAAAATTAATAATATTATGATATTATGAATATTATATAAATCTAATATAGAATATGTATTTAGGTAATTATATAAAAAATGTTAGTTATTCTCATATCGGAAGTGAATTTGGTAAGTAAATAGGGAATAAGGTATACCATACTAACCAAAATATTAGTTAGAGGCTAAATAGGAGATTTAGGATATCTAAGTGTAATATGATTAATTTCACATATTGGTTTGAAAAGATTTCATAGGGTTTATGTATAAAACCTATAATCAGAAATTGAATTAGAATTTAAAACGGAAACAAATTTAAAAATTGAATTAGAAACTAACCTATAATAAATCAATAATAAGTAATATATATAGCCTAGATAATTGGGTAAAAATTTTGATTTAAAAGCTTATATATTATAAAAATATAAACACTAAAAGAATATTTATATTATAAGGACAAGTAGAGATGACTTGACCCTACAACGAGTTGAGTGAGCAAGTTAAGGATCTCAAGTAAGTTTGGAATTAATATGTTACTATATTTCGGAGTACTTTTTTATAGTACTTGGAGGTTTAAGATTATATTTGATTGTGCCTGTAGATAGTTTGATTATGTGTATGTCTATGTGTACATATTCTTGAATATATTGTGTACTATTGGTTTGCTATACTAGTTTGCAATTATTTTGTATTGTGTGATATGGACTAATAACTTTAATTGGACTTAATAATATATGCCTTGTAAAATTAATTGATCAGACATTTCAACCCATTAAGAGAGACGTTTAGAGTTCTCCGGCCAAATACTGTTCTTTTGAAAAGGATAGCGCTGGATAACATAAGGGTCCCTTTTTCATCTTTAGTCAAACTAAGTAATAGGAGAGAAGATCGTGATAACGGTGAAGACAATGGTTCAAAGGTAGTTACGGGAGGAGCGGTGTCTTCGTCATATAAACTTAGGTTTGGTCATAAGTTGTTGGAATGTGCATTAAACTCCTCAACTTGTATTAAAGTCAGTGTAATTTTTTTAATCTCACGACGGGCCGAAAAACGTAATACAATAACATTTGTTTGTTGCATTACATCAAAATAACTGACTGATAACTTTGTTTATGCTTGATATGTAGTTTTAAATCTCTATCCCAATTTACTGAGCAATCGATTACTCACATCTCTATAGGTGGTGTTGTAAGTGCTAGTTAAGAAATGGATTTATAATTATTTTGAAGCTAACAATTGCTGAATCCTAGGAAATAAGAATATAAAACTGTGGATTAGTCACACTATCAAAATTTGAGTCTTATTTTTAAATCTTTTAATATTAGTGTATATATTACTTAAGCAAAGTAAGATTAGGTTATTGAATCTTGTAAACATTACTTGAGATATTTAAATACCAGTATGTATTTTTCATGTTTATATTGATAAATAACATGTTTACTTTATAAACTGTTTATTTCAAAACGGATTAGTTGTGGATGTCTTATGTAAATTAAATAAAAGATAATAGCTGTAATATCAGCTTCTATCTTATAATGATTTGCATAATATGACTATTATAATTCTACCGTTTCATGACGTAATAGGAAGACAACTCAATCATAATGATAATCAACTGTTAGTACCCAAGAAAGTGGTTAAGGCCGGATAAAAGAAGTGGAATCTCATAATGAGTTGGCTGATCAACCAAAATACGATGCATGAGGTTCTAGAGTGCTTAATCTTAACTTCGAGTAACAAGTCATAGACTTGATTCCCACCAAATTATGACTCCATTTAACTTGACTGACCCAATCCAATTTCTATAGGACCTCACCAGTTTCTCTTAGTTCAAATATATTATTTTGTTTTATTTTTTTCTTTTACAAAGAATGCACCAATTCATTAAAAGAATAAATGTAGATTAAAAGAAAAATAAAAATAAACCATAAGAAACTCTTAATTTTATAAATAAATATGAATTAGATACTAATGTTTCATTAACCCCAGTATGATCATAATTCAATCATGGTTTAATCCTCTCGACTTTTGATCCTTTCTCATTATCGAGTTAACATCTTAGTTAGGGTTTAACAACATTGTATTTTTCTATTAGATTTTCCTATATGAATGCTCCAATGTTTTAATATAAGTAGAACCTTCCTTTTTAGCTTCAATACGTAGCATTCATAGTTTTAACTGAAATGCTCAATCAACTATTAATAATTTTTTTTTTGTTACATATAGGTCTTCTGATTAAAATCACAAACACTTCAAACATTGATATGCATCACATCTTAGTAAAAATTTTATAAGAATGGTTTGCATGATCGACTGCCCTGGCCCGCGATCATTCCAGAAAAAAATTGTATCTGTAATAATATACAAGAAAAACATTATATATTAAGCTTGATATAGTATCTTTTTTTTTTTTTTCGAAAAAAGAAGCCCCCGTTATTCTCACGATATTACATTTTGGTCAGCTAATCTTATATTCCTCTTAGAGTCCGTCTCAGGCTAATATATTGATGACATCTTTGACTTGTAGGATTAAATAAAATAAGAATATAATTATAAATTTCAATAAAACAAAGGAAAGGAGAAATTCTTATTTTATTTAATAGCACTTAAAATGATATTTGTAATTAATGTGAGATATATTTTAAAATACTAATATATCTTACTCCAATCCATGGTCTATAGATAGATGTGGAAAATGTGCTTAAAAACACTAAGAAATAGCTAGTTATTTGATTTCATAAAACTGAGGGTTTTTTTTTTTTTTTCATAATGATAGAAATTATGTGAAATAGTTATTCTACCAACAAAAAAATAAGAATAAGTTTATAGATAAGAAATAGCTACGTGATTCCACCTCTATGAAATCAACCATACTTAGAGTGAGAGATTTACTCCATCTGTATTAAGAGTTAGAAGAGTCATAAAAGAGAAATAAATTAAATGATTAAGGAAAAAAACTAGTAAACTAAAATGACATAGACATGCTTGCTACACATAATAGTGAGAAATGAAAAAATAAAACAAAATTCTTGTATACAATAAATGAAGTCACTCTATCCTAGTATTCTATGTAGGAGCTATGCAGGTATAAATGCCAAGCATTATTTCTCCAATTTGTATGTAGGAGCTATGCAGGTATAAAAGCCAAGCATTATTTCTCCAATTTGTACATTCTCCTAATAGCTAAGAAAAATTTATACCATATCATACATTCTAGGCCTTCATTTTTATCCAAAATACACCTTCTCCCTTCAAACCAAATTCTCTCTCTGTTTACTCTCTCTCTCTCTCACTCATTGATGGACAGTCTAGTGCTTAGAATAGTAGTAGCAGGAACATCATAATTAGGTCATGAGTTGCAACGAGATGGCATTTTTTCCGGCAAATTTCATCCTCCAAACTACCCATGAAAACGATCATCCACATCAACCCCAACCTCCCTCTTCCCTCAATCAAATTTTGCCCTCATGCACTCCTCAAGACTATCATGGTACTCTCTCTCTCTCTCGCATACTTATTTTAAATATCATGTGAAATTTTTAAGCGTGTCGGTCGAAAAGTTTAAGTTGATAGATACACGCGATCTTATATTTTGGATGTCGATGACTACTGAATTGATGTTATGATTTTGATACGATCTAGGAGTTGCATCGCTTCTAGGGAAGAGATCGATCTCGTTCTCCGGCATCGATGTCAGCGAAGAACAACCGAATGGAGCCGAAGAGGACGTGTCGGACGATGACGGATCGCAACAAGGAGAGAAGAAGAGAAGGCTGAATATGGAGCAAGTGAAAACACTGGAGAAGAACTTCGAGCTGGGAAACAAGCTTGAGCCTGAAAGGAAAATGCAGCTGGCTCGAGCTCTAGGTTTGCAGCCGAGACAGATCGCGATCTGGTTTCAGAATAGGAGAGCTCGGTGGAAAACTAAACAGCTTGAAAAAGACTATGATCTCCTTAAGCGCCAGTTTGAAGCCATCAAAGCTGATAACGAAGCTCTTCAAGCTCAGAACCAGAAACTCCAAGCCGAGGTAATAAAATTAATTAATGAAAACACATCCAATATTTGTTCCATATTTCAAACCTATTTTTCTTTCCTACATAAAAAGAAGAACAAATTTCAAATTTTTTATCACTATAAAAAGATTGATTCTTCAACAAAAATTAAGTTCAATAAAGGGAATCCAAAACTCAATTACTGAGTCACATGTTCACGTACAAGTTTAAACTTTTAAGTAAGCTGTAGAAAGTAGTTTCAATAAAAATCTTTACGAATGTTTGTTTCTCACATATTTTTATCAATGATTCCAGAAAGGCTAGTGGTGTTTGACTCACCCGAACATCTGCTCCTAAAACCGGGGGGTGGGGTGGTGGTGGGAATCATAGATCTAAGCTATTTTTTGATTTACCTATATCATAGAGCTGGCTAGGATAAAAATGTACAAAAAAGAAAAGAAATAAGCTTTATGGGTCATAACTTTACGACTTATAATGTAACTTTTTTGACTTTTTTTTTTCCCCCCGAATGACATGATTATAGGAACTTTTCGGTTGTTTTATTTTGGTCCAATTCAAACCCCGGTCATTTGTAAACTTTCTTTTTTCTTTTTTCTTTTTTTTTTTCCCTTAATTTGATTTAGGATAAGTCAAGAATGCAACTGCCCATGTATATAAATACGATGAGTATTTTCATGCATTTTCGATGAGCTCCATCTACCAAATTGCTTTTTCACGTGACAATTAAATTTGTAATAGCATTTTAATGGTTTCAGATACTGGCATTAAAAAGTAAAGAGCCAGCGGAATCAATTAATCTCAACAAAGAGACCGAAGGATCCTCAAGCAACCGAAGCGAGAGTAGTTCAGATACCAAATTGGACATCTCGAGGACACCGGCTATCGATAGTCCACTCCCCAACACCCATCCACCCACCAGCATACACCTGTTTCCACCACCGGTACGGCCACCGCCCGCTGCGGTCGCACAACTTTTTCACAACTCAACTTCAAGGCCTGATTTCCAATGCCATAATAAGAATACTAATAATATTGAGCAAATGGTGAAGGAAGAGAATTTCACCACCATGTTTTGTGGGATCGATGATCAAACCGGATTTTGGCCATGGTTGGAGCAACCAAATTACAATTAGATTCCTCCAATTTAATTATATTCCTTTTGGTCTAAATTAAAGTCGCTATTTTGCTTCTAGGATCCATCGTCATGTATTAAAAGAAATTATGAAGTCTCTTTTGTATAATGTCAAGATAACTAGCCGGGGACTAAGATCATAATTTGTATGGATCGGAGTAATAGGTAATATTATTTTTTTCCTTTTCATTCACCTTATTATTATGTAATTTCCGAATGGTTGGATTTCAATTTTGAGAGTAAGAAAAATATTATATTCCCCAAGATTTGTTTTGCAGTTCTAGCTACCGTGAAATAAAGGCATTTTTAGCGGTTTTATTCATATACTTATAATTTTAAGCCAAATCGGACTTTACATTCGGTATATATTGTTAAGGCATGCAACTTTTTTTATTCTCTCTCTCTTTTTTGTTTTTTTTTGTTTTAACCTTTTCAATGCATAAAAAGTTATAGATTTAAGAGTCGTTTCTTTTTTACAAGCTTTTCATACAACAAACACCCTAAAAATATTACAACTTTTAAATTCTTCTATTTTTTAACATATGCATTGTGGTTTTGTGCTATTCTTGCATTATGTACCTTTCAAATAGATATTGACACCGTATATTAGTAATGCATATAATGCAAACATTCAAATTATGATCGGTTGGCCAATAAAAAATTAATTTGATCATGATTTTTTTTCTCATAAAGCTACTAAGAAATCAATGTTTCTGTATGCGTGCGGGTTCATGAATATGTATGTACTAACGAGAACCATTTTTGTTTTGAAAAGAAATTATATATATTGTATTGTCATGGTATATAGATCTTGTTAATTATTTGATTTAATGGCAAGAAGAAACAGCAGATCATATCAATACAATATTCTCATTTTTTCCAATTATAAAATATTATTCAATAATTTATGCAACCATCCAGACAAAACCCCACCATTTGAACAAATTACTCAATATGTGTGGACATATACGTGAGTGCAAGAGAGAGAGAGGAGAAGAATCAAAACCCAAATTCCGAGAAGAAAAGAAGACAAGGAGATGGAAACGTAGAAGAAAACAAAAGAGGGAAAAGTTGGAAATGGTCATTCTCGTGAGTGGGACGTTGGCAAACTTGTGCTGGCAAGGAATGGCAGTGGCATCTCTAGAAACCATCCCTTTGCGCACGTATATCCACCTTTGATGCTGATCATTATTGATTACTGTTAATAACCCTCACCCTTAAAACTATCTATTTAATCTCTATTTAACATTATTTAATAAAAAAACTAATAATAAAATAAACTATTAAAATTATAAAAAATGAATAAATTTATCTATTTATTCCGTTTTCTCTTTCCTTATTCATTTCTTTACAATTTTTCCACTTTCTCTTTCACTTTCCCACTCTCTCTCCCATTTTCCCTGTTCCATTTTCTACTGTTAACTATACCTGACATCTTTCTCTGCTCTATTCCTCTCCTCGTAACCCCCCATCTCTCTATCTTCCTGATTAATTAATAACTTATATTATATTATAATATATTCGATTGCACAACACAACTTTATTTATTTTATGCATACGCAATAAAAATACATTGTTAGCTAGTATATATATATATATATATATGCTCCTTCGCTATCCATCACATTCAAATAGATCCTAAATTCTCAAGTAGCTCTTCATTTATTTGTAATTTATATACATATGCAATTGTTAAGATCCTAAAACTATTAATAAAATAACTTGAGGACATATGTATGCACTTTTAAAAGTTATGGAAAGGAAATGATATACCTTAAGAGCTTAAGATGCTTATATATCAAGCCTTGAGTCTAACAGATATAAATAGGTTACCACATGCTGGATTGTACCACGATATGAGTACACTAAGACCCAAAATAACCACAATATATATAATGTTAATCAAAATCTGCATTGTCTCAAATTAATAATTTTTAATCAGATGTTCTGAATTTGGTACGTAAAATTTAAGGTGATAGCGTAAATGGTTTGATTGAGTTTGAATCTTATAAGAGAGCTAATAATATTAGTAGAAGTGATTCTGTAAGTTTAGATTTAAAAAATCAACTAATTAAATATTATATATTTAGGTTATATGTATTATCTGTTATTTATTAAAAGTACGTAAAACAAGCTTTGATAATTAACAAGTTGCTACAAAGAAAATATATGCATACTAAAAATCATAAAATAACTTAAATAATATTTATGGCTATTTATTTATATTATATATGTATTTACCTGTAGGCATAAATATCCGAAACTACTTAAAATGCCTAATATATACTAAAATATACTTAAAAATTGAAGAAAATAAATTAAGAAAAATAGTTGGCATTTGAGGAAAAATCTGAAAATGGACATGGCAAAGTAGGGGTGTAATTTAGTACAAGAATGAAACAAATTAGAACACCTAAAGTGGAAGTAAAAAGTAAAAAGATAAGAGACACTTAGCAGTGAAATAATCGATCAATTACTAAAATCCTTCCTATAAATTCATGAAACCCCCTTGTAATTCATTTTTGGTAGTTTAAAGTTTAGAAAAAAAATTTTGAGAGAAGTCAAAAAGGATAGAGTGATATTTTTACAAAATAACACAAAATATAGTGTAATTAGGACTATTTTCGAGTGAAACTATTAAACCACAACTCGAGAAGGAATAGCCACCATCACCTGATAGCTTGGCCACTGATTGGGGCTATCAATAAGGGTAGAGACACTATTGGTGGGTGGAAGCTAAGGAAATCGTAAGTTTAAATTTAGGAAATAGTACCAAAAAAAGTCTTCAATCTATACCTCATTTTCTATTTCAGTCTTAAACATTTCAAGACCTTATTTAAGTCTTTAATATTTATAAAAGTTTATAAATAGGTCCTTTTAACTAATGGTGTTACATTTTACATTGGAAAATTACAAAAAAAGTATTCAATATTTTTTTCCTTATTTTAGTCCTTAATATTTCAAAATTTTTGTTCAAGTCCTCAACGTTTATAAAAATTTATAAATTAGTCCTTTTAATTGACGGTGTTAAGTTATCATTTATAGATTAACATGTGGCAACATTTTATTAGTCCACGTATTTCTTTTATGTAACTAATATAATAAAATATTAAAAATTAATTAAGGTTTTAAAAAATTATAGAAATATATGTAAAATGTACTAAAAATTCATCAAAAAATTGGAAAGATATAGAATAAGAAAAAAATCTACAAAACTAAGAAAAATTACTAAGATAATACATTTAGTATTATATATATACAATTATGGATGTATATATTAATATTAATTTTAAACTAAATTAATAAAATTCGCTAGTCTCCCCATACCCTTGAGTGTCGGATTTGCTTTATATATATATATTTCCATTTTTGGCAATTTTTTTTAAATTTCATTAATTTATTTTAAAATTAACATTAGTAAATATATGTATATAAATATATATTAGTAAATATATCATTTTGGTAATTTTTTTAATTTAAAATTTTTTTTCTTTCATTTTCCTAATTTCTTTTTTATAATTTATTAATTTTTATAAGTTTTTTAATACCTTAATTAATGTTTAATATTTTATTATATTATTTATTTAAAAGAAATACATTGACCAACAAAATATTGTCATGTATCAATGGATAAATGATAATTTGATGCCATTTGTTAAAAAGACTATATTGTAAATTTTTGTAAACGTTAAAGATTCAAATGAAAATTTAAAAATGTTAAGGAGTAAATTTTTTTTTTTTAAAAAAAGAAAAAGTAAACATTGAGAACTTTTTTGTACTTTTCTAATTTAAAATCTGATGTTGTTAAGTAAAAGGACTTTTGCGTAAATTTTTGTAAATGTTAAGAATTTAAATGAAAATTTTGAAATGTTAAGGATTAAAATAGAAAATGAGATAAACATTAAGCACTTTTTTGTACTTTTTCCTTCAATTTGCCACTCAATTTTTGTATAATTTATTAAAAATACTAAATCTTTGTAGAAAATTACGAAAATGGGTATTTTGGCAAATTTTTGTATGTTATTTTAGGGAAAAAAAATTATTTTGATGAAATTAAGTCTTGAAACATGTCGCCCTTAAGAAATAAAAAAACCAAAGCTAATTTTGCTTTTTTTTTTTTAAACCTTATTAACATTGTTTTGGCCCCAAAATTTTTATATACATTACCTATAATGTATATTAAATTATTATGAAAAGTTTTTCTTGAAAATTATTTTTCATATTTTTATTTAATTTTTGGGCCTTAAAATCTTATTCAATAACTAATTTTCTAAGTATATCTAAGGATTTTTCAATAAATTGGTTTAGATTCTGATTTGAGATGTATTTTGATATCTTGATATGTTAAATGATGTTGAAGGATAATATTTGTAGTGCTTAAAGTGTTGAATGTGAATAATATGAGCATAATATGTGGTAATTGGGTAATATGTGAAATGTTGTAATAAGTGAGTAAAGAGTGTTTAATCAAGTTAAGGTGACGACTACATTAGTAGTGGCTTACGATTTTGATTATGAATAATAAATTTTGGGAGTTATGCTAAAAATGAAGTGTAAACCCAGATCATAAGCTAAATTAGAAGATTGTTAAAAGGCTAGGTGAATAGAGTTACTAGGAATAGGAATAGGATCAATATATAATTCAAAGACTTTTATACTTGAACCATAGTTAGATTAGCTTAGAGGATGGTTAGTAGATGATTTAAAACTTGTGAATAAAACTATAATTAGAAACTAAATAAGAGGATGAATCAAAAACTATATCAAAAGCTGAATTAGAAGCTAGTTTAGGATAAGCCTAATTATAACTGACATGAAACCTGGACAATTAAGTAAAATATAATCTTAAACCAAAAATAATAATATTCTAAGTTACAAAATTAAGTTTATACATAGTAAGTATATGGGTACTAAAATGTTATTTCTATTATAGGGACTAATGACAAAAGTACAATGTAAGTTAACTTGAGTAAGTAAGAGAAAGAATTCGGGTAAGTTAGGATTGATACGTTACTATATTTTGGGATACTATTTCATAGTATTTAGAGACTTAAGATTGTGCTGGTAAGTATTCTACTTATGTGCATGCTCGTGTGTCTCTAAGATTGATTGAACCTATTGGTGTGTTGTTGTAGTGTATAATTATTTGTATTTTTGTGAACTTGTTTGATCACTCAGAACTAGACTTAAATATATTTGACCTAAAACTTTAACTAGATATGCATTGTAACTTACTAGGGGACGATTAGGATTTTCCAACCAGATACCGATACCTTCAGAAGGGGTAGCATTGTAGTATAATGGTTCATTCTCCATCCTTAATCAAACTAAGTAATAGGAGAGGGGATCGCGGTAAGGATGGGGGCAATGATTCTAATGATACTCACAGGCGGAGAGATGACTCTATTGCACAAACTCGGGTTTAGTCATGAGCTACTACATATACGTATTGAAACTCCTCAAACCTATATTAGAGTTAATGAAATTTCTCTAATTTCACAATGAATTAGATAATATAATGTGATGATATTTGTTTTGTAGCATTGCATTTATTTACCTATTTGATAACCTTACTTGTGATTATTGTATGGTCATATGCCTTTATCCATACTTATTGAATAGTTGGATTTCTCACTCCCTAATAGATATTTTTGTAGGTGTTGACTAAAATGTTGCATTATAACTACCTAGAGGTGAGTTACTTTTGAAAATTCTGGGGGAGTAAAGACTTAAAATGGAGAACTATAGGACCCTAGGAAGCTTTTGTTCTTAACTCTTAGTTTTGTGAACTCAATTGTGTAAATACTTCCATATCATAAGCTACTCTAATATGTAAATATCTTATGAGATATCAGAGTTAATATATATATATATATAAACCTTTATATATAATTTTGCTAGTATTTTGCATGAATTGTTACTTCAAATTAGGTTAATCATGAACACATTATGTAAATTAAGTTTATCATAAATGCTGTAAAGCCAACCTCTATCTTGAGTTGATTTACACGATAAGACTACTATGACTCCACCGCTTTGAGACGTAATATTGTAAACCCAAAACTTTAAAATATTTTGAAAGACTAATCTAATATAACTAATAAAATCACAATGCTTATTTGCAATTTTCTTCAGTACACTAATATCAAACCCAATCCTAAGTTTTGAGACCTTAATATAATATTTAAACTCCTTTACACCTGAAAGAGGAAAATTTCGTAATGGGTTGAGTGAATGTCTAATGCATAGCCTACAAGTGTACATACATATGTTACACAAATTAGAAACATACACATAAACCTATACTAGTGCAACAAACAAATTTTGGTTGTCTCATCAATGTCTACAATGTCATAGTCTTTGGTTATTCATAACTTACCATAAACTTAGTATTACCCATGACTCTTAAAATCATGTTCAAAACCATAACTGCAAACAAATAACATGAATAACACCAAAAGTTGCATTGTCCTTAAGGCATGCGATCAAGCATTAGCATGCTAGTTTACCTACAAATGTCTATAGTAGCACCCCATATCTTTAGTATGACCTACTGTAGTTTCTTCCTAAATAAACAAACATGGTATGTAACCTCACTTGGGTTAGCGATGCACTCATGTGAAAGTCAGTGCCTAACCAGTTAAATCTTTTTAGTGTAATGCTACTTAACAACTAATTATATCGTATCGATCATCAAGTTGGGTATCCTAGATCATTGACCTCCTCGATGAATGTTGAACATAAGAAATTAGGGAATGATGTTTATTCTATTATTTATTTTTTCTTATGTAATTCTCTAATGATGAATACATTTTTATATGGCTTCCTTAAAGCTAATAACAAAAAAGGAATATTCTAACTGACTTACTATTCCACTAATGTGATTAGGCTATTTTCTTCTCTTTCCTTTTTTTTTTAGATAGTACTTTTGATAATATTAAAAACAAATGCAACATTAAAGTAGCTAATGTAATTAAGTATGTGCATGTTAGTCGACTAATGTAATTAAGCCGATCATCAGTGTACATTTAAGCCTACCATCAAGTCTAACCCCTTTAGCTTCTACTAATAGATAACTTAGGCTATTGATACTTTTACAAAGTTGTCTTGTCACATCTCATCTTTATCTTCCTTGAGATGCAAACCCTTCGACTCATCCCTTTTACTTTTTCCTCTTAGTTGCAAAACCTTAGTTTGCTTCATAATGTTTGAACTTACTTGACAACTTCGATAAAATAAGCTTGTTAGTGCTTGCCTACATCATAAAATGTAAATTACACCCCTTACCCTAATAATAGCAATGGATCAAGGGTCCATAAGAATTTACTTGATTCAATACTTATTATATTTAAAAAACTAAGTCTTGTTCCAATCATAACTCATACTTAATCCAAGCACATGATCACAAATTTTTGTCACAAACTTGTTCAATTATTATTAAATCAATGTTTATTATGAACCATACACTAGATTCCATAAGTCTTTGGTAACACAATCTACAAAATAAAAGATTCAATATTTACCTTGATTTACACATACTCCAATCATGTCTACACATGACAACACATACCCTTATACCACCAATTTACAGTCTTGCAATTTCTTTTAAGAAAATATTAATTGAGGTTTATATTCATCATGATTAAGTCATCACAAGAGATTTGAATCATAAATTGATGTGATGAGGAAGCCGTAGATGCTGGTTCTTGATGCGCCATCCTCTATAGTAGTTTAACCTTTCATTGGTCTCATTCCTTAAAAGAAATTAATTAAGGCACTAAATTGAGAATACAATCAAACCAATAGTGTAGTTATATACCTTCTTGAGAAGCTTCCGTAAAATCAAGATTCATTAAGAGCTTGAATTGATTCTTGTGCAATATTTCTTAATCCAAATTAGATGGTTGAATTGAGAACCTATTTAATTGAATTCGATGAAGAAAATCAAAGAAGAGAAGGAGAGGCCCTTGGCTTTTTGTTGTTCATGCCAACAATAGGGTATAGGCTAGGGTTTCTTTTGGTTTTGCTTCTTTAAGCAAGGTTATATGAGGGTTCACCAACCATAGGTAGTCCTATGAGGATGAGAGTACCATGCATATATGCTACTTAGTTATAACTTGTAATTAAATAAACCACTTAGCTAATTTATCAATTACATGCTATAGGGGTAATAATTACTTTATTACTACTCTTTTCAATTTGATTTTTCCAAGGTATTTCATAGTCTATATCTAACTAATAGGTCAGAATGGGATATTATATTTACAATTGGCTCGAATATTTTAAGTTTGCACGAAAAACAAGAATAGAATTCCTTTCTTATTTTTGAAAAAAAAAATAGAGTTCATATGACCGACTGTCACCCACTCTCTAGCATCCAACACACACACTCCCTTTCTTTACCCATGCATCCCCACCAGCTTTTCACATCTCTTTTCACACCCTAGCCGCTTTCCGTTTGAGAAGATATCAAACATGTCCTTTCATATTTTTATGTTTCTACTCTATGCAGTACTTCACTTGCTTTTTTCATTTTGATCATGCACATTCTTTCCCTCTGGTGAATAAACATTAGTACCGGTAATTGGCGGACCATGTTGAAAGAGCAGTCTTATTCAAAAAGTAACTCCTACATGCGTAGCTAACAAGTCGTGTGTGAACACTCATTCTATATGTTCCTTTTTATTTTATTTATTTATTTTCTCAATGAACTTCAGTAGTTTGTTGTCATCTTCTTTTCGTTTTGTTGTTTAAGAATTTTTTATTCCTCCACCAATGGATCCAAACGTAAGATTCCTTTCTTATCATATTGCTTTATTTATAAATATATGCATATAATACATGTTTGTATATGTATGTAATATATATATATATGTATATATATATATCTACTTAGATGAAGAAGTGAAAATTTTTAATATTTAATCGATCATAGATTTATTTTATCATCACGGTAGCATGGAAGAGTACGTAATAGCATCCATAAAGAGACAATTAATATTCTCTGCGCCTGTACTAAATCGTACGTAAAATTAATTCTTCAGAACGCATCTTTTTTTTTTTTTACTCTTCAAAAGCTACCTAGAAAGACAAATGTCGTGGTAAAGAACTAGATTCGTTCAGGGAAGACAATTACAACAAACGCCGCTACACTTTGTTGTTCTTCACTCTTACTTAGGTTACAAAATTATATGTCTCTTCTTTTTTTTCAAAAAAGAAAGAAAATCCATTTTATATTATTTTTAATTTATTTAATCTGTTGAATAGAATAGGATAGTATAAATAAAATATGCGATGCAAATATATAACGTATGGAGAACCAGTGATTTAAAAAAAAAAAATTCATAGATCCATTTTTTAATGGCTTTTAAATTAAAAAAAAAATCCGCTTATTAAATATGAACCGGAGGTGACATTAAGAATCAAGATCGTAAGTTGTGCCACTGTCGTCCATTTCATGGGATCATGTGCTAAAACATTTAATAATTAAGACATTAGTAAGGTTCGAAATGTATGCATTATTTGATTTATATTCTAATGTTAAGGTCAAGTTGAGGAAATTTAAAAAACTTTATATATTAGATCACGAAAAGAGCTCGTTAAATGGGCACATGATGGGGATTCTGAAATTTTTAGTGAGCAGAGCTTTTATATATATATATATATATATATGCAGTGATGTACTGGGAGAATACTTGTTCGTAATCGTTAGTTTTGTTAGTCCCACATGATGAACTAATCATGTGAAACCCAACCATATGTTCTAATGATTAGTTTATTAATTGTTGTTGTAATCATTGTTTTACTTTGTCTTGTGGGGCTGGGCGTCGACGCATTTGGGAAACATGATATGGTATAATGGCAACTTTTAGGTGATGATTGCTTGTACCGGGAAGGGGGTCTTCACTGTCTACCTCTAACTTACTTGTGTGGGTGGGAGAAAACAACTATTTCTTTACTTATGGTTATGCCTTCGAAATAGATTCTAATGATTCGTTTGATGATGTAATTGTTTTTTGCTTTCACTTTTGGTTTTGCCTTTGAAATGCATTTTGATGATTTGTTTGCTGATGTAAAGGACTTGTTCATCCCATAACGTCCATCCTTGTAATTAATTTTCCCAAAGAATGTCAGCTTAAATAATGGAATTAAAGAAGTCATTATCCTGACATCGTTTGATTAGGATATTGTTCATTGCATTTTTCATTTGATTTGATTTGAAACTTATTATTCGACTAAGTTCTTTCGATTCAATTTAACATTTCTTCCTCATTTGAATCAACAAATCATTGAATTACTAAATCTTACGAATCTTGAAGTTTACATAAAATCTTCATCTTAATGCTCAAATATTCGTATTCTATCTATTGAAAGTAGGAATCATGAGCTGAGTCATGCTAATAGAATTTCTTCATTCACCATTATGTTGGACCTTAATTATGATGCCTTTTAATTTTGGAAAATTTATAAAAGAGAAGAGTAAGATTGAGAAGCATAAATAAGCCTAACATAAGACACATTTCAACATGCTTTTTATTATTATTATTCAACTAAGTCTTTTTAATTCTCTTTCAACCTTCTTTCTTCATTTGGAACGACAAACCCTACTCTTATAAGTCGCACAAATCTTGAGGCTTTCATGAAGTCTTCATCTTAAAGTTTTAAAACTTATATTATATATATTGAAAATGGGAATCACGGGCTGAGTTATGCTAATAGAAATCCCACATTGGCTTGTCATGTTAAATCTTTACTCTTATACCTTTTTTTTCCCCTAAAAAAAAAAAAAACTATAGAAGAGAAGAGAAAGATCAAAGCATATAATTAATTTCTAGCAAATATGGAGTAACAAAGACTAAGGATAAATAGGAGAGAAGCTATAAAGATTTTATTTAGATGTGAAAGCCTTTACGTAACCTTAATTACAACTAGAAAGACCTTAAAAAAATGAACTAAAACTGAAAATTTAGGAGCCATAATTAACAAAACATTTTCACAAATAGATTGTTAGTATTATGAATGAGGACATGATTGAATATAACCAAAGAAAAGAACATTACTATCAAAACAAAATATAAATTAATTTTGAAATACTATTTCAATATGAGTTAATACTAGAATTTATATTTTAATTTTATCACTTTTTATAATTATGCATTTAAAATTTCGACTTGTCAAATTATAGATCTAGTTTAAAATTTAATTATTATCATCAGCATATCAGTTAGCTCCAATTTATATCATTATTCTAATTAGCATGATTAGCCAATGATATAACTACTTACAACTTTAGGAGGGTTGCATAGCCCTCAATAAGTGGTCGTGGATTACCCACAACCACCAATGGGTTTTAGACCTATATTTTGAGGTGAGTTACAACCCATTGTTTTACAATGAGTAACCAGCGACCACCTGTAAGGCGCTAGACGTTTCCTTTAAGGTTGTAGGTAATCATCTCATTAATTAATAACACTGATTAGACTAATAGTATAAAGGTCTTGTTTTGATTATCTTTTTCTTTTTTGTCTACATTTTATCTTGTTTGTATCTATTCTATTATTAATATGTATTTTTTTAAAAAAATCTAGTATTTAAAAAACTATCTTATCTATATTTTATTTGTTTCTTTTTTAAAATTATGATAAAAGTGATAATTGGAGTGTCAAGATTGGAAGATAAAAATTCACATACTTTTAAAAGAAAAAATATAGAAAAAATATATTTTATGCATTAGAGATTATTATTTTAATTGATATTTTTGTAAATATGAATAAAGTAAATGATAGATAAATTCAATTTTATTTTTCTAGGTATTTAATTTTAGAAGAGAGGTATAATATTAAAAGAAATCCAATTATTAGGCTTAGCCTAATTATATCAAACCCTCTTAAGAAATATCTCGAACTACCTCTTTATTCTATCCTTACTTGACTCGAGTATGAAACCTTAATTCTTCTCTCTTCTCTCTATCTATTCTCTCAAACGTATGCTAATGAAGTGTGTTTTATGTGTTTTCCATGCAAGGTGGTGAAGGATGAAGATGGAAATGGTTGATTTGAGATGGCTAGTCTCTAAGATGTCAAGAGACACCTAATTTTGGGTTAGAATGCAATATCCTATTTTCTTCTTTTTTGCACTATTTATAGTCTATTGGTAATACTCTATCTATTACAGACATGTTAATTTCTACACTAATTTTGTTAATTTCTATACTATTTTTGTTTGATTTGTTACATGATTTACTTATTTGTTTTAGTAATAAAATCCTTCTGTTATGTTGGCCTCTTCAACATCCTCTTTGGCTTGATTATACCATTTTCCTCCCTCTCATGAAAAATAACCTTGTCCTTGAGGTTGTAATTAGGATAAGTTGTTTGAAAGTCTGACCAATCCTCCTAAGTAGTGTCTTCAGGGGCAATGCCTTGCCAAAAAACAAGGACCTGAGGTACCCACACATTTCCCCGCTTAATAACCTTAGTATTCAAAATTGATAAGGGTTGAATAAGCAAATGACTTCAGTAGAATTCCTTAGGAAAATCCAATGATGGCAATTAAGATCCATGTGCATGTCTGAAGAGAGAAGCATGAAACACATTATGTATTTTGGCAAAATAAAGTGACTCTAATTTATAAGCATTATTATCCATAACTTTGATAATAGGATAAGGTCCATGGTAACGCTTTGCAAGCGTGTGATAAGTGCATTGAGCCATAAATAATTGCTTATAAGGTTGTGATTTAACAAAAACCATATCTCTTGGTTTAAATGTAGCTTCTAACCTATGTTTGTTAGCTTGTTTCATCACCTGAATCTAAGCAAGTTCTAAGGTCTCTTTCAATGATCTTAGCAATTAATCTCTATCAATAAGCTCTTTTTCCACAACCTCTATGTTAGAATTTCCCCTAGAATATTAAGGTGTGGTTGGAGGTTTATGGCCATACACCAATTCAAAAGGGATACATTTAACCATTTCATGATATGAAGTGTATTAAGCCTACTTAGCCCAAGGAAGAAATTTAACCTAGTAATGTAGTCTATCCATTACAAAGCACCTCAAATATTACTGTAAGATTCTACTCATTACCTCTATTGAGTCGTCAGTTTAGGAATGATAGGTTATACTCCTTGCCAATTTAGTACTAAACCTAAATAATTCCTTCCAAAACTAGCTGACAAAAATTGGATCTTTATTCGAAACCTTGGATTTAGGAAATCCCTATAGTCTTATCACCATGTGTAAGAATAAATGAGCAACCTTAGTTGCTATAAAATGTGGCTCTAAAGCTCGCAAATTTTAGTATTTAGATAATCTGTCAACTACAACTAAAATCACCATGAACCCTTACTATTTAGGAAGGCAGTGAAAAAGTCCAAATTGATGTCTTCCCAAATTCAATTAAGTATAGGCAAGGGAACAAGAAACCAAGCTAGTGAAGTGATTGTATATTTCACTTCCTGACATGTAAGGAAACTTTTCACATATATTGCAACTTGCTGCTTCATGACTTCTTAGAAAAATTGGGATGCTATCTTATGAAAAGTTTTGGCTATGCTAAAATGTCCTGCCATAGGAGTATTATGACACTCATAAAGAATTTTAGGAATCACTTGAGATTAAGGCACCAAAAACAATCTTTACTGATAATACAACAATCCATTTTTCCATTACAAAGGCCATTTCAACCATTTCCTACTGCTATTCAACTAAGTAATGATTTGTTGAAAAAGTGGTAAAGTAGAACATTCCTACTTTAATTCCTCTATCCATGTAGCGCAAGGAATAGAAAAAGATAATAATGACATAAACTGATCAAGTTGCCTTGACAAAGCATTTGCTACTACGTTCTCTTGTCCGGACTTATACACAATAGTATAGTCACACCCCAATAACTTTGACAAATATTTATGCTGATCCGGAGTTTAAATTACTTGAAAAAGTAATTCCTTAAGGCTCTTGTGATATGTCCTTATAATAAAATGAGCTCCTAACAAATATTGCCTCTACTTTTTAACTACTTCCATAATTGCATATAACTCTCACACATTTGTTGATGCTTTCATTAAGTATAAAGGTAACTTTTTGCTAAAAAATACAATAGGCTTTTTATCCTATAATAATATTGCACCTATACTTGTGCCTGGTGTATCTATTTTTACTACAAATTTCTTTGAAAAATCTAGTAATATTAAAATTGGAGCTTGAACCAACATGTCCTTCAAAGTATTAGAGGTTGTAGTAGCCTTATCACTCAATTCAAAACTATACTTCTTCAATAAATCAGTTAATGGAGCTATGATACTAATATAACCTTTGATAAATCTCCTATAATACCAAAATGTCAAAACAAATCCAATTACTCGGCTTAGCCCAATTATATCAAACCCTCTTAAGAAATATCTCAAACTACCTCTTTATTTGTTCCTTACTTCACTCGTATACAAAATCCTAACTCTTCTCTCTTTATTCTCTTTTTTTATCTATTCTCTCAAACTTATGCTAACAAAGTGTTTTTTTATGTGTTTTCTGTGCAAGATGATGAAGGATGAAGATGGAAATGACCGATTCAAGATGGCCAGTCTCCAAGATATCAAGAGACACCTAATTATGGATTGTAATGTGATATCCTCTTTTCTTCTTTTTTGAACTATTTATAGTCAGTTGGTAATACTCTATTTGTTAAAGATATGTTAATTTCTACACTATTTTTGTTATTTTCCATACTACTTTTATCTTTTTGTTGTCTTAATAAAATTCAAGTAGACACTAAGAAAACATTAATAAAATGGAAAAAGATAAACCAAACAGAGCCAAATTAAAGTTAATTGAGGTATCAATAATAACAATTAATATTAAATTAGATGTATAATTTAAAAAATCAAAACTATAGGTGTACAAGATAGAATCTGTACATTACTCATTATTTATGGGCAAATTGAAACAGTAGAGCAAGTGTTCCTTACCTGTCACTGGTCAAGATGCGTTTTGTACTCATTCAATGGTGAAATTAACAGCGATCATCATGGTGTGGATAAACAATTAAATAGCCCTTCTTTTACTAATGGAGATACGGAGCACTAAAGGAAATTTGCCTATAATTTTTGGTCTTTTGGCGGAGGAAAATAACGGTGCAATTTATAGACCGAAAACGTGCCTTTGCAGTAACTATTTTGTCTTATTTATTCTAACGTAATAACACATATAGGTTATATGCTTCCAAGAACAGACGCATACATAGTAGATGTTTTCAATTACACAATGTGTTTTATATAAAAAACAAATAGAAATGTTTACCGATAATCCAAAATTAATTGGATATTTCCAGTTTTGTCAACTACTTTATTTATTTATTTAAAAGTTCTTTAGATAATATTAGTTCTTAAACTTTAGGTTTAGCAACACTCTGGATATGACTCTTTGATCTAAATGATATATCCTACAAAGTCATATTCATAAATTTGGAATCGTCTAAAAAAATTTGACATAGTGAGACTCGAATAGGAATTGTTGAATTTAGCTATCATTTTTGTTTTATAAAGAAAGTCCATAAACCTATAAAAGTCTTCTTAAAACTCAATAAGAGCTCATAAAAGAGTATCAAGAGGAGGACTTATCTTTTTGGTTGATTGTCCATGCGATTCAAAGGAAATCATAAATATGATTCTCTCAATACTTAAGAGCTCCTCATCATTTGACAATTAAAAAATTCATAAACACAAATATGAAAGAGTTGAATAAAGTTCGAAATCTAAATAAGAATCATATTATTGATTAAAATGGTTTATTAGTAGAGATGTTCCCACATGCACCCCTTCATCAATTGGAATCGTAATATTTATTTCAATCTCACCATTCCTTCTTTTGGTTTGTACTTTGGGATTGCTATCACAAGATTGAATAAAATTCAAAATGAAGAGCACTCTAGCTCTTCTCAAAAACACTGGAGTAGATACCCTATAACTATTCCACCTACTGCACGTGTATTTAAACTTCCTTAAATTGTCTTCTGCTCCTCCTTACCTCTCTCTTTCAGTTATCTCCATTAGCTATTTGCCACGCCACTTCTCTAAAACCATGTATAGCGCCGGACATATGTTTGCAAGCACGTAAACCACAGTAAATACTTTTCTGCAGGTATTTGACACGTTTTTATACAAAAAGGTAGCTAATCAAACTTGTGACTCTACCATTCCTAGTTTAAATTTTCACGTCAAAACCCAGTAGAGGACAGCAACATGGTCTTAACAATTTCCACAATACCAACTCTAGGATTTGAAAGACAATCACATCATTTTACGAACAAAACCTGATTGACACAAAATTAGGATTACATCAATCCTATCGTTAACGAACACACAGGCCCAATGTGTTTCTTTCCTACTGTTTAAAGATAGGCCCAACGGCTATCGTTTTGAGCCCATCCAAGGCTCTACGTGGCAACCATAAGATCACCCATATTTGTGGACCCCACTTTTTCTCTCCAACCAATAAAAATTCACAGAAAATCCACCTCCCAAAAACAGTCACTTAGCTCACCAGCCACCCATACAATCTCGCCTCTTCTCGTCGTCTTTCACTACCTTATCCTCATCAAATGGCTTCCTCCTCCACTCCTCTCTCGCCTCCCTCCACCACCACCACCTCCACCCTCCATCACCGCTCTCTCCTCCCTAACCTACAGCCCTACCACCTCCCTATACTCACTTCGATAAACAACAAACCAACCACTAAACTCCACGTCTCATCTTCTTCACAAACCAACCAACCCCTCACCTCCTCCACCACCACCACGACCTCCTCCTCCTCCTCCTCCTCCAAGACCAAGCAAGAGACCATATTCTTCGATGGTGGAGCCCACTACGGCGACCTAATAGCCAACCTTCTCCTCGGTTTCACTCTCCTCTGGCTTCCACTGACTCTAGCTGCAGTTTCCCGCGCTTTCTTCTTGCGCTACAGGTTCACCAACCTGCGGGTGACGGTGATTTCCGGGTTGACGGGTCAGGATAGAAGTGACTTCTCGTATAAGGTGATTAAGGATGTCCAGGTTGTTCCGAGGTTTATAGGTGAGTGGGGCGATATAGTGATCACTTTGAAAGATGGGACTAAGGTTGACCTCAGGAGTGTTCCTAAGTTCAGAGAGATTGCTAAGTACTGTCTTGCTATGGCTGAGAAGTCTGTGGTTTTGAAGGAACAAGGTCCTAAACGGTTTTGAAAATTATGGTGTTAAGGTTGTTTGTTTTTCGGTTTTGTCATATTACACGTTGTTCAAGATTTGTAAATGATGATAAATTGACTCACAGTATTTCCTCGTCGGTTGCATTGTTTGTTGGTTATTTCCAAATTGAATTACTGAATTTAATTTTCTTTACAGAAACGGATTAAGCTCAAAATGGTTTGAAGCTAAAATTTACATTTGCTCTGAGGAAATCAGGGCCTTCCATACATTTCATATTATTGCTTGGCTATCTGTGTGTGTATTGAAATGCTTGAGATCTTGTATCGTAACAAAATTGTTTGGATGTGGCTTGATTTGGAAAGTTTGTGATATAGACAGATAGCATAATTGAGTTAAGTTAAATCGATATAGTATTAAGCTCGAGTTTGAGTTTGGCTCAAAAACTAGAAGATTAAGCTTAGTTTGAATTTGATTGAGCTTAGAATTGAAAATTCAAACTCGACTCCAAAATATATTTTGTAAGTTCAAGTTTGACTAGCTTGAATATTTGTAAATTTTTCTTAGATAACTTTAAAATCACTTATATCTAAAAAATATTAAAAATTATATTAAATTCGATTAGATTTATGAGTTTAACGAACTTAATATTTTAAAATTTAAACTCAGCTTATTTTACTACTCGAGTATAAGCTTAAGCTTAACTCAACTAGTTATTATCAAATTGAACTTGAGTAAAAATCAAGTTAAATCGAGTTAAATTTGAATAACTTACGAATTAGGTTGACTTATTTACATTATTAATATAAACCATAAAATCTAGAGTTAGTGTGTTTTATAACATTAAATTCCTTGGACTCCCTTAATGAGAGCCCTATTGGTTTAAGGTCTTAAATCCATAGTTTATATAAATTAGGTATATGATTCTCGCGTGATGTGACCATTTTGCTTTGTGATGGTGCAGATCTTGTACTTCTTTCTGTCTATGTACACGCAGTGATTTAAGATCAGAATGTGCATTTTGCTTATTAGATTGAGTTTAGCACTATCATGCTTCCTCCTTTCTTGATGGAGGCAAATGAATACATAAGTGATGCTGCATTGCGAAGTAAATGAGAAAAAAACAAAACCGAGATTTCTAAAGTAGGTAGAATTTAGAAATTCTATGTATTTTTGTGCAACTTGAAGTTAGATTTGAAGCATGTTGATGGGTTATTAAGGGAAAGCCTCTATCTGAAGTAAGTATGGTGAAAATGATCTTTTTGGATGAGTAAACACTTTGAAAATTGATGTATTTGTAATGCTTGAGGATGCAATGGAAAATGCGCAATCATTTATTATGCTGTGGCATTAAATTAAAAAATAAAACGATAAAACATACAAAATTTATCAAACATTTTAATACGAATATATATCACAAAGTATCAGATATATCATGTAATGATCGGTTAATAAACTTTTTTTTTTGGTGTATCATCAATCAAGGAAATCTATACTTGAGGGAATACATTAATTAGTAGCAACTATTCTTCTTCTCTTATACTAAAAATGAATAAAATTGTAGAAATCCATGGTCCAGCATAATGCTGCAGGCATTAGGAATACCCAAGTAACCATAAATGTTTCGCCGAAATAGAGATACAGGCCGAGACATCGGGATAACGATTTGGTGTTAAAATTTCTGGGTCTATATTACCAAAGCCCATTATCTATAACTTCTTTGATGGACCGACAAGAGCTAAATGTATGTATATATAAAAAGGATTTTTTAATCCTTATTTTTTAAGATAGTCTTGCCATCTATTTTACTTTTAATTTATACTCTTTGGAATTTGAAATATCGAATAAACTGTAAATTTAATAATTTAAATTTTAAAAAATGAAAATAAATAATGAGATAGAGGACATAACTGATCGCATCAAAATAAAGAAAGAGACCATAGAATCTTCTCCTAAAGAACATAAAGCTTTTCTTTTTCCTCTTAAAAAACGTAAAATGTATTATATTTAAAAAAAAAACTCCTAAAATAGGGTTTTCTAGAAAATAATCTAATAATACCATATTTAAAATTGATTTTCTATGTATAATTTCAAAAAGAACGCAAATTGGGTCTCGCCAATTTTTTGTTGTTTTATAAGCAGATATTGGCTTTTGAAAAGCCATTTTAAGCTTTCCTCAGCAAAATATCGTCAACGCCGATGTCACATACTCCCTTCGTTGGGTGCAAAATCAAGTCCTAATGTCAGCTCCATTTCAACAAACTACATTTGTCAATATCTCAGATATATAATTTCATTTTTAAATATTTAAATATCATTGGTAATTACAAATCATTCATCGATTTATTTAATGTATTAGTATCATTAAATTTTTTTTCGCTTGAGAGACATTTACATGCATATCCTAATTCCAATGTAGCAATGTAACACATAGCTATATAATCGGTTTTTCTAAAATTGATTTAAAGTTTAACAAAATTGGTCTTTTGAATAACTTTAATAGTTATTCTTTTATGATTATTCTTATAGGAGCTCTATTTTGGAAATTATCTTTAAAATTTATAATTTTTTTTCTTTTTCCCCTTATCCTATGCTCGACAGGGAGAAAAAAGGTAAAAAATAAAATATAAAAAATAGTACTATAGAAAAAGGGAGGAGAAAAGATAGTATTATTCATCCATTTTATTACTTAAAATCTTGTTAAATGAACCAAAATTAAGTCAAGTTCCGATACCATGCTATGAAAGAATAGTCATTAATATTTGTTGATATGCTACCTTTAGCATGAGCCTCAAAGCTCAAACTTACCTCCTTCAGTTATAGGCCAAGCTCCATAATCCCAAACCAACTTTATATTAGCACAAATTGAGCCTCCCAAGGCTTGGTTTACCTTCTTTATTTTCACAGCATCTCTGTCTCGATGAATGACTTTACTAAATTTAGGTCTGCATTCCACAAAGGTTGGCCAACCCCCTTAAGCTTGTACGAGTATTGATATAGGTAAGAGAAATCCTTGAGATTTTCTTTAGTGAATTTAAATCATACTATCAGAACATGCTCTACTTTCCATACATGGCACATTCCATACGCTTATAAATACAAGGTAAAGGTCATAGGTTTAGCATCTTAAGATCCTTACTCTCTCTCACTCACTTTATAAATATTTTCTCTCCTTACCACTCTTGTTGACCCGCTAGAGACAACTTCAATGCTAATTCTTAGTTTTTGTTAGTTATTTTTACAAGTTGTCTCCAACCACAAGCATCTCCATCAAAATCCAAACATCAATATTATTATTATTAGGAATTGCGATGTGTAGAAATATTCATTCAATTGTTTGATTTCATTATTAGCAATTTCGAAAAAAGTATTCTTTAATGTTGGAAACATAGGAATTTAAAAAACAAAAAAGGAAGATCGAAGAATGGGGTCGATGCTTCGAAAGGACACGGTTTATAGAGTAATGTAATATGGTACCATATTTTTCTATAATCAAAGATATCCTAATGACCCTAGAAAGTATAACAACTTCAATTTAGGGGATAATACCCTTGATCAGCTAATAACAATGAAATTAAGGAAGATGAGTTGAAGATATCTTGAAATTCAAACTCATTTCCTTTTTGCATGGTGACGCTATTCACTTAGCACAAGCATTAATTTTATGACTTATTGAATTAATAACATGTTTAAAAGAGGTAGCTAAAACTTTAATTTTTTATAAAACCAATTGAGTCTTCCAAAGGCACAACTCTAGCTACGAGATGCCACTAAATAGAATGTTATAGAATATCCGATCTGATAAAAAGCTTATTTATTGGTTTTTATAAGGTTTTAGGACATGATTGAAGATACTATAATATTTTGAGTTGAGTTTTGAGACTTAAAAAAAAAAAAAAAAAAACCTGAAAAAAAACTTAACCTGATAAAAAGTAATATATTAATAAAAATATTTACTCTTTACCTATGCATCACGTATACCCCCAGATGTTGTATAATACATTTAATTTTCAAATTTCATTTGCATATATGTTAATAAATGTAATCATAACTCTATTTAGCTATTTTCTATTCCGCTCATTCATTTTGTCTGAACCTTATGGAAACCCACTCTTATAGGATTATCTAAACCTTTTAAAAACTTGCTCTTATAGGATTTTTTGATCATATAGAAATGTGTTTTAACAATAGAAGGTAAAACCTTATAAGATTTTACAAGATTTTGAAAAATGGTAAACCATATAAAAATAGGCTTGAGTTTTATAAGAATTATCCTAAACTCGCTTCAGTCGCACTCCTATTCTAATCACTGTAAAACCATCAAACTCAAATGCTATTGACAACTATCCTTTAGAAAGGGCAAATTATACTCCTTCCAAGATTATATAAAGACCTTTGCCATTTCTACATTCATTGAATTATACGGTGTTGCAATAGCAACATAATAAATCACCTCTAAAATCACAAGCTACGAAATCAACTTCAGCTTACTTGTTTACAAAGTCAAAAGCTCCATCATAGTTAACTTTGATTACATCCCTGGCTGGAAACAATTAAGCTGTCTCAAAGCTAGCTCGACTTCCTTAGCTTGAGACTTCTGCTGCAAAACCGGAAACTCCTTGATAGATGCTTCAATTCTAAGAATTAGGGCTTTGGATTAGCAATGACAAATGAAAACTACTCATGTTTCATTCCTTCAACATAATGCCATAACATGATGGCTACTTTACTAAATGCATCTTCTCTTTGTCTTCCTTCAGATAAGTGGAACGCCAATCTTGAATCCTATTAGCAAAACAAATGTCTACATGATAACTTAACACGTAAAACTATACTTGATGAGTCCAAGTAAAGTGAAAGAATAAATCTTACATTGATTCTCTCAAATGGGCACAAGGGACCTGGACATAACATGTAGATAGAGCCCTATTCAACAAGAAGGCCACCCAATCTCGGTCGATCAATATCTACCAATTTCATATACTCCATGTCAACTAAACATGTCCGAAAGCACCAAAGTCCAATATGTATTGGATCAACCATGAGTCCAGGAACCAAACCATATTCAACATGTACATATACTAAAATTATTGAGTATATAAGAAATTTCAATTTCTATTCCCAAATACTAATTAGATATTCATACCTGGAGGAATAGAAGTAATTTTAAAGTTTCTATAAGCAAATATTTGGTTATTTTTAGGAAAAGGATTCCATAAGTACCATTCAATTACAAAATGCAAACTAAAAAGACACAGGGTAAACATTTTTTCTGCAAACATATATATTGAAACTACCACAATATGTTAATTCAACATTTGGCACTACGATTTTTTTACAATATTAATATGTTGACATGAATCAAGTGCATGGAGAAAATAAATTATTGATCATTATCATTGCGATAAAAAAGGGCCATTGTAACCCAAAATTCTTTTCCTCACATTTGACATACTTTATAAGCCAAAAAAAAAAAAAAAGGACAAAAATCGATGGGTCTGTCTGTCGATGGTAGGCTAAATGCCAGCTCTAATTTAAATCCTAGGAGATCAATGACCATATGAATGTGATGTCCCGTACTTGAGTATTAGTCCCCACGACAGCTTACAAATTGTTCATAGACCTGCAATCTCAGGCAGAACATGAGAAAAAAGTAGTTGCGATTGGGCCAACTTTGTACATTATATATGCAGGAAACGGCCCTAGATTTTCGATTTCTATGCTCCTATTGACGTGCCCATGCTTAGGTTTTCTTTTCTTTTTTATTTTATTTTTTAACCTGTTTTCTGTGCTACCGGATATAATATAAGCTAGCATGCTGTTTGGACTAGAATGATCATGTGGAAAAGAGGTTGTCCCGGTCTCCCATCAGTTGGCCATCCAATGACAACTTCCTAATTAGGATGTTATAATTTGTTTAAATTCATAAATTGCTCTATATGGTATGTATATGTTTTTATATATCTATGTGTGTGAAAAGAGTAAAATGTTTGCATTGGAGATGAAGTAATTTTCAGAAAAATAGTAAGCTCAAAAGAAAGAATAAGATATAAACTTATTAAAAAAAAAAAAACAATAAAAGAGTTTATTTGCTATTCATAATTGACTTATCCTATATAATGAGATTTTTTTTTTTTTTATCAAATCTCTAGGATGTAAGCATATCCTTGTCGTAGGACCGTAGAAAGTTTATCAAGAGTCCAACATTTGTTATACCTACAATAACCCACTTATTATACAGAAAAACCTATAAAAAATCGTATTTGCCTTTTCTAATATATAGAAAAACTACGAAATTGAACTTGCTTTACATGCAACACGACTGCCTATCTTTTTCCGCTTTTTTTTATTAAATTATTAGTCAAATATTCACTAATAAGTCAAAATGTACTTTAATTACGCTCCCTTGAAGAAAGTTGAGGTTAAAATCACATTCAATATCTATGCAAAAGAGCACTACCATATCTAACATTTTTGTTTTAGGCACAATTTTAATGTGACAAGTGGAGAATCTAGCCAAAAACAAGTCATGATAACGTTCATGGGACATAGGATTCCTAAAAACCTTTCACTCTTTTGCGCAAGAAAAGTGCCTTGCTTTATTAAAAAAAGATGAAAGAAAGGGGCAGAAAACAACTAAAAATTGGCTCTAACTTCTAAATCTGAACCCACAAGACTCGCAAGAATCCCAAGCATATTAACATTCACATAATGCTTAAATAGGTGCTAATATGATCACATAAGCTCCAAATTTTGTTCCACAAGTGGGTCCTTTCGTCCTTTTGCCACTTGAGAAATATCTGTCTGTCACTGCACACAAAAAACCAATTTCATCTAAAGAAACATAAGAAAATTCGATAATCTCGTATATGTTGTGTCGCCCCAGATCTTGTATCGGTGGAGGTTTTGAGCCCTCTTAAAGCAAAATGGCCCTATGCTTGAACGGTCGGGGTGCTTCCTACAAAACAGATAGGAGGTGAGCCGTTATGTGGGGTTGTAATTCAACGTCATCATTTCGATATTTAGAGAAATATCTTGAAAAAAAAAAATTTTGAAAAAAATATTACGTTTAGGAGCTGTGATGCTTTCTGTTTGGGTTATCTTTTTACTAAATTATAGTGAAAGGCATCGTCAATTGTAATAATAATATAATTGAATATGTATTTCTAGAAAGCACTTTTAGTTATAATATTATTACAACTGAAGATGACTTTCTCAAATGCGCTTTAGTTATATTACTTAGTAACTAAAAGTGTTTTTTGAAAATGCGTCCTCTTTGGAAAAACCTTCACTTTACAAAACAAGTCAAAGCGCCTTATGGAGTACGAAACAAAGTAAAAGCAGCAATTATAATGCAACCAAAACCCTGAAACTCCAAATCCAACCCACTTCCTCGCCTCCCGACACATAGCTCTAACTTGTATGACATTTATTACTCCACATTCAACCCATATACTCGAAATCACAAATCATTCACTACTTTAATAATGAAAAAAGTAAAACATAAGGTATACAACACATGGAAACTAGCTTGAATAAGTTAAACTAATATTAAGATCTATATAAACACAAATACCATGAAGTCTAGCTTATAACAGATATAATGTCATTGTCTCTTAGACCTAATGAACACTTGAGATATTCTAGAGGCCAGACTTTCATTGTATCTCCTCTCCTCAGAAATAGGTAGAGCCTGGGATCCTGAGTCTATAGCAACTACTAAGGTGGGTCCGAAAATTATGGCTGGTTGATAATATTTATCTAAGAAGAACTTTCTCCTCGAGAACTAACAAACCTCCTTCATCTCTTAAATGGTGTCGATGATGTAAAAGGGGATTCATCCTAAATACTCGAAGCTGGGGTCTTGAACATGTTCCCCCCATGTATACCTTCAAACGACCCCTTTAGAAGTGGTAGAGTTGTCTTGTCAGAACGACAATGACCTTATCCCCGAGTACATCTAACTCTCTTCCTCCTGGTCCATTTGCTTTGTTTAAGGGGGTATGGAGGGTCGTATCCTGCCTAAGTGTCTTCGTCCAGCTCCTGTACCTCAACTTGAGCCAGACAGGGAGGGTAGAGAGTGACTGGGAGATGATCATGTAGCAACTAAATCACATATTCAGTAGATGATCAAGTTGCTTGGTAGTCGGCCTTGTTAAGAGAGATCCTAATTTGCTAGGACTTTTTAGCCTACGAAAGAGAAGAGATTTAAGACATCGTAGAACAAGGAAAGTAAAAAAAATAGTCGTAGTTAAAAGTGGTCTCACCAACTGTCTAAGTAGTGCTTTGGTTTGACCAATGTACCAATGAGTGATCCTCTTATATCATTATCAATACCCTCGCTCCTTTAGGTCCGTTGATTTAAATAATTAGAGAGTAGCTATCGTTCCATGTGATGATGTGAGGAAGATGATGCGAGGAAGATGATGCATAATGTAATCCACATCTGTCCGCCCGCATAGGTCAATATGGTGCAATACCTCCTTTGTATCACATGTTGGTGTAATCCTTTGTAATCCACCAAACTGTTGAACGACATACTTGGGACAGTGCCACTCATAAACTCAATAATGTGGAAATATATAAGTGGCACTCGAGCTACCTAGATGTAGTGACCATGATAGCAAAAAATCAGATAAGATCTCTAGAAGCTTATCCGAATACGGTTGCTCATAATTATTGTAATGGCAAAGCACTGAAAAAGATAGTAATGAAATTGTAGGAAAAATACATACCTGATCCAGACTTTGTCTATCAAAAGGATCATGTTAGGCTGTGATGACATGTGTCAAGTGCATCCTCGTATCGCGATCAATCATCTGCCCAATAGTTAGCGGTCTCTCGCTATCTATGACTATGCCATGCCTAAAGATGGGAGCTATGTGTGGGAACTTATCTGACACCCATACCTGAAGGAGAATCACTGCACCCTCCCATCTTACAGGTAGTCTTTGATGAAGAGTTGTATAGTTGTTTATACAGCCATGTAAGTTAGGTGGACCTCCAACTATATTGTCTGATTCTCTTGAAGTCATCTAACAGAAGCAGGAACATGGCATGCACCAGGTTACCAGATTTGTTGATAAATACGAACCTCCCCAAACATTTATAAGATGTAAGCTTTGGTGTGCTGTTTAACCTACTCATCATTTACCCACTGAAGCGGAGAAGTAAAGTGGTCAGTTAGCCAACCCATACATAAGTGTCTTTCTTGTGAATTAGTAGAGTCCTCCGGAACTACTCAAGGTATGTAGCGCATATCTTTGGCCACATCTTGTATGTGCTCCTTGTCACTAGCAATCCATCAACTTTGAGGCCCAATGAAACCTCAACATCCTAAAGTGTAATCGTCAGCTCTCTATAGGCCAAGTGGAACATATGAGTCTCCCTCTTCCACCTTTCCACCAGTGCAATGATCAAGTGGTGATCCAATTGAATGTAGGGAAGACGGCTCAAACTTATGAAGTTGACCTGATCAAGGCAAAGCAGCATGTGGTCATCCAATAGGATCTCATGGACCTACTTGTTCTGCTTAAGCATCCTCTCATGTTGTCGTATATGTAAAGTCTCCATACCTTACCAAGGATAGTAGTCAGTATGTTATGAGTAAGTAGAGTAATTTATGTTAGAAAGACAAGTTAGTACTCTTACATGTCTTGCCTATCCTATTAAGTGTGAATGGATCCATCAATAGGTTCAGGCTCCATCTAGCTTGCAAAAGCTAAAAATAACATGGTTAAACAAGTTGTTTGCATAATAATTACACATAACATGGTTAATAGTCAATTAATAAACAAATCAAATCATGCATAAGTTAGGACACTGGGTTTTAATTACCCTATTGATTCCTTTGGAGACACATTCTTCTATTGTGTCCCTCCCTCCTATAGAATGTGTAAGTCATTCTTTTTGGTTAGTCTCTTATATCTATCTCCATATGATAATGCTTCGTCCTAGGCTTACCCTTCTGGAGGTATAGAAGCATTGGCTAACTTGACTCATCACCGATTAGGAAGAAGTGGGCTCTGTATATTTGTACTTGATACACATACTTATACCAATCCTTGATATTGGACATCACGTCAAAATACTCAAAATCGGTAATAGCAATAGCATGTGAGTAGGGAATGCTATATATCTACCACTTGTTACATGTGTACATGCGCTTGTTGAAGTTTATTGTCTGTACATGCCTACCTCCATCCCGCTCCCTATACACTTGCTTCCAGTCTTAAACTCATATATTTTACTGTATCAGCTAAAATGAACCACTTGATGAGAACTTGCTCGCTTGACCCACTCCTCTAACATCTTTGCCGCGTATTTGGTGTATGGTTAGTTTGCACCTACCGACTTAAGCCCCTCCTCATGTCTCTTATCCAAGTGGAATACACAATTATATAAGATCTTCCTCACAAGCGACGTAACTAGTAAACTATGGGTGTATTGAATTATACGCTTCTACAAGGTTAGATGTCATACACCTAAATCAATAACTCTTGTCATGTACAAGTGTCCACTACTGCATCTGTAGAGGACGAAACCAATCTAGTGTGTCGAGCTTGATACTACAAACCTTCTATAAGTATTTCTTAAACTTTCAAGGTTGAGCTTGCATAACTGCGAAAGTCACCCACTCCTTATACGGTTGGCTTTTATGGACCTTATTGAAATTGCTTGCAATATGTTATATGCACCACTACCACACTACAGAAGGAGGTTTCCACCCATTTTCATTTTTATCCAATGCAGAATGAATGCCCATCCCTTTATCAGATTTTAAGTAGGTAGTTTCATAGCCTGCCCCATCACCATAAACATGCTACCTCGGATTCCTAAGAAACCAACCTCATGCATTAGCCATCTTATGATCAACTAGTGCAAAGGAAAGTGGGACTATATGATTCATGTTGTCCACACTAGTGCAAAAAATCACCTACAAGAAAGCTCATTTCCAAAAGGTGCTTTCACAAGCCTGTAGACGTAATATTTTTTCTAGGAACCCCTTTATTTTATTTTATTTTTTTCAAGTGTGTTCCTCTAGATATTTAAGTTAAATGTGAAGAAAGGGAGACGATAAGGGCTAAGACAAGATAAATGACTTAGTGTTCTCATATGATTTAGCAATTTAACCCTTAAGTTATATGTAAAGAAGTGTTAACCTGTGCTTCGTAGGATTTTTTTTTTTTACCGACTTGGGGAGATATAATCCCCTAGATTTAAGGGTTTTGATAAGATCTTTTTTATATCAATAAAAGAAATGATTCTCTTCAAACTTTATGCTTATCTTTTTGTGCTAGTGATGTACCACTCCATACACTTCGACAATACTAGCTAATATGAGGCAAGCCACTAATTGTCAAATCACAATTAATGTGATGAAAGTGTTGTCTAGTCGAGTCGAAATGGTTTGTGATCCATGCACTAGGGGTTGATCAGGGGCTTGGGCCGTCCACCTCGAGGAAGGGTTAGACCGACTTAGCAGTGCAGCATCTTGCTAGTTGTGTATGCTGGTGGTTGTCTTAAGGGGATTGGGCCTTAGGCCGGGTAGGCTTGTTGGGCTATATCCAATAATTGGTATCAATATATTTTATACATTATCATGTAATATTGTAGCCTATTAACATTCACATTTACTTATTCAAATAATATTATATATATATATATATTAGATTTTACGTTAGAAGATGTACTGCACCTTACTTGTAATTGTTTAAAGGAAATTTTTTTTAACTCTGTATTTGATATAATAATAAGTTTAGAATAATGGTAAATTATTATTGCAGTTATTTCAAGAAATTACAATTATTTATGTGTTATAGCAGCAAGTTATGTGGGAGTGGAATGCGACCCTCAATAACTTTTGATCATGGATAACATTAATGAAAATGTCCATGGAAATGGAGGATGAAGCATAGAAAATATTAATAAAAGGCACGAAAAATGATGTCCTCTTGAAGGAATAAAAAAAAAAAAAGAAGAAAAGAAATCATTTCCTCTATTTTCCATTTATATTTTCCGCGTGAATTAGCATTAGTTGAGGCAAGAAGTCGCTAGTCATGAGAACATCTTGAAAATATTATAACAATATTTAACAATCTCAAATATCGAAAAATAGTTTCAAACCTTTAAACCAGACCAACATACCCCAACATTCTTCTATATTCAAAAGTAAAAGGACGGTTTACTTATTTGATAGGAAATATCAAAAGGAGATGCTTAAAGATCAAACAAGAAGTACGTACGTAAAATTACTATTAGTTAAAAAGCTATGGGAGTTGCATTGTATTCTATTGGCATTGCAGGTTCCCTGATAAAGTTGTCCTTGATGTATTGTTTCACATTTTCAAATTAATAATGACCCCTGTGACTAAAGAAAAGCACAAACATATTGTTTCAGACATGCATTCTTGTTAATGATTTATATTCTTAAACACGACAAATTAAAGCAAAGAAAGATTGGAATATTTTCTTTAATTTTCATTTGCTTTCAACGCTCATTCAACCATTGTTATCAATCAGAAACTTGACGATGTTCTAACTTTACATGTTTTGACCAATCTTTAAAAAGTATACCTTGTGCTAAAAGAAGCTCCAGGAAGGAATGCATTCATTATTCTTTTCAATCTTTATATTAACTCTATAGAGATGTTCTTGTTTTGGGTAGATTTAGGGTATTTTAGCATTAGATTTATAGAATTATTTTCTTTTTCCTTCATATAAAAGATATGATACTTCATTTGAATCAATATAATACGGAAGAGTTAGTCTTTACTTTTCATCCGAGATTTAGAATAAAGACCGAAAGAAAAACGATACAATTAAAGATAAAATATATGATTGAGATATTATTTGATATGACTTATCCAAATTTAAAATAAGTCCTTATACTGTGGAATGGCAAGTTATTTGTTTGTAGTTAATTAATATTACATATTTTCAGCTAATACCCAAAATTGAGAAGATATACATTATATTTTAGCACTATTACACAATATAAGCAAACTTGGTAATTTCTTTCCCAGTGAGTATTTAGTAAATAGTAATCTCTCCAGTCTCCTCCATATATAATTAAATAATATATATATTTATTTATTTTTCCTTCTTTATTTTCTCTTGTCTTTTTCCTGTTCCGATGCTTTCCTCTTTCTATTCTCTTTCAATCTGTCAAAGCCGAAAGTTTGCACTCACAATTCAATCTAACAAAAATTGCGTAGAATGTCCGGTAAAAATCTACTTTTGGTGCTTGAAAAGGGAAAGGGCATTACCCTAACCTAGTAGTAAATGCATTTGATCAACCATTGAGGGGTGTACATGTTACAAATTAACTAACCAATGATTTACAATCATTGGATGCCATCTTCGCAAAGAAATAATAGCTATGAGTGGAACTCTTTGCATCGACCAATTACAAAAAATATCAACGTTGAATGGCCAGATTGTTGCGTGGCCATTTTTTAATCACAGATTAAATCATTTCTTTAAGATATGAGAGAGAAAAATAATAAAAGGAAGATATGTGAAGACCGAACCGATATGGTAAAAAAGTTCTTTCCCTTTTTTTTTTCTTTTTAATTCAGGAAAAAAAAATGGAGAGCTAATTAATGTGACATCACGGAAAACATTTGTCCAAGCATATATAGAGGGCTAAAATGAATTTATAGCATCTTTAATTTTGAGCCCAATAGTAACCCTTGTTTGTACCTTGAACTTAGCATTATTTATGATAATTTGGTATAGTTGGCTTGGAATATGAACCGTTTGGTCTCAACATTTTATAAGTAGGCTAATCCACTCAAAAATGCTCTTTAAAGTATTGGATCCAAGAAGAGCCTATAAAGTAAGGGAATGACTTATCTTAGGATGTTGTTCCCAAATGCAATCCAAGAAGGCATCATTGATGGTCAAACTCTACAAATACTCGAGATCTTTTTCTCATTTGAAAGAATTAAAAAAAAAAAAATTGCATCGTGCTATCAGAAAACTACTCTAAAAGATCAAGCAAGATTGCAAATGAAGAACACTGCTTTTTCTTGAAAATGGTAGGTGTTGTCTTTGAGTTTAAGCCGATAGAGATTACCTTAAATTGGGCTTCGCACTACTATATGAGCCTGCAAGACAATTAACAATGGGTGGAGCCAGGATATTGTTCGTAGTGGTTATTCTGATACTTAAGTTAATTGAGTATGTGAAAGAGAGTAAGAGTACTCAAATATAAAAAGTAAGTTTTAGTATGTAAAGTATCAAGTAATTTACCATTGAGTGGTAGTGTTAAATTTATAGAGAAATGGAGCCAACGGTTGGAGAGGAGTTAGTAGACAGAAGCCACGTCTGCAAGTACTGAATAATAGAGTTACAATGTTCGACGAGGTCCACAAATATAGAAGTAGTTGTTGACTCGATCATTCAGCCTTATCATCAGTCTTCTGGTAGTGGGTGACCATTATAGTTGGGTAGGCTACATTAGACGTAGGTGTCGGTTCGACTCAACCCGGAACCGACTTTGAATCATTAATTCATGGGCCAAGGTCACATTGAACTGTAACCAACCCGTAAGCCAATGATTCAAGGCCTGTTCATGTGGCTCGTTGGTTCAAGGGCCAGTTCATGGCTTTTAAACTAGTTTTTTTTTTCTCGTGTCCCCTCTCCTAAGCCTTCATATTATTTTTTTTCCTTCTCGCCTTACCAATCTTTAACCATTTTTTTTTTCTTCAAATCGTCCATCAAATATACATTAAAAACAAAAAGAAAATAAAACACAAAAACAGTTTTTTACAACATGAATATGTAATGTCCTAATCTAATCGAATAGAATGAAATAGTTGGAGAGAAAATATTTTTTATAATATTTTACAGTCGCCCATAAAGTGCTTACGTATCTGGTAATCGAAATCAAACTGTCGTAGTTCGGTTTGGATTTTTGGAAAACCTTTAATTTGTTGATCAATTTTATGTTTTCAAAAAAGTATTAAAGTGTACATAACTATCCAAGGTAAATTTTTTGAATGAAAATAATTTCATTTGATCATAATTTGGAAAAACCTAATACTATATTAACACTTTTGGGAAAACCATGCCATTTAGTTTTTTTTTTTTTTGGATAATTAGAAGAAAAGATTTTTTCTAAGTAATAAAACTTTTTTGTAAATAATGAAAAGAAAACTTATTATGTATCATCTTGAAATAACTATTCATATTCGTGAGTAGGAGTGGAACTCATGGGTAAGCTTGGGCTTTTATCAGATCGATTCCAGTCATTAAAGTAATCATCCTCCTCACTTGATGTCTCGCATGGTTCTTGTCATTTACAGCTCGCCTTATACCAATCTTTTATGCAAGCATTTGTCTCATCACTGACAATAGATAGGCAAGCTCGACATTCATTGACGATTAGGCCTACTATACTAAACGTTTGCACAACAGCGACTGTTGAAGACGGAGCAGTAAGTACTTTATAGGCGATGCGAGATAGCAGTGGGTAGTCCCTTTTATGCCTTTGCCACCACTTTAAAATATCAAAGTCCTTGATGGAAATATTTTCCAAAAACTCGAAATTTGTACTAATGTAGTGCTGCATGTCAGACATCGAACCACCAGACCATTGACTCTTTAATTTTTGTGCTAGTAACTGCTTACCCATAAAAGAGTAATGCCGCTCCTTGGTGAGTAGTGAAAGAGATATTGATGGCCGGCCATTGTATTGACTTTGATAGTAGTTAAGTATCTCCTCTATGTCGGTTGTCGCTGCCGACACTTCTTGCTATGCTTCCAAGCTGTACACGTTTTAAGAATCTATTAGATCTTGATTATAACCATAATAAGTTTTCAAATACATTAGTAATAATTCCGTTATACAACAAGGGTTTAGAATAGTTGTTATAAGATAAATACAAGGAATTTCTTTATAATAAGTTAACCACTTCAACATCATATTGTATACACAAAGGTGCAGGTTTGGGTCCTTACGAGCCTAAACTAGCACACCAAATATACTGACGGTTGACATAACAAACAAGTGAACACTGGGCTTGTAAACTTGTGAAAAAGTCTTATTAACATCATGAAAAACTTTCAAAACTTTAAATAATAATTAGATGCAAATATCCTAATTACTGGGGAAAATGTCAACTCCCTACATATTGTGCATTGCGAAGTTACATAACAGTTCGCTATAAAAAACTATGCTATGCAACAACTCATAAGTTGAGTTACAGCGATGTTACATATCAATCTTAATCTTTCAAGGTCTCTTTCCGTGCTCCATGCAGAAGTTCCTCCACTTTTTGTGAAGGGATGTCCTATTTGTTATTATCTTAACGACATTATTAATTGAAGCTATACTGTCATGTAAAGCTGTAATGCCATCTTTAATACACAAGTTAAGAATATAACATGCATAATATATGTGGAAAAAAATTCACCCCCTCTTTCCCCCCCCTACCCTCAATGCTGGTTGACAGTAATTTTGCAAATCAAATATTGATGTAGTATTAGCAATTACATTATCAAAACCAATAGAAAAAAATTTCCTCATTAATCCATATTTATTTAGGATTTCTTTAATAATTTTATAAACTTTTTATACCGTGTATTGATCGTTAAATACCCTTAAAGCTAATAGTCGTTTATTAAATTACCAATTATCATCTATCTAGTGAACAGTAACACTTATATAAGAATTATTATGAAAAGAATCTGTTCATATGTCTGTACATATGGATACTTGTGTATCGAGGGAAGTAAACGTACCTGTAAGCTCCCTCTTACCTTTGTGGTAGAGCTCCCGTGTGGCTCGAGTTATCGTTTTACTACTAAGCTGTCGCAAGTTGAGGTTAAACATCTCTCGCTCATATCGACTTTATCACTCTAATATAGCCGCATTGAATGAGAGGTATATCTTCATCAGGTATTGTGCCAGGTTATATTTATGCCTCTCTTCATCATATCTCATTAGCATTTGTCCAGATAAACCATCGCTTCGGGCAATTGGTTGCTACGTTCTATTTATTCCCATCTCTCCGGGATGCTTCGACCTTAAGTACTTGTTAAGGGTACCATATTCCTCTCTCATTTTCCACGAATAACTCGCGTTGCAATAATTGTAAAATGCCCTCGAGTTCCCCCTTTCGTCTATACCTTTACAAAAATAAATAGTAAAAATATTAAATTTACCAGGTTTAGGAGGCTTAATTAAGCCATATGGTCTCAAACTATTAAGCTCATATTGTCTTATATGTTACTCTTCTGTTTCGGGAATAATTTCAATGTTGTCCTCCTCATCCTCGAACATGCTTGCAGTGCAACTCATTCGTAAGGGTTCAAATCACGTAGGTCATATAGGAATGCTCATACGAAGAGGTTTGAATTTAACATGACATTTAGGGACACTCATGCGTGGAAGTTTGAAACCAAGAGGTGGCATACTTCGGTAACTCATACGTTGATGTTCAACGTCAAAGTTAGGAGATGATGTGCCCCGATTACTTGTGCGATGAGGTTCTACAGCAAAGCCCGGAGATGGTGTAAATTCTTTTTCCATGTTCTCAACCATTTCATGTGTCTTCTGCTTATTTAGGTTGTACTCGTTATCCGAATACGCCTGAACGTCCTGAAATCGTAGTGGCACAAACAACGTATTGCAAGTTCTAACGTCTTTACTCTTACTTTTACCACTAGATGATGAACCGTATTTTTTACTGGAAAAGGTACAACATAGAATTCTTTCCATTGGTGCAAATATTTATGAGTGAAAGATAAAAATAATATATAAAAGAAAATATAGTGAAAATTATATGGTAGATATGTGTATATTAACGTTATTTGCTAATGTAAATTTTTTTATGCAGTGGAGTGGAGAATTACATACAAAAATTTGTGGTTAATAAAAAGAAATATTTTTAACAGCGTTTTGCAATTAAAAAAAAATATGAAGGTAGAATAGTTGGATTTGGAGAGATTTAAATAATTTGTAAAGTAAGTGTTTCTACTAGGTTTAAAACTGCTATTTATAAAGACTGATGAATGTAGAAACGCGTTGTTTGAATTTTAAAATTTAAAATTTTAAACAGTTAGGCATCGCAAATTTTAAATTTTAAACTAATTTTAAACTTGAAATTTAAAATTTAAAATTTACAATGTATATACCAAAAAATTTTTACATAGACTAACAGACAGAGGATAGAAGTAAGGGTCTAAGGGGGAGGAGGGAGTGGGTAGGGATAGGGCTGGTCATTTGATTGGCCCAATTTTTTTTTTTTTTCAATAAATCCAATGGTCTAGGCAAACCGCTTAAGCCCTAAAAGCCCGGCAATTCACCTTGATAGATCGGTCTGACCAGTAACAAGTTAAGCCAATTCACAGTTTAAAACAGACTCTTACCTAAGTTTAGGCTGCATTATGAGCTTAGGTTGAGCCCAATAATGAAGATGGGGATGCTAAGTCTGAAGAAGTATAACTTAAGTCACAAGCTTAATTAAGTCGATATAGGCCTGAAAAACTTATGTTTAAAAGATCCTATCAACAATAGGATTGATGCCACTTAAGTACTCTACTTATCACTAGTGTATTTGGTCCTCCTAAAATTTCTCAATTCTCCTCTTTACTTATCTCTAAAATCATTTTACACATATCAATTTCACATAATTCCTTTAAAGTTATATGAAGTGCAAAACTCACACTGCACACATGATTGCGGCAATTGGATTCTCCCTTTTAAATCTATTTTCCTCATATTACTGAGAGAAAGAGTCTATCGGCGAGATACACGACATGAAGTGCTTAACGCCAAGGGGAAAATTTCGTTAGACAATAAATAAAAACAATTTCGGTATCCTTGCTAGATGCTTGATCACTAGAGGACATGCATGTAAATTTTAACATAAATGGCGTAGAGTTGGGTCCGATACATTCTCTCTTGGCGCTATGCAAATTAACGCTCCTGCAATAATGAGTTAATTCAAATTTTAATACTTTGTGTTCATCATTTGCTTTTTTTTTTTTTTTTTTGTTTTTTCCTGCTTGCTGGAGTCGGAAATCTGCAAGACCCACGACATATATGTTTATTTATCGATTTATTTATTCTTTTGTAGAATAAATTGATAAAGCTTTTCGTAGTGGAGCTTTTTCTTTTAGCCATATACGTCTTAATTGGAGTGGAGATTCAAAGGGGAGAAACGCTTCGTGGCTCCCGGTAATTGATTGGGGAAGACGCTCTTGTAGTAGGCATGACATGATGAGAATTTTTCATAAAAAGCAGTAAGTTGCATTTTAAATAAACCGCACGTCTCATCAACTATCAAGCTCTCTGGGAACTTGGGCCTCCTCGCTTTGCTCCTCCTCCACTCTCCGTGCTTTTTTCCCGGTTGTAATGAAAACCTGAAATCTACGGTGTGTCTGTATATATATATATATATATATATAGTATCAATATACATTTTATCATCTGGATAATAATTACATAGGTATATCTAGCCTCAGGCTTAGCACAACTTTAAGTGAAATCATTTTTTAGTTATGGTAAATCATTTTGAACCGTAATAAAGAAAAAAAATAACCTATTAATCATAAAAAATAATTAAGTTCGATCGATAAAAAAGGAGATCGTCGATCGATAATTTCTTTTGTTATTAATTAACTTTATTTATTATAATTTAGGATAATTAATTGTAACTTAAAACTCACTGCACCATATAATTATTTTTGGTAATTCTTAGTAGAATTTTCCGTTTTAATTTGTGGGTATAAAATCACGGCCTTGCTAAAAATCGCAGCAATGCATCTAATGACGTCAAGCAAGGTAGTATGACAAATTTTGTCCCCGGTTATTAGAAGTCCAATGACCACTATGATATTAGTTTATTTTAATCTGATCAATTGGGTTATTTCATACTTGTTCATATCACCATACTAAGAATATCTAAGTAAAACTTCCAGGTTTGTTGATCGGTGAAAGTAACACTTGTTTTTAAGCATATTTAGTTTACTTTAAATAATTTGATGTCCAAAGCCCACTTAGTACTTAACAGTCGATCCTGTAAGATAGAGTCTTGACTCACTTTTATATTATTTGTATAATCTAGTATTATTAATGGATTATTTTGGACGTTAGCTTTCAAACTTAAACGGACATCTTTAGAAAATTAGATAAGCTCTTAGAGTTCAACTCAACCTCCAAAGCCAAGGTCAAATTCCTTGTAGCTTGACCACTTTCAATAAGATTTAAGTTAAACTTCCTAAAACTCAATCAATCTCATTGAAAGTTGTGTCAAGTTACTAGCTTTTAGTTCAACTAGACCAAAATGAAGAACTCTTAGCTCCTTAGATCCTAGGCTTCTAAGCTCAGGTTAGCCAAGTCTAGCTCAAGAATTTGAATAAAGATTAGGCCGAAACAATTCAATAAATAAGGCAAGTGAGCAATTATCAACAGACGTATTCTACAAAATCCAAAGGAAATCATGAGATATTTATGATCTTCCTAAAATGGCTTGGCCAACCTCATATATATAGAAGATTACATCTTCCGATAACGAATCCAACTCCTTTTAAAGTTCCATTATATTTTATCTCTTTCTCTCTTAGCCTTTATTGACTTTGGCATCAAAATAACCTTGCCAGAATCACCTCCACCTCTACATCCCCTCCCCTTGGCCTAATATGTAGTTTTATATGTGACCAACCACCCTCCAAAGATCAAGAATCTACACCTATACCCTTGCTAAGGTGCAACATACTACTTGGCAACGAATTCTCTTGTTATCACCATTGTTAATGCTCCTTCCTTCATAGCTCAGCTTGGTTTTTCCCTACCCTGTGATAATCCCTCTTTATATTACTATCCGTATCTTTGATATAATGTATTTCTCTTAAGGATTGCAACTTCCTGTATATGTTACCATTTTTCTTGAGTTTGTATCATAGTCATCATCCTCACTAGGGTGGTACAAGAGCTTACTAAACCTTGAAATAGTTTGGATCCTACATAGTCCGATAAATTCTTGGTTTAAGCATCAAATGGCATAAGATAGGCTCTAGGTCTGTTATTTTCATGACTTGATCTATGAGGTAGAATATAGATTATGGCTGAAAATCAATCCTCTAAAGTATTTCAGATAAAGCTAAAAATTCAATAATTAAGATTATTTTGATTTCGAAATATGTAATGATATTATTATAATATCATCTTATTTCTTCCAATGTCAATCATTAATTACACGTAATATCTTAAGGAGGTAATTTTAGGAAACTTTAGAAAAAATAATTGTAAAAGATCTAAATCCTGTAGTTTATTTTTTTAGTCTCTATCAATGAACACAAGTGACATCATCATCATTATGACGTCTTAACTACTAGTGATCTATAAAAACCTCTATGTCTTTTATAAGGAAAAGTACAATCTTAGTTACTAATGTTTACCTACTTTTCTATTTGAATCCAAACCTTTTATATTTTCTATCTATTTGAGTCCTTAATAGTTTGAAAACTTCATAGAAGTAGGATTTTCATTAAATCCATTAAACTTTTTATCAATCTTGGACATGTATTAGTTTTCAATTGGCCTGATACTAGTCCACCAAGATGGTTAAGGTATGCATTTTTTTTTTCCAATATCTTTTCCTACTTTCAATTATTTTTTGTATTTGTTATTATTTTTATTTATATTATACCATTAATTTTTAATTTTATTTTTTATTATATTATTTAAATAAATAATTATTTAATTTTGTTTAATTGATTATTGTGGACCATTTTAAAATTAATACATGTCATGGATGAACAGAAAATTTAATAACTTTAATGGAAGTTCTACTTTTATAAGGTTTTAAAAATGTAGAGGACTTAAATAAAAAAAAAAAAAAAAGGTTGAGAAGTCTAATAGAAAAATAGGTAAATATTAAAAACTAAAAAGTGAAAATGTAGTTTTCCTCATTTCATGGTACCCATGGTTTACTCTCATATACATAATAGTCTATACGTATTAAAAAATGATCAATAGAATAAGTATTAAAAAAAAAAACTAACCAGATACGTTTAATTTAACGAAAGTTAGTTAATGTTTATTGTGTTTTTATTATTGTGGATGTTTTCATGAAAATTTGTTTGTAATATGCATATTATGATTTTAGCCACTAATAACTTTGGATTCAAATCTGAACATAGAGACGTTGAATCTTTTAATTAATAAATATTTTAGAGGTTCTATAAGATAACATCTAATTTATAGATTCCTCATATTTTAGAGTAGTTTCATCAGATTACAAAGTAGCTTTTGGCTGCAAAATTTTAGGTATACAAAATACACAATAAAGCTTCATATCTTATACTTTATTCTCCATGTCGTTGCTGACCTCTAATCTTTTCTTAGATCTAAAAAAAATAAAATAAGTTGTAGGAGAATTTATCCGGTAATGTGGAGTCTAATTTTTTATGGTAGATATTCACAACAAATCCCCCTACAATTTTTATGATCATTTTGTTGTTTAATTTGCGAAAATTCGAAGTACAGACCAGCAAATGCAAAATATATATAAATCTATATATATCCACTATTGCGATTAATAAATTTTATTATTGTTATTCAGGGTATTTTACATGTGAGCATTGCAGATATATGTTTTGCAAAATACTATGTAGGAATAGATTATCAAATATGTGATTGAAATTTGAACTATGTATAGAATGCTCAATAATTGACTAAGATAGTACACTGCAAGTATTGAAAAAAGATTTGGAATGTTTCAGAGAGATTATGATTAAGGTTTACAGGCACGAACCTAAGCGTAATCTTGAACGAGTGTCAGATATAAGTAAATGAGTTTACAAAAGGTTCATGGCCAAAGATCCTAATTGTGATATGAAGTATGATCTACAATAGAGAAGAGAAAAATTAAGTACGAATGGTTCAAAACCATAAATTACTATTGTAAACCTTACCCATGATCTTTGTGTCGGTAAAGTTGAAGAACGTACTGCTTGAAAGAATTGCAACTTTTGATTAAATTCTTATGAGTTACAATCACGAAAGTTGTATCACTTCGTGATATAAAGTTTAGATCAATTTGTACCTGATTTTACATTCATTCTAGTGGATACAATTTGATCATTGAATCAATATAACTTTTAATGAAAGGTTTAGATTGATTTGTAACTCTGTTTTTCACTCTCTTTTTGCACAAATTTCATTCAATTTTTTTGTATATTCTCCTTCTTCTATCACTATACAATTAAACTCTTCTTATATAAGGAAAGCGATTTCTATCATACCTCTAAGTCCATTTCATTTGTCAATCGATACTCATTTTCCTAACATTCTAAAATTTAGGATTCAATAGAATTTAGAACATGTGGTACTTAAGATGCAAGTTACAACAAGTTCTATAGGATTAGAGATCATAGTCTAGAATATGCAACAAATTATTAATGTTTATAAACATACATCAAATAAATCTAAATTTCTGACTATATAATGGGCATGAAAAAGAAGCTTATTGATTGTGAAATAACAAAGTAGCAATTGCTATTAATACGTCATGCTTTAGGTTTAAAGCATTTCATGTCTTCAAATGATATCTTATACTATAATACATTTATTAATTATGTCTAACCTAAATCTATAATCTTACTTGTTTGATAAGCATAAAACGTGTCCCATCAAACTAGTTTAGTAAATAAAAAATTTTGGAATAAATGATTATATTTTAATATTTCTACTAAAAGAAACATGCTTCTAATATAGTTGTCAAAATCGTGATTTTATCTAAGTAATTCTGTAAATTTACGATTTTAGGAAGTTCTTTCAAGTCAACTCGTGCATAAAATCAATTTTGAGTAGAAACTAACATTTTTAACCTAAATTACATGTAAACTTAGTAGAAACTTACATTTTTTTATCAAGTTTACTGACTCTATATATCAAAGTTAAATAAGTTAATAAACAAAAAAATAAAACTAAGTTTTTATAAGCCATCAACTACTTTAGCGTTGTATCATCTTTCCCATCCTCCTCTCTCTTTCTCTCTTACAGTCCCCTATTTTATATTCATAACCTTCGTCTAGCTTTTAACTCTTATAGCAAAGATTATAAGGAAAACTATAATCTTTATACTATCAATAATTTAAAATGAATTTAAATATTTGATTTTCTTTAATTTATTGCTTTTTTTACAAAAAAAAATAATGAAAAAATAGAGTTTCAATTTTGTTTGTTTTTCTTCCATACATGTTAAATTATATAATTAGGAATTTTTTATGAAAAAAGAACTTAATTTCTTCGTTTTTTTTTATTTTCATCATATATTTAAAGTTTTAAATAATTACTAGAAGTATATCCATAATTTTTTTAAAGCTATTCCACATACGTTATAAAAACTTAAGTTTCTACCTTTTGATTTTATATTTTGATTTTACCAACCCTTTAGTGATTCTAGATAGGATTGCAAGTTTGACAACCTTAGCTTTTAATATTGTTTAATTTGTTATGCAAATTGTAAATTATCACAACTCAAAAATGTGAAGTTATAACAATCCCGCCGTGTGAATCATTCTCAAATAAAAATTGACTTTACAGTTGCTATCCTAAACCTAGTTTATACCAAGCATGCTCAACTTTATCACTTTGAAGTATCCAGTTCGATACCTACTTGATACAAACCTGTGGAATAATTCTTTTGAAATAATTGAAAAAACAAACTTATAAGTTTGACATTCTAGAAGAGTGTTGGTAAATGCTATAGGTGTACGTTATTTGGTATATAGATTAAAAGATAGAAAACTAGCATGCCCCTTGAGAAGAGTTGGGTAGTTTCCTTAGTATTATACCTTAAAGTGATGAAGTCATAATAGTTCCGCTGTATAAACTAATTTATGATAGTAATTGACCTCACAGTCACTATCGTAGATATGATTTGCATAAGGTATCAACAACTCATCGTTTTAAAATAAACTCTCATACAAGATTATAAACTTTAAGTCATATTTATATAAATATATATATATGCATATTGTCTTATGGTTCTAGGAAATATTTATATAATAATATAGTCTAAAACATGCTAAATATTACATGATTACTCTCTTTCTTATCTATGAGTCATTAGCAAAACTCTCAAGGTATTGTTGATCTTTCAATTTATCCTCACTCCCCCCAAAGTTCTTCAAAAAAGTACTAACCTCCAAATAATTATAATGCGGCATATTAATTGTCACTTGCAAGAAAATCTATAAAAATATGAATAACTAATAGCTCAATAAGTAAGGATGGAGACATAAGACTGCAAAACAAACACAAATGTGGTTTTTAAACAATTTAAATAAAATTTAATGCATTGCGCAAATGCCATTACACAACATAGTTCGATTTGTTGTAAAATTAGAGAAATTTTACTCGCTTAATCTGCGTTGACGAGTTTCTACGCTTATGCTATAGCTCACAACCAAACCCAGATTTGTATAATAGAGACATCGCTTCCCCTACCACTATCTTTAGAACTATTGCCCTTATCCTTATCGTAACCTCCTCTCTTGTCACTTAGTTTGATCAAGGATAAAGAAGAGACCATTTTGCTATCCAATGCTATCCCTTTTAAAGGCATCAATATTTAGTTGGAGAATCCTAATTGTCTCCTAAAGGATTGTAATGCATGTCTAATTGAGGTATTAGGTCATATATAGTTAAAATCCGTTTAGGATGATCAAGCAATTTCACTCTATACCATTTACAACAATTCAACACGACAAAGCATCAGAATATAATTCAATAACTAGAGACACATAAGCATATACATAGACATCTACCTACAAGCATAAACAACACAATTCTAAGCCTCAAAGTACTTTAATATAGTACTCCATAATACAATAATATATTGATCCCAACTTACCTAAGATCCTTAATAGGCTTACTCAACTCGTTGTAAAGTCGAATCATATCCAATTTTTCCTATAATATAAATATCCTTGTAGTATTTATATCCTTATTATGTATAATCTTTTAAATTATAGTTTTTACCTAATTATCCAAGTTATATATACTACTTATTACTCATTTATTTTAAGTTAGTTTCTAATTCAATTTCTAAATCCGTTTTCAATTGAGGTTCTAATTTAGTTTTTGATTATAGGTTTTATATGTAAACCCTAGGGCTCATTCTAAACTATTATGTGAAATTAATCATATTACACTTGAGTATCATAAATCTCATATCCATCCTCTAACTAATATTTTAGTCGATATGGTACACTTTATTCCTAATCTAACTATTGAATTTGCCTAATCTAACTATTGAATTTGCTCTTAATAGGAGAATAACTTACATTTTTCATATAATTACTTAAATATTAATTCTATATGAAATTTATTATTATTATCATCATCATCATTAATTTTGACCTAATATTTTCTATCAATTTAATTCCTATGTATACATATTATGTATTATTACATAATCTATACTTATATCACTTATCTAACATTTCTAATACTATACATATCATCTTTCATCACTAAATAACATATTAAGATGTCTAATTATATTCTAAATTAGAATTTATACATAAGTAACCCTAGATCACAAAATTAACTTAAATATACCCATTTTACCTATTATTCATTTACACATATTCATTACATATTATGCATAATACATATTACTAATACCTTAAACTCCACAAATACTATCCTACACCAGCAACTAACGTCCCAAGATACCTAACTACGCACTAACTTAGAATTTCCAAAAAATTCATATTAAATCACTAAATTAAACCCAGAAATTGTCTTTTATGCATGATTTTAGAGCCTAAAAATTAAATAAAAGTTTATATAAATTTTTAGGAAAAATCTTCATAGCACTATCATGGATACTCTAAATAGTCTACACAAAAATTTTGAAATCAAAACTACACTAATATGGTCATTTAAATCAAAATAAAAAACTAGCTTGAGTTTAAAGATTTCTTAAGTATTGTATATCTCGGGACTAAATTTATCAACTTGACATTTTTTCCTAAATTTACATAGGAAAATACCTTAGAATGTTAAATTTCATAATTTTCTAGATATATTTAATATTTTTAATAAATTAAACAAAATCGGGTAGAAAAATTGGATGCACTGTTCGAATAGCCTCTAACCACTAGTAGTGGCTCCACCAATGTTGGCAGCTCTAGGTAGTGGGTGGTCGTCGGGTTTGGTTTCCTTCCTAAAGTTCTAATTATACACTATTTTTGCTAATTTTTTTTATAATTTCTTACTTCTCTTTCTCTGGTCTCTCTTTAATTTTTCTAACTTCCTAATTGATTAAAGTGAATTCTACATGAGACTTGCTAAATTTATAAGGTTGTTTTGATGAGTGGGGGAATTTTCTTTATGCCATTTATCTCTTATCTTTTTCCTTTTTACTTTCTATTTGGGTTATTTTGATTGGTTAATTATCAAACTTGCATCCCCAACATGCCATGTCTCATTTATAGACAATTCCACATTTTTCAAATTTTTTTTTTATTTTCCCTTAATTATTTAATATTATTTTAGCATATTTTAGGTATTTTAAGTAATTTCGGGTATTTTTACCTTATATGTAAATACATATATGGTACCAATAAAACTCCTAAATATTATTGATATTATTTTATGATTTTTAATATGCATATAATTTATCTCTATCGATTTATTAATTATCAAAACTTATTTTACAGATTTTTGATAAACAACAAATAATATACATATAATTCAATATTATAATATTTAATTATTTATTTTCCTAAATTTAAATTCATGGGATCATTTTTATTAATATTCTTAACTTTATTGTAAAATTTGGGTTTAATTAATCAATTTAACCAATCAACCTAAATTTTACATATCAACTTCGAGCACCTTATTGTATGGCTTATAGTTAGCAATTAGAAAAAGTCAATAATAAGAACAAAATTCAACCTTATTCCTCTTGATCCTCACTCCTCAACCTTGTTTGCTAAAGTTTTGGTTTTTGGTACGATATTAGTAGTTTCATTCTAAACTTGCAAAACAAACAATAGTTAGACAAAAAGGAGGAAGGATATAGAAGTATGCATTTAGTATATCACAAAAAGGGTTTTCAAGTAAATTAGTTAGATATAATACATATATAAGCAAATGTTATTACACGACGTTATCTGGTCCATCATGAAATTAGAGAAATTGTATTTGCTTTAATCTAAGTTGAGGAGTTTAACGCCTTGTATTTACAAATCGAAACCAAATTGGAGCTTGTACAATACAGTACAACCTTCGCCCATGACTCTTTTAAACCACGATCCCTAACCTTACTGTAACTTTCTCTCCTATTAATTAGTTTGACTAAGGTAGGGAAATGATCATTTCAATTATTCTTATAGAAAGAGAGTTTGTGTTTGGCTCGAGAATCCTAGTCATTACTTTTAGTAGGTTGTAATACATGTTAAGTTAGATGTTAGATTGAGTTCATTCCAGGGTGACCAAACAATTTCAAACAAACCAATCAAAGAAATAATCGCAAAACAACATCATATGGAGCTAAATTCTTACAATAGTAGACCACTATTCAAGCACATGCTCTACACATGTATAGATAACTAAATTACAATCACAAGCTAAAAACATACTAAAGTCTTCAAGTATTCTAAAATAATATTTCAAAATGCTGTAAAGTATTGATCCCACTTACCTAACTTCTTAGTTAGTTATCTTAAAAGTCTTTAATAAATTCACAAGTTTGGCCTACTAATCTTGGATAAGATAGAGTAGAAACTAAGGATAAATAAAATGTTAAAAAATTTCTTTATGTGATTATCATATTTTTGCCTTATGGATATTAAGTTAAATAATTCATCCCTATAGCTAATATAAAACATTATTAAATATATATATATATATATCATTTTGTTATAGATATACATGTTAAACATGTATAATCCTTCTATGTTACTCATCATGTAATCCTTATATATATATATATATATACTTGTAATATAATCATGTAACATAACGTTGTTAATGAAAGTATCGTTTCAATAAGTAATATATATTTATAGTATGTGTATGTGTATGTGTATATTTTTCAAATAACGTTAATTGTGTTTAAAATATTATAAATATGTAATTTAATATGTAAAATCATTATATGTACCATACGTACTAACGCTGGGATTAATTAAACACTGTTTTGAATGCAAAGCTTGGTGTTATATATATATTGTCTATCTAACTATCTATATATGTTATAAGTGCTTACAACAATGGAGTCAATAATAAAGTTTTATATTTACAGTATGTTACTTACATTTTAATTTATATTGCTACACATTCAAATTTATTTTTGAAAACATATATATATATATATATATATGTATGAGAAAGATAATTGATACAAACATATAATTAACTAGCTCCTTTATGGATTATTAGATGGAAGTAATAAAAATATAACTATCAATATTCTAAGTTCAATACTTGAAAAAGAGAATTTTATGAAATTATACGGATCTCCATTTAGGAAAAGAATGAAATTATGATTATATCTTTCTTATGACTATTAAACATCAATTAAAAGGAACAACATTTATAATTATGAAAATAAGGTTACCTGAAAATATTAAACATTGAAAAAATTAAACATCGAAAAAATTAAATTATATAATCTTCTTTTCCTTGTTTTCCCTTCTTCTTTTCTTCGTCTTCCTCTCTTTTTATTTTCCTTTTTTTTTTCTTTTCCTTTCCCTCTATCCCATCTCTTTCTCTCTCTCTCTCTTTCTCTCTCTTGAATTCTCTCTTGTTACAGTATAATGATGGTCATATTAATAGGCCAATCTTTTTTTCTTTTGTTGGTGTAATTTTACGTAACTTTTTAAATATGATTTTATCATGATTTGTTATTTATAAATGTACATAAAAAATAATAGAACATTATATTATACATTTAATTTAAAATTTCTATTTTTAAACTAATTAAAATTTAACTTGAAAAATTTTATGTTATAATTTATATTGGTTGTATTTTAACTTATTTTTTAAATCTAACTTTACAAGATTATTTTTTATTACTTTTGGGGTATTCATATTACTATTTGGTCTTATTCGAAATTAATTTTTTATTAATCTTATGTTTCAAGATAAAGCCCTAAATACACTATTTTTTTAATACATGATATATATAGATATGCGCTTTTAATTATTTGAGACTTATTCATATACATCTTATATATAATTTTATTCATTAATATTAATTATTAAGATCATGTAGTTGATTTTAAAAGATTTATGATAAGTCATATCTAAAATTACGAAACTCTACATTATAGTTATTAAACTCGTTAAACTTAATACTTCTAAGAAAATTGGATATAAATGAGCTTAATTTGAAATATTTAAACTATATAGTTATTTCTTTTAATTTTTATTACCTAGTCATGATGATTTAACTTAATTCCAAGACTGTTGTCTTAAATTATAATTTCTAAAGTATGTCTTAAGCATTGAAATTTTCAATTAATTTATGTAATTGTATATTCAAGTTTAGATGTAATTCAGACATTTTTATACCTATAAATGCTTCCAATCGATCCAATAAAGAAAAGATATTTGGCCAACTAGATTTATATTAATTCAATTATTTTTTTATATTATCTTGTGTCATTAGTAATATTATTATACTCATTATTTTATTATTAATATCCATATTCTCATGGACACTAATAAAGTTAGTATAGAGCATCTTATATCTATTGATCTAACTTATAAGTACATATTTCTCTATAAAGGGATATAAACTACTCGAAAGTTAACAGGTCGAAATTATGGGATATTACATTCTTCCCCTCTTCAAAAAGTTTTGTCCTTAAAACTTCCTTATAGTGGTCCAAAATAAGGTATCCATAAAACTATCTTGATTTTATTTCAAGTATTCCTAATTTATTAAATTTTATTTCAAAACTTCATATTATAAACCTTTATCTAAGAATTCATTTCTAAATACGAATGGTGTGTTTTTGTTTTTTTTAATTTCTGTTGAACATATAATGTTATGATCGACTTAAGATATGATAGGGGTAACAAAGTTGGATTCACAGTACTATTCTTAATTAGATTTAGTCTAATTGTGTGGTGAAAACATGGTGGCTAAGTCTCTATTTGGTTATTAGTATCTACTTTGTAATTATAAGAAGGTTTGTCTATAAAGTATCAAATGCTACTTAAGTTTTTAACATTTAACTAAATACACGTAAATTCCTCGTTTAAAAAGTGAACATTTATCTATATATTCGTTTACACATTTTATCAGTTAAAATATGTATCTTTACGTAATAACTATTGATAACATAAATTTATAAAATATTTTAAGTTAGCATTTCTCAATTCAGTCATAGGTTCAGAAAATATCTTATAGTGGTAAATATAAATACATATACAGTCTAAGATTTAGTTCTTTTATTAACTACCTTCTCTAATTTTCTCAAGTTCTATTGCATCTCACCGTTTAGTAAGTTCGTCTTATCATTGATAACCTAAGCTCTAATATTACTCCTTTATCACCATCTAAATTAGTACTTTCACTAAGTCTTCATTTCATTCCTTCAGTTAGTTTAGACTATTGTATTAGTTAGTCCTACAAAACTCATAGTCATCCCCTTCCATTAATTCATTGTCTATCCCATAACTTACCAACATATCTTTTCACCTTATCCCTATCACTTATGTATTGTTCAAGTCCCAATTTCCACTTAAGATGAACATAACAAATTCAATTTCTTCACGTCTATAGGTCTTATACTGTAGTCATCGCTTAATGGTTATAATTAAGATCTTTGGTACTTTCTATAGTTAAGACATATATTAACGAGAGTAAGTTCGGTAAATCTAAACTTTCCTACAACTTGTACATTGAGGAGGTAGAGAATGACTCAAACTAAGTAGACTTGACTTGATCTGAAGGGAATTGGCACAATTCTTGACGAATAAGACTCATAAGGACATTGGATACTTTTTTAGCTGATAACGGACATGATAAAACTAGATCAATAATGAGGACATGAAACTTTATTGTGAAAGATACAAAAGTCGTAATAGACATGAGTCTTGACAAAAGAATCATGAAAGTCATAGGTTTGCTATACTTTTCTTGCTTACTATATGTACTAAGGGATCTATAAAGGGTAGGCACTCATAACGTTATAGTACATTTGACTCTTTAATCTTATAATTAACTATTATCTTACAAGTCATAATCTCATTTTGTACTAAGTCAACCTTTGAATTAAGCTCTAATTATGCCTCTAATAAAGGTTTCGATTAACTCTTTGAATCCACTCCTAATTATCCACCTTTGAAATTTCTTGCCATTTCATTAATTTTAGTAACAACTATAGCTTGCATCACCATAACATGTATATCCTTACTATGATCTCCTTCCAACGTCTACTTAGATAGCGAGTCGTTTTATTAACATGGAATCATAAACTACTAATAAGTTATGGAATGAGTTTCTTGCCTCCCTAACTCTATACATGCTAAGAATAGCATCTCACATTTATGTTTTAAGTTATTTCTTATTAAACCCATATTTATCTATATAGACATTGTACTGATCAATCCTATAGGTTATTTCTAGTTAGTTCGGAAAACCATGATTATAATATGTATGTACTGCTATTAATAATAACCAATACATTTCTTATAATACAACATATAAAAGCTCTATAAATCTCATAACATGAGCTAATCATACTTATATAGAGTATAGTAAAATATACGCAATAAATCATACTCATAAAACAAGAACTTACTATTAAAGTTATAATATTGCATTCATATGAGTATGTTGTGATACTACACATTTCAAATTCCCAAAACATTTACAATATCATATCTATATACGTAATAATTTCATAGTTAAATAGCATATATATCAAATTCTATAGTTAAGCATATACTTAAACAAAGTTAATTTATTAACAAGCAATCCTTACCTTATTCATAGATGTCTCATAATCTAACTTTCAATTTTGTAAGATCATCCAGTCATATATACATTGTATTTGCTTAACATCTATGCATCATTACATAGTTTCACTTTATAACTTAAGTCAATAGCATTCAAAATGGATGAGAAGATATAAGTTTCAAATTTCTCATATGAAATACTAAATTAACATTTTTATGTCTCTCTTATAATGTAAGATATGGGGACTTCTATGATTCTCATATTATTAGCAAACTTTTTATCTACAAAACTTATTTTACAATTGTAACATAATGCATTCAAAAGATAAGAGAAGTATATGTCCAAATTAAAATTAGATTTATAATAGTTATCTTCAGTTCACATTTATCAAATTCATGTATAACTTGCTTAATTCCATAGAACTTCTATAGAACCCATATATACATATTAGTGTCAAAATTTCATAGTTGTTGTATGCTAAATTCACTTGGTTTACTTTATATCTCATATTTGATATACACACTTAGGTCATGAGATTACTCAAATATGATCACATTTTCTTGAGATGCAAAATCTATTAACGATGTACTAAGTTATACTTCGTAGCTTCAAATAGGGTGAAAAATGTAGAAATTAAGTCTCCACTATTACACATTTTTTTATTTTAACTAACAAAAATTACCTTCCTATGTCCTTGTTTTATTTCACTATTTTAACCATATTTGTCATTCAAAGGTCAGTGCTATTGTTTTTAGCAATTCAAACTTATTTACAATTTTCAGTTTGATCCTCAGGATCAATCTCTATAGCATCTTCTAAATTCAATTGTACTCTATTCACTCTCTTAAGTTAATCCATCTTATACCCTATAATTCAATTGCAACTATAATCAGTACTTTAGTTATACTCTCAAATCATTTCCGAAGTTTACCTTGAAATCTTCCCTATCGCCTTCTATGGAACTCCTCTAGGCTTCTTAGGTCATGATTTTTTACAGTCTATTAGGTGATGCACTTAATATAGCAGAAAATAGGGTTCTTACTCATAGTAATATAATTTTGCAAAGATATGATAGTTAATTAGTATAGCTAAAGTACTTTCTCAATAGACATATAATTTACTCATTATAAGAACTTTATGTCTATTAAATTGGGGGGTTTCCTAGCAAATAAAAACTTTTATTCAAATCCACTCCATATGCCAATCCATTAGATTTAGATCTTAACTACACAATCTAAGCGAAATCCAGTATATCAATTATTTCATAAATTCTATTAACATTGATTTCCCAACATCATTAATAACTACTATCTCGGAGATGATTATTTTATTCTTTATAGGATGATCCTTTAAATCACATTCTAATGGTTTCCCTTACGTCGTGTCCTACCCTCTCATTCATCTCAATTGCTTTCTATAACATGTATTACTAAAGTACTTGAATTCTTATTAAGATCCTTCCTTACGATTCTATGGATAGATTAAATATCTTAGTTAATATGTATAATAATTAAATAAAATAATTAGTTTATTCCATAACTTTGTAATATAGCCTTTCACCACCCACTTATTACTACCCATTCTCACTATGTTCCTATGATATCTTATTTCTTTTATTTATGACACTTTAAAGTTCATTCTTAAGAATTACACTTCTAAGGGGATTCTTAAGAATAGTCTAATTCTTAAGAATAATGCTTTAATACTAACTCAAAATTGTCATGCCTTGAAAATGTGGAATTGTCATAGTCCCACCATAAGAACTATTTTAAGATAAAAACCGACCTTACAGCTGTTATCTTATACCTAATTCACTAGACGTGCTCGACTCTATTGCTTTGAAGCATCTAATTCGATATTTGCTTGATATAAACCCTATGAAATAATTCTTTTGAAATAATTAATAAAGCAAACTCATAGGTTTGACTTTCTAAAAGAGTATTGATAAAACCTACATGTATATATTATTCGGTATACAAATCAAAAGATGGAAAACTAGCAAGCCCCTTGAGAAGACTTAAGTAGTTTCCTTAGCATTTAGAAAAAGTCAACAATAAGAACAAAATTTAGTTGAATTCTTCTTGATCCTTACTCCTTAACTTCGTTTGCTAAAGTTTAAGTTTTGGATGCAATACTTATAGTTCCTTTCTAAACTTGCAAAACAAACTATAGAAAAATGAGCAATAACTTACTTAGTAAGTGAAGCAGAGATAGAAGTATGCATTTACCACATTATAAACAGGATTTCTAACCAAATTAGTTAGATGCAATGCATGTATAAGCAAATGTCATTGCACAATGTTCTTTAGTCTGTCATAAGACTAGAAAAATTGGGCCCAATCTAATTTGAGTTGAGGAGTTTGACGCCGTGTACTCATGGATCAGAATCAAACCGAAACTTATACAATAGAGTACACCTTCTACTTGTGACTCATTTTAAACTACACCCCCCAACTTTGCTATGACCTCTTTTCGTATCACTTAATTTAACTAAGGTGAGAAATGATCATTTCAGCTATTCTTATTGAAGGAGGTTTGTGTTTGACCCAAGAATCCTACTTGTTACCTTTAGTGGGTTGCAATGCATGTTAGAATAGATATTAGGTCAAGTTTAAGTTAGATCATTTCTAGGGCAACTAAATAATTTCAAACAAACCAATCAAAGCAATAATCACAAAATGGTATCACATGGAGCTAAATTCTTACAATAGCATACCACTATTCAAGTATATGCCCTACATACACACAAAGAACTAAATTACAATCATAAGCCAAAAACATACCAAAGCTTTTAAGTATTTTGAAATAATACTCCAAAATGTTGTAAAGCATTGATCCCACTTACCTAATTTCTTAACCAGTTATCCCTAAAAGTCTCTGATAGGTTCACAGGTTTAGCCTATTAATCCTGGATAAAATAGAGTAGAAACTAAGGATAAATAAGATATTAAAATATTTCTTTATGAAATTATTATATTTTTACCTTATGGTTATTAAGTTAACTAATTCATCCCTATAGCAAATATAAAACATTATTAAATATATATATAAAACAATCATTCTATGTTACTCATCGTGTAACCCTTATTATATATATATATATATATATATATATATAATTGTAACATAATAATGTAATGTAATGCTATTAGTGGAGGTATCATTTCAATAAATAATATATGTTTATAGCCTATGTGTGTATATTTTTCAAATAACACTAATTGTGTTTAAAATATTATACAATATGTAATTTATCTTATACGTGAAATTATCATATGTACCATACATACTAATGATGGGATTAATTAGACATTGTTCATGTAACTATCTATACGTATTATAGGTGCTTATTACAATGGAGTCAATAATAAAGTTTTATGCTTGCATCATATTACGTATATTTTAATTCATATTGTTACATATTCAAATTTATTTTTGAATATATATATGGGAAAGATGATTTATACAAACATATTATTAACTAACTTCTTTATGGGTTATTAGATGGAAACAATAAAAATATAACTACTAATATTCTAAATTTAAAACTTGAAAAAGAGAATTTTATGAAATTATATGGTTCTCCATTTAGAAAAATAAAGAAATTATGGATATATCTTTCCTATTGCTATTAAACACCAATTAAAAGAAATAGTACTTATAACTATGAAAACGAGGTTACTTAAAAGTATCGAACACCGAAAAAATTAAATTATATAATCTTCTTTTTCTTGTTCTTCTTTTCTTTTTTTTTTTTCCTTATTCTTTTCTTCTTCTTCATCTCTTTTTTTTCCTCTCTCTCTCTCTCTCTCTCTCTCTCGAATTCTCTCTTGTTATGGCATGATGATGGTCATATTTACAAGCTAATCTTTTTTTCCACCACCTAACTTTGATTAGGCGGTTTAATTATTATATATATTTTTTTATTTTTCTTTTGTTACTTCAATTTTATGTAGTCTTTTGAATATAATTTATCATGACTTATTATTTATAAAATTCCATAATGTACTTTAAAAATAGTATAACATTATATTATATACCTAATCTAAAATTTCTATTTTCAGACTAATTAAAATTTAGCTTAATAAACTTTATGTTATAATTTATATTGATTGTATTTTAACTTATTTTTGAAATCCGACTTTACAAGACTACCATTTGTTTTTATTCAAAACTAATTTTTCATTGATTTTATGTTCCAAAATAAAGTTCTAAATACATTTTTTTTTAATACATGATATATATAGATGGTTCCATTAATTATNAGTTCTAAATACATTTTTTTTTAATACATGATATATATAGATGGTTCCATTAATTATATGGAACTTAATTATATAGAACTTATTTAAAATTTTATTCATTAATATTAATTATTAAGATCATGTAATTGATTCTAAATGATTTATAATAAGCTATATCTAAAATTACGAAACTTTATATTATAGCGATTATACTTGTTAAATTTAATACTTCTAGGAAAATTGCACATAAATAAGCTAATTTGAAATATTAAATCTATATAGTTACTTCTTTTAATTTTTATTATCTGGTCATGAGTATTTAGCTTAATTTTAAAAAGATTATTATAAATCATAATTTCTAGAGTATATCTCAAACTCTAATTTTTTTAATAATTTATATAATTGTATATCTAAGTCTATGTATAATTTAGATATTTTCACACCTATGAATGCTTCTATTACGAGGATCCATATTTTCGTGATCACTAGTAAAGTTAGTATAAACTATTTTATACCTATTAACCTAACTTATAATTACATAGTTCTCTATAAAGGATATGAACTACTCGAAAGCTAGCAAGTCGAATTTGTGAGGTATTACATAGATGTTAGCGTTCTATTATAGCTATCATGTGCATATCGCATGAGTTTCGCACTACACATGTCTTTAGAGAGGAATGTAGAGAATGATACTCAATGTGATGACTAGAAGAAAATAAGGCAAGAAAGAGGAATAATCAATTTCGGCGTCTCAAATATACAAGTAACAAAAAATGGAGCTTAGGGAATCGTAGGCATTAACCTTGCAGCTTAAAGGGGTGAGATTAATTCATTTTCCTAAGTTGTTTATTTAATCATGGAGATTAGAGTTCTCATGGTAAAATATTGTTTCCTCAATCTCTCTAAAATTTGCACATGAGGAAGAATGACTATGTATTTATATATTTTTAGGCTTGATGACATCTATCAGATTATCTTGGTAATTGATGGGTAAGATGGAGCTTGTTTGTTTTATGGGCATCATGAGTGAGCCTATTGGATCTAAGCTTAGTAGCCTTTGTCATAAGTACATGAGTTTGCTTGAAAAAGGTTGGAGGCAAATGAACTGGTCCAACAATCTTTGTTCCAATCTTATCAGGCTAATTTTCCTTAAGTCATCTCAGTATGGATTGAACTCCTTCACCATTGCCTTATAACCCAAGGAGTCAAGCCAAGACCTCCTCAACATATTAATTTTAATCCTCTATAGATATAATGGCAACTACATTAACAATTCAAAATGAAAGATTATTATTATTTTTTTATCTTTAATTAAATGTATGGACAAATCCAAGAAAAATATAATGGCTTAAGAATTTGACAATTTAGTTTGGACTTTGAGTGCTATGTTACTAAAATAGAAATTTATGTTATGGTTGTTTTATGGGTTAAATGCATAGCATGTCTTGACTAAATCAAACAAAAATTAATATATGCATTAAATATGTTTTTATTTACAGTATCTAAGTTATTTCACTAATATGAAATTGGAAGTTATGAATCATGATTAGTTTGCATATTGCATAAACATATGAACATACATGTGTATGCTTTTAGTAGAAATTAGAGTATAGAAGGAAATCAAAATTTGAGAGCGTTACTTTTACCAATTGGAGTCAAAGTAAATAATGATGATATTTAAAGTAAGAACAATGGTAACTAGTGATCGATAGTGAGGTTGTAGTTAGGGGTGTACATGAGATGAGCCTACTCATAAGCTACTTGAGTTCGACTCGTCATTTATTCTAATTTGACTCATCTACAATAGAGTCAAGTTTAAGCTCCAACTACTTGAATAACTTATCAAGTCGAGCTCGAGCTTTATGATATTCAGCTCAATAAGCTTGCGAGCCTATCGAACTCGAGTTGAGTTCAAGCCGAGTTTAAATATTATTATCATTTTAATTAAATTTATGACATCTATTAAGATTATTGAGTCTAAACAAAATTAATCGAGTTGAGCTCGAGCTTTATAAATTAAAGTTCGATCAAGTTTGAGTCGAATTCGTGCTTCAAAAGTTTTCTTATTTGAGTCAAGTTCGAACTCAATACTATATTATCTCGACTTGACTTATTTATAACCCTAGTTATAGTAGGGAATGATACACGTGCATGTGCATCCATGTGAGAGAGACAGAGGGGGGAAAGAAAGAGGGAGGACTATACTAAGTTATAAAATTAAACTATAAATATTACCATAAATATTAAAATTTCTAATATTAAATAAGTTCTTGGATTGGAACTAAATATGTTATGGGATTTATTTATAGAATGTGTTTGGAAATTCGTTTAAATGCTGGATTCAAAAGCAGAGATATTTACGGACAAGATATTTACAATCAACCATATCTGGATTGTTGAATCAAATGCTGAATTGCGAACCCTAATCACGAAATCCGTAAGATAGTCACATTTTTTTTGGTCAATCGAGAATGAACTTGCCTATGAAGGGCATCTTATTAACGTTTAATAGTTCGTAGCAAAAATTTTATCCTTTCTGAGCTGCATAGGATTATATTAAGAGAAAAAGCATCTCTGGGCCCACATTGGAAGAACCTTCGCAGAAACGCCACACCCAATTAGGTACCAGTGGGAATTGGGATCACATGACGTAGATAAGGACAATGAGAAGTTTCACAACTAGCCACAACATATACACAAAAACAAAGACCATGGATTTTGAAAACACAACGCCTCATTCTTTGTTTTCATGGGAATTACGGTACGAACTCAAGGAAAATATCAAAAAACACATCCGAAATAGCTTAAAACCATTTCTTCAAGGATGTAGTTCCGGCATATTCTTTACTTTTGAGAAAATTACAGTTTGAAGTTCCACAATTTTTCGATATAATTGAGGAATGCTTTTTCTAAGAAGTTTTACGAAGAGATATCATGTTTTTTAAATGGGGTTCTGTCCACGTTTAATCAATAGTTAAAATTATGATTAGAGATGAGTCAGTAGAGACTTGGTAAGGTATAATAACAAGACAAGATGATAACCTTCGGTCTGCTCAAATTTTCTGCAGTACCAATACGTTGTGTCTAATCAGCAGATTGTTGCTCGAATAACTATATGATGTTTGTGAAAATTCTCTGATTTAGAATACAACATTATTCGTGTTTTGAAATTTCATAAGTTGTTGAAAAATAAGGAAGTAAAGGGAAATTGAAAATTAATATATCAATACTACGAACTTAAGATTAATTTCATTGGTTTATTTTCAAATTAATACACCATAAAACTCCCTAAAAATAAGTCTTAGTTTGATTTTATTTACTCATAAAGTATGTCATTGTAGGGATACAACTAAAATGAGTTTATGAACAATTTTATAAAATCCAAAACTACTTTCAGAGGGTTAGCATCTCCCATAACTCTATGAAAACCTTATAGGGGTTTACCTTCTATCAACAAAAATCACTCATATAGAATCAAACGGGTAGATTTTTATGGATTCAAATAACCTCATAGGAAACAAGTTTTCATAAAATTTAAATGAAATAAAGAAGAGATTAGAGTGGAAAGCAATTATATTGGATTAGTATTATATTTATTGATTTATACACAAATTAAATTCAAAAACTAAATATGTTGTATAGTACAAAAATAATATAGGTTGTGTATATTTTGAAATATATCCTTGTAGGAGACTAGGTTTTACATAGTTCAAATGAAATAAAGAAGAGATTAGAGTAGAAAGCAATTATATTGAATTAGTGTTACATTTATTGACTTATATATAAATTAAATTGGAAAACTAAATATGTTGTATAGTTAAGAATAAATATTTTTATTAATATATCATTTTTTTACGAGGGTAGATTTTTATTGAGTTTTTTCGTAATCCTAAAACTTAATCCTAAATTTTATAGGATTTTGAAATGTATCCTAAAACTCTATAAAAATCCTATAAAATAGGTTTTTATTAAATTAAATAAATCAGATAAACTATAACAACCTATCTCTAAATCATTGTGGTTCCTTCTGATGGCACAAAAACTTACATAGCACCCACGGAGGAAGACGGTTCTTAGCATAACCTTTAACCAGCTAAGTCCCAACTGATATGGGATAAAAAAGGAAAAAAAAAATCTGATGAAATCGAAGATGATTTCTGTTTCCGGACTGTCGCACCCATATCATCCAATTACACTTGAATATTTCGGAAGCGGACTTGAATGAAACGTGAAGAGCTCTTGGAAAATAAAAGATAAATGTAAGCTGGTCGTATAGCATGAGTAAACAGAAAAATCCAATAACCAAATTCGAGTATTGGAAAATGTCTAACCTGGAAGGTAGGTCATGAAGAACGTCATGTCCCCATTAAAAACAGCAACAAATTCAAAAAATTTTGAGATGTAGAAAAAGATCCATCCATTCTTTACACACACATGCACACAGATGATGACATGACATGCCCTCCACATACTTAAATAAATATATATATCAACTTATACATTACATGTACATGCAAATCTACTGCAAATTTTTTTTTTTCTTTTACATGTACTAAATTCACCTCAGACTTTATCCAATCCTCACGGAAACAAAATAAGAATAATCTTACTTCTTTCAAAAATCTCCTAAAAAGAGTGTAAACTTATTATTTTTCACTCATTTAAACACATAAATCGTAAAAGAAAAATTCATTATTGCTAATAAGTTATGTACTTTAATAAAAAATAGATAAATACCGTATTTAAATACATATTAATAATAATAAATTTATATAACAAGATTTTATTGATATTTGCTTAAGAGTCAAGTGGTATGTTAATTCCACGGTGGACTTTCTCCACAACTGTGGCCTTATTTTATGGCACTATTCATTAATGTTGTCTCGTGGATTTCAGAGCTTTTTCAAACTTCCTTTCATACCCGCGCACTAAAGCAAGAATCCGTTGATTTAAATTAATATTTTTATCATTTTTCCTAAGTGAAACCGATGCATAATATATTAAAATAGTCCCACGCACATTTGACAGATCAACGTTTGTCATCATTCAACCATACTCTACACACTTACTAAATTCCTAGTCCCCATCTTTTTACACTCTAGCCTCCCTTCTTCTACATACCAATTATCATATACACTTCAAACCCAATCATTCTATTTGCTACACAACTGGATTTCGAGTTATATATCTGTCGTGTTCGTGTTATCTTGCCATTGGATCAAATATTATTACTATTGCAACTAATTTTCCAAGTAGCGTGATACCCGAGAAATTTGACAAAAGAGGTATGTATGATCGTTTTTCCAAAAAGATACAGTCAAAGTGCTGTTTCACTGTCTCACTTCCATTTTGGGACTGTCTAATATGGCAGGGTATGTAACTTTTTATGTATGTAAAAGTCCTGATTTTATGGTAAAAATTGTTTCAAAGCAGAAAACGTTGTGATCAAATAAGGAAAAAGTGGAATAAGAATCCGAGGAGAGGAGACTTAGCTTAGTATTTGGATATAGTAGGAACCGTCTAGGTTGGTTTGAACCGAATAGTATTACCATAAAGAAGATTGAAAAAGAGAGGGAACTTTAACATGTGAGGAGCATACTTTGGTTATTATATAAGTGGAGCGTGTGAGCAAGAAAGTGCCAAGTTGATTAAGTGGGAAGATAAGAATAATGGGAGCTGTGAAGAATAAGAAGTCCAACAATGAAGATTTAAAGAAGAAGGAGAGGCATATTGTGACTTGGTCTCAACAGGTTTTGTCTTCTTAACTACTTTTTCTTCATCTTTTATATGACTTAATGTTGGATTAAGATTGGTATAAATTGCAGGAAGATGATATACTGAGAGAGCAAATTAGCATCCATGGAACTGATAAGTATGATGATTTATCCTTGTTGATTGCAACTTAAGGGTTAGTATTAGAGTGGTATACTAAGTTGCTTTTGGTGCAATTTGTTTGAACAGTTGGACTATCATTGCCTCTAAATTCAAGGACAAGACAACAAGGCAATGCAGAAGAAGGTCGGTGTTAACGAAATTTTCGAGTTGAATGATACTATATCTAGCCTTTTCCCCATTATTATTGTTTAAGGAGGGAAAAATGTCATTGCAGATGGTATACGTACTTGAATTCTGATTTCAAGAAAGGAGGATGGTCACCAGAGGAAGACATGCTCTTATGCGAGGTAATCCATACTATGTATTGCAACCTTACATTCTTAAGGTCAACTAAGTTTTCTAGGAAGCTGTTGTTGTTTATTTATTTATTTTTTTTTTTTCCATCAATGTTTCAGAGGAAATCCCTTTAATAATTTGATGAATGATTGAGTTTATCGACACAATATCAAAGGCATATGCTTGCTTTAATGAAAAAGCACAATTAAGCTTGCCCAAAGAATCTAACCCATTGAATCACGGGCTTGTCAATGTGGTTTTTAGCCACTATAAGTTAATCTAGAGAGTAATTGATGATAATATGCAGGCTCAGAAGGTATTTGGTAACAGATGGACAGAAATTGCAAAGGTGGTTTCAGGCAGGTACATTTAGGTTTCTCCAACAACAGAGTACAGAGAACATCTCTGTTTATACTTTTCGGTTATATGCTTTTGCTGATCATGATGTTTTTGCAGAACTGACAATGCGGTAAAAAACCGGTTTTCCACATTATGCAAGAAGAGAGCAAAGTATGAAGCCATGGCAAAAGAGAACAATTCTTCATACATCAATTTAAACAACAAAAGAGTTGTCTCCCGTAATATGTTGCAGGTTGATGAAATATCTGGATTTGCATCGTACCATAAAAAGATGAGGTAGAACAATGATTATCTCTTCCAAAACACTCAAATAAATTCATTTCCTCGGTCAAATAATTATTTCCCTTCTGGATTGCAGGAGGACTTATTTTACGGTTCCAACACACAATGAATACAGCTTGCATAAGCCACCAGGAATGGTGCTTGCTCAGCAGCTAAGAACTCCTTTAGCGGTATTGGCTCAAGATACTAACAGCTTCACGGGTGAGCAGCGTGTCAGCAATGTAAATGAGATCCTTGACAATGGTAAGGCCCACCTGAAGATATTTAGATTTTGATTATAGTGCTCATATAAACTTTATAGATCGCGAAATCACAATTTTAACTGGAATAAGTGATCAATGATTTTAACTTTGCGAACAAGAAGCAGCTAGTAGCAACATGATTCAAGGAACATTCGTCAAAAAAGATGATCCCAAAATTGCTGCTTTGATGCAACAAGCAGACCTGCTCAGCTCACTTGCAGAAAAAGTTAGTACAGAGAAGACGGATCAGAGTTTCGAAAATGCTTGGAAGGCAAGCTCCTTTTCCCTTCAACTTGATTTGCTATACGTGAACACAATGAAGTTCTTTGTTTCTCAATTCTGGTTGTTCTGAGCATTATAGATTTTCTTGGAAGCAGTCCAATGTAAACTCCCTAGACATGTGAACAAAATAAATGCAGGTTCTCCAAGAATTTCTAAATCAAGGAAAGGGAGGTGATTCTTCAGGAAATATGTCAGGAATCGGTTTTCAACAAGAAGTTTATAGAGAAACGATAGAAGATTTAGTAGGTTCAAATGAGGACAGTCAGACATCCTGGAGGTAATTCATCAATTCATCTGCAATCACACAGAGAGAACAGGATACCTTCCTGTGATTTGTAACGGATACTGCTATTGCAGACATCTTGAGCTGTATGAAGAGTCTCCAGCAAGCTCAGAATACAGCACCGGATCAGCTATCTTGCTTCATACTAGTAACGATAGAACAGATGAAACTCAAACAAGAGGAGGTGCATCATATGAGTACAATGAGTACACGGTACAATCCCTTGACACTAAATCTTTGACTGGCACCATGGAATATGACAATGAGACCATATCCAGGATAACTACAGAGCCAGGTTAGAAAAGAAAAATGGGTGCTTAAATGCTTATCTTTCGATGACACTTTGGCTGTCTTTTCCATGCAAAAGCTAGTCGTGAACATTCCAGTACAGCAAATGGCATGTTGAATTTGTTTTGTTTTCTCTATGTTATATCCGCAAACAATATAAACCGATGGGAATTATTATGTTGCAGAGATATTGCAGACTGGTATGGAACAAATGAATGGAGATGAAGTTAACCCTCCCTTATCAAAAGCAGAATTTGGCTCCCCCATTCAACTAACTCCAATATTTACATCATTAGCAGCAGGGATTCCCAGCCCAAAATTTTCAGAAAGTGTAAGTTATCAATGTATACTGAGTGCATTAATTGGGCATCTCATTTACACTAAGTTCATCCAATGTCTCCCATGTCAGATGCAAATCAGGCTTAACTATAAATCTTGCTCTTCTTCTTGAGGTAGTTACATAAATCCAATTGTTGAAGGCTCTTTTAGTGAGTGCTCCCAGTGAGCTGGGGTTGTGTTTCCAGTATGAGGAAAAGTACTTCTTTGGAATCACATTCTATTAAAATGCATTGTTGCCATATTTTCATAAGATTTCATACCCCAAACACAAAGAAGAAATTTATGCATCATGTTTTCTTTGGTAAGTAGGAAAATCTCCGATTCAGTAGCTTCAACAGCTTGAAAAATGTACAATGAAGAAGTGTTTCTTCTGGTAGATTATAGCTTATGTTTGGTGAAATCCACCTCCTTAGTGTGAGGATTTCTCAAGCAAAATATTTTATGGAAGAAAGACTATCGTGCAGAAAGATTTCGATTTTGTTTGAAAAGATAGATTCATGAATCACTTGGCTTTCTTCACCGTTCTGCTAGGGAGAAATAGTAGAAGACAGTAAAACTTGTGAAGGTTGTGGAGTCTCCTGATACGTTATAGTTACATGTCATAGTTAAAAAGGTTGCAATTTGATCAACTGAAATCTTTAACCATTATGATTAAGCCCACCATTTGTGCACCCCATAAGTCTTGATGGTACTATTATGTGTTAAAATCTTCTTTCAACTTTTGGAACCACTCTCTGATAGTCTGAGGAGTAACCTTGGAAATGCAGTCTTCTCTATGTTTCCTCTAAGTCCAAGGGAAATGCACTGGACAGTGAACTTACGTAGCTGCACATGGCTCTCATCCAACATTCAATTTAGTTCTAACATTTTGCATCATTTGTGTATGCTCATATGCATATAGCTTATTGCAGAAAATTCACATATTGATATCATACTCCATATACTTTCAAGCATTTCAGTTAGCATAGCACCACATAGAATTGCACTTGAATATTGATCATATAAACCGTTTGATAATGCCCTTTATCCCAGAATTTGCTTTTGAGATGCAAAATTTATCTTAATTTAGTTTCACTTGAAAGTATCATAATTCGAACGCGAGTTTGTTTATGCAATGTGATTGAATTCATCTTATAAAAAGGAAAAGATTTCTAACGTGCGAATCTCATATTTCCCGTTCATATTTTACAGGAGAGAAACTTCCTGATGAAAACACTTGGAATGGAGTCTCCTGCACCCACCCACATCACCAATCCTTCTCATCCCCCGCCATGCAAACGAGCCCTTCTTCAGAGTTTCTAAACTTGCAAACGCCATTTATAAACGCAAATGTTAACATCATCAAGAGAAACTTTTTCATTTCCTTTGATGATTGACCATCAAATATCGAGCAATCCCTTTTCTTCCACAGCTCAAAATACAGCGAATTCACATTGCAGCCTTTACCTCCTAAACTAGGCAGGCTAGTGGTGCCTACATTCCATCCTAAACCTTGAAAGTGCCAGATATAAAGTGCCTTCTCCTCTTGATTGAGTTGATGCCCTGATGATTGGATCAATTGCACTGCCCCTTGTGTGCATCTCATCTTCTTGCCACTTCTCTCTACAAGTTTGTTTTTGGTTTCCTACCTTTTTCCATTTACTTGCTTCTTCAGCTCAGATTCAGGACGTTCCAGGTTGTACAGGATTAGCATCATTACATGCCGGTTTTTTCACCTATAAGCCCACCTACAGCATATGACATAAGATATAGATTAAAAAAAGAGAAGAAGAGTAATTGGAGTGTGCATACAGGATACCTATAGATGAGTATAGTGTTTTCTACCTTATTTCATATGTAATATGATTGATTGAGTGGAAATATTATTGAATTTTGGTGTTCAAAGTCTCTTCTTCATCTGTCTACTTCAATATCAAACTTTCTCCAAGTTTTCAGGAGAGTAAATGGAAACAGATTTTTGCGCTTACACATAAACGAACATTAGATGGCAAGCCTTGACGGGTGGCATGATTTGGGGGTGAGAAGACAGCCCCAGAAGCCACCATACATAAATGAATACAACTAAAGCTGGTAGAGAAAAGATAAAGAACACCTAACAAGACATTTGAAAATTGAAAGTTCTCTATACGATTTGCTTCGGTGGTGGGTGGTAAAGATGGCAGAGAAGATAACTTAACAGGTTTAAAGTTCCTTCTTCATGTCTAGTAGTTGCATCACCATCCACTCTCTCTATCTACGTGTGTTATACATAATATTAAGGACAGCCGCAATTATGGGCAGCTCAAAGGGTAATGGTAACTGGTAAGAGGCAGATAGGAGAGAACTTAGTCCAAGATAATAGCATTAGTCTCGGAATTTCTGATATCGCAGGGAGCAGCATACGATTATAAATACTATTATACAAAGAAAATGTACCAAGAATTATGATAGGAAGAAATAATTATAATACAAATAAATATATTTATTGTTGTAATCATATGATATGAAAAGGATCTGTCAATCTTCCTGGGTTTGACTTTAGAAATTAAGTTTGAGTAGGATGTACTTTGGTCTTCCATTTTGTTGGATCTATGAGAATTCACCTGTCAAAATAACTGAAAAAAAAAAAAAGAAACTGACTTGAATCATTCGTATTAAGAACTAAATCCAATAATCTTTTATATATTTTTTCAGTAGTAGTCCAACGCTTGTTTTATCAAATCTTTCTTCGAAATAATGCCCAACTTATCCGATAGTCTTTCTTGGGACAAACCACAGCTAGCTGAAATGTTATCCCATATCTCAATGCTTTTTTAATATTTATATTATTAAAGTATTTAAAGTCTTAAGTTACCGTCAAAATAATATTTTAATTATTTTTATTTATTAAACCTTTTAAATTTAACATTTATTATTAATAAATAATTTTTTTAAATATATTTGATTATAAATATAAGATACTTTCAAAATTTTAAAAAAGTATAACTTTATACTTGTCTTTCTTTTTCTCCTTTTAACATTTCTGCTACTCTTTTTCCCTCCCCTCTCTCTCTCATCCAATGTTCCTACTACTTTTTATTTATCTCCCCCATGATTGTTATTATTTATTATTATCTTTTATTAATATTATAATATATTTAATTATATTATATAATTTTATTTATTTTATGTATACATAACAGGATGCGACATTTGCTAGTATATGTATTAAATGTTATCATATATCTCAATGCTTTTTTAATATTTTTCTTTATGAGTAAAAAAGTGTTTTTTTGAATGTTAAAAAGCAAAATAATAATAATAATAATAGTANTATTTTTTACTATTTAATTTTATAAATATTACTATATATTAAATAATATTATATAATTTTATTTATTTTATGTATACATAACAGGATGCGACATTTGCTAGTATATGTATTAAATGTTATCATATATCTCAATGCTTTTTTAATATTTTTCTTTATGAGTAAAAAAGTGTTTTTTTGAATGTTAAAAAGCAAAATAATAATAATAATAATAGTAATAATAAAAAAAACAAACAAATAGAAGATTTATAAAGACTATCGCTTCGTATAAACTGGTCTCTACCCTGTAAATTCCAAATGAGATTAGAAGATGAAATGGCACCAATTTTGCCATCGAATCGAAATGTCCAAGATGCTCCAGAATAACATGCGTTAGATGCTTACCCAAAAACAAAAAAGAAAAAGAAAAAAAGGCGTAAGATGCAACAACAAAAGTATAGAGCATATCAAACTCTTCAAAGAGCTATCCTTGTCTATTGGTTTAAAAGAAAATGAAAAAAAAAAAAAAAAGGAGAGCTATACTCGTCTATTTTAGAAATGCCAAAAATCCGATCAAGCATAAAAATGGAACTTAAACAACAAAATAGGAAATTGACGATAAGAAGGGAAATTATAATTTTAGTGCTTTTTTGCAAATTTAGGACACGTATTTTAGTTTTCAATAAATTTATGGGCTGTATTTACCAAAAGACAAATAAACTTATGTGTTGTGTTGTACTTCATAAACAATCTGTGAATATTAGTTAGTGGATACATATAAATTTCTCATTGGTGCAACAATGGTTAATTTAATAAAATAATAATATTAAATAAACTTAATTAAATAATATAATAAAAATATATTACAAAAAGATATAAAATAAAAATAAGGAAAATAAAAAAAAGAACCATAACCCCTCTTTCCTATAATTCTAATTCCATAGATGCTTAAAAGACATTAAAAATGTATGATAGGTCACAACCCACCATTTTTTAAATTGAAAAAAGAAAGGATATAGTTAATTAAAATCTATCGGGTTTTTCATGTAAAATCCTACTCTTTTTCTAATTCTAAAAGTAGTAGGTTATACCCATTTATGATGGTGGACATCTATCCAGCAAATATTTTTCATACCTTTCTTGCTTACCCTAAGCTTTAGGATGAAAAGAGGAGTTAAGGTTTTTGTTCTCTTTTTCCCATTCTTTCTATTTTCTTTTTTATTTTAGCTTTCTATAATTTTATTATTTTATATAATTAAGTTTAAATAATAACATTATTTTATTAAAGTATTAATTATTAACCAATCATTAGAAGGCACATGTCCCTTAAGTAACATAATAGATAATGATGAAACATAAGTTATAGCTTTTGAAAACCAAAATATAGGTTGAGTTTATAAAAGTGCTAAAACATAAGTTATATTTTTATAATTAGTTTTTATTATTCACAATGAATTAAAAGCCAATTAACTCAAATAAAGAAAATATGAAACCTTTAAGCCATCTTACAACTACAAAATACCTTCACTTACACAAAACATCCATGCAAAAATATCTTGTCATTAAAAGTGCAAGGAGCCAATATAAATCATACATCTAGCTTGTTGGTGTCTTAAACTCATTCATAATCTTCCATGCTCGTTTGATTTGTCCCAAGTTGTAAACCGGAGGGAAAATAAAAAATCCTATTTATTATACTCTAGTATAAATTATTTGCTCATAAGTCCTTTCATTAATCATCACATCTTAACATCCTCCTCTCCATCTCTAACATCTTTGAGTCTTCAATTTATCCAACCCTAAGCAAACATAATAAAAAAAAACTCTAGGAAATAAATAGAGAAATTTACATGTTTACTGTCAAAATTAATAAATATTACATAATTATAAATTATATAAAAGATAATGCCAAAATACTAATGCCATGTTGTATCTTGAAAATATAATATTAGCATTTGTATGTATATTGTATTTTGAAGATACAATATTCTTATAAGTACATTTGGACTTATGTGGCATTTTCAAGATGTGACATTAGTACATTTAAATAAATGTCACGTTTTGAAGATTGGACATTACTATTAGTATACCATTACTACGTCGATGAAGATGCGATAATAATATTGGTATTTTATTAATATTTTTTATACAATTTGTAATTATATAATTTTTTTAAAGGGTCAGTGGGTAATGAGAGTTATAGGATAGATTTCGAATAGTAATTTTCTTAGAACCTACTTCCATATATTAGGGTATATATATGAAATCGAGCTACACTATCCTACCTTAAAACTTATACTCTAAAGTAGATATGTACAAGTTTTATAGTGCCTTAAACCCCCCTTACAATAATAATTAAATAATATTAATAAATAAAAACTAGTACCATCGCCATTTCCTTTTACAGTTTTAAAGAAAGTAATAACAAAAGCCCAACTCATAATAAAATCTTAAGAGTATACGTTATTTGTATCTACTATTTAGTCAATCTTTTTTCTTGTTTTTTATAAGAATCTCTCTCTTCTTTTACTATCTTTTTTTCTTTTGTCCTCCTTCCTTTTCTACTAAATTTAATCTAATAAGATCTTAAAAATATCTCAGTTCTTAACTTATAATTTAATATATTATATTAAAATTACTCATACATAGTTTTTGTATATTGTGTATAATAATCTTATGATTAGATAAAAGTTTTATTTTGATGATTTGAAAAGAGAAGATAAAAGAAATTTACACATGTTTAATCAAGGGTTTTATATAATCTCAATTTAAAATGCATTATAACAAATAAAATTCTTATTAGTAGGTTTAGTGATAGTGTAGTTATGGTTTTGATATTGATTATGCATTTGGTACAAAGATTTGAAGGAAGATAAAGGAAAAAAAATACACATTCTATAAGGTACCTTATACCTTGTAAAATGTATAGGGTATAGAGCACAGGGCACAGGGTACAATATAGTTCCAAGGCATTACAAGGATAGATTTCGAGTACAAAAGTTTAAGAAACTGCACCTACATGATAGGGTACAAGTTGGGTTTTATACTCTACCTACCTTATATCATCTCACCCTTACTAGGAAGGTACGTCTAACTTTTTTGTATTCATCACAATCATAACACTTAAACAACTTTTGAACCTTCAATACTTAATCCATAAAATCCTTAATCGAACTATTGAAGATGGAATTTTCATTTTAAAGTGCTTTAGCCTCTTATTCTATTTACTACACTCAACATCTCTCTTCATGCCAAAATTATCACTGTTAAGCTCATTGTTTTCATTAATCCCTTTATTTACTCAACTACGATTTGCATATCTTTGTATACCAAGTACTCTTAGCTCATTAGTTAGATGTGCTAATATAATGTTGTGGATATAGTTAACTCCTATAACTAATGTTCTAAAATCCCTATATGCGACTCTACATTACTAAAGTGGCTATCCTTAGATTATTCACACAATATGTTAGTATTTTTCACAACTCAAATCTTAACCATCATAAAAGTTGGTCATAAAATTTTCAACTAGACATCTAAAATTACAAATTCAATTATTAACGCTGATATGCATGATGTATGCAAATTACGCATGGTAATTGATTTGCAAACTAATTCTTCTATTATTATGCATGTCAACATCAATCTTAGAATTAAAAAGCAACCACATCAATCTTAGAATGGAAATAACGAGTATATCCAAGATTTATAATCTTAGAAATAACTAAAAAAAGTTGATAAGAAACGGATATGACATATAAATTCTATTTACTAGTATTGGCTACTAATTTCATTAAGTTTGATGTTAATAATTGGAATTAAAGAGTAACCACAATAATTCAAAGTTTATACAAGAGACGAAACCTAAAGTTTGAATATTTGAATAATAATAATGATTAAAAATTCAATTAATGTTCTTTATCATTCAACCTAATTTATGCTAGTAAAGGTGAGAAAGTAAAATAAATAATGGAAGAAGTAAAAGTCATAAACAAGTCATCTAGGGGAACTTCATTTTGATTACAAATCAGTGCATTCTAATGAAATTTAGTAATAGTTGAAGTTCATGCTCTAAGGCATGTCATTAAAAAGTAATCAGTTGCTTGAAGAAAAAAAAAAAAACATTTCATTTAAATGTCTTCAACTAACATTCAAATGAAGTATTTATAATGGGTTTGGTTCGAATTTGTATTGAATTTAAAAGTGCCTTATCTTACATTATCCCATTTTTCCCTTATGCCCCAACTCATGGATAATGTGTTGGACTTGATTCCTTATTTTTCTTAAGATTAACAAAGATGCGTACTTGATTCTAGTTTGTCTTGTAGATTGATCCTTACATTATTTAACAAGAAGAATTTCCACAACTCATGAATAAACTTTTCATCATTTTCTTTGCCTTACTAAGTACAATCTAATGTTTTCTTACCTCTCTTGGACTCATAGGAAACAAAACAACTTTTCAGTTATCTTTGTAGAATGTGTATGTATTATGGAAGCATTATATATTGCCTTGCATTCTTTTACATATGATCTTTAACAAAAATTGTGTAGCTTTAATAGGCACATCATTACAAGCAACTTCATCATTTTTCTTTTTCTAATAGATGGAGCAATATGCACTTACTTGTTGACATGTACAATTCCCTTATCATTAAGCTAATGTCAATTATAAGATCTTAGATGTGTGAAATTCTTTAAAGTCAATTTTTCTACTATGGTTGTAGAAGTCACATTAGTATAACTATCCTCATCAATGATCACTATATACATGTATTCCCCTAGACCAATACTTCGCATGAAATAAGTTTTCCCTTTGCCTAAGTTTATAAATAGTGTATGCACTTAGATTTCTCTTAATTACTTGCTCCATCAACGTATAATGCTTACACCTAACTTTATCCTACTGAACCTTATAACTTTTACTCTCAATTACCATTTACTTCTTAAACATCAACCACTTGTCAAAATGGTGTGATGCTAAGTACATACGACTTAAGTATTAGTGTTGTTTGATATCATGACTCTTCATTCGATATCTATACATTATCTCTCTTAGTCCCCTTACTTTAGATATTTACTCTTACTACTGTCCCCTACCTCTACTTATTTCTTTATAGTATATCTCTCATCTATATGCTCCTTCTTAATGTGTACTTTAGCAAAATCATAAAGACTATGCTAATGATATGGTGATCTTTAACTCTTATATCTATGCTATCTTTTAGTTCTAATAATTGATTTAATAACATGCTTTGGAGTTTTACAATGTTGCAATTTTACTACATTATCCTAACTTACATACTTATCCTAGCTTTCTTTAGAATATCCCTCTAAAGGCAACATATGTATCTCTTCATTAATATAACCATGTAAAAGAACATTATTGATGTCTACTTAGTTAAGAGGCTAATCATATGCAGTTAGAACAAGAATCAAAATGTGAACAATATTAATTAGAGTTATGGGTGAAAATGCATCATGGCAATGTTTGCCCTCCACTTAAGTGTGATGTCTTTGTCATTAAATGAGTTTTATATCTTTTTATACTTTCATCATCTCAATATTTGATTATATGCACCAATTCTAACAAAAGGGCTCTTTTCTTGTATTAAAGTATTTAATTTCCAAGTATTATTATTTTCAAGTACTTATAATTCCTTATTCATAACTTCTATCCTCAACTCATCTTGAGCTGCTAACAAATAAGAAAATGGTTCATTAGATGTTAAAACATTAGTTAAAGAAGCTATGCAATATGATCGATAAGAACTAAAGGTATTTGAGTAGAATAAAAGGTATACAACATGATTTGTGGAATTAGTAGAAGCTGATAAATGAAAAAGGTTTGATAGAAAAATATGATTTATTCTAGTAGAATGTCTCCCGGCACTTAAGGGAGGATGATTAGGTGATTATGATAGTTGAATGGATAAATTGAGATTATTATCATTGCTGTGTACAAGGGAAAAATAAAGAAAGGCTATCATGATCGGGAACATATGACAAAGTATAATATCAAAAGATATAAAGGATGATTATAAAGAAAAAAAAAACCATCGAAATAAGAATCTTGAATTTGTGAATTTATATTGAGTTACTTAAATGGAAATTACTTCTTAAAGAACACCTCATCTCTTCTCATGACTATTTTCTTCCTTTCTGATCATTGACATATACCAAGAAGACACACTTACCATTTTTGTCAAACTTGTCTTTATGAGGGAAAAGTTTAGTTACATAGCATAAACAAGCAACAAGACAAATGTGATCATAACTAGAGGTTGACCAAATAAGATTTCAAAAGGTTACTCCAATAGAAAATAGTCATCGGCCTCCTATTGATCAAGTAGATAGTAGTTAAGACACTACCTTAAGATTCTTTTGGTAATCATATATGCAATCATAAAGCCCTAAAAGTGTCCAGTGAATGTTTATGCTCATGCTCCACTTGTCTATTTTGTTGGGGGATATATATTGTTCTTTAATGAACAATTTAAGGTCAAGGAAAAGCGATGTGCCTAAACTCTTAAATTAGTTTTAGGATATATTTAAATATGCATCTAAATAACAAGTGTAGAAAATTTGCTACATTTGATTAAGAACTTAATCTCCAGTAAACATTCTCTTAAAAATGGAATCTCAATGAGTTTCATTCTTACGACAGATCTTTCTTGGATTTAGAACTTGTTCTTTTCTTCTATGATAAAAACTTTAGATGGTTTAGTTTGACTTTTATTTCTTCTTTTGCCTTTTGATGCCATATATGATATTGTGATTTTCACAAAAAAGAGATTGACATTTTCTAGACAAAGATTCAGATCTATTATTTGAATGATGGTCTTTTGGAGTAGTGATAAAGTGGTTTTGATCATAAACAATGAAACTTCAAAGAGTGGGTATAACCCATTTAATTTTCAACAAATATGTTGAAGTATTTATCTTGAAAAATCATCTATAATAGTGAGAAAGGAAGTGCAACTATGATAGAACCTACATGATATGACCTTACAAATCATATGTAGCAATTGTAAAACAAAACTTGATGTATTTTCACTTATAAGAAAACAAAAGCTTATGAAATTGTCTAATTAAGCATTAACAACAACTCAAATATTCTAATGTTGAGATTGAAGAATGCCTTAGGCACATATGCAACGAACTTTAATAAAGAGAAGAAGACAAGTATATTATGAGAAAAAATTATAAATGGAAGGACAAATATGTTGTATTATATCCAGTAAAGTTGTACAACCTTTGATGGCCTTAGATTTTAGTATCTAAAATCCATAATGAGCTTTTGCTACAACTTTATAAGATTAGTTTTTGGGTTTTGAAACAACATGAATAATCATCAATATTTGCAATGAATGAACAGTCAGCTAGCAATTTATGCATAAATAAAAGATTATGTTGAAAGCTTGGGAGTATAAACACATTTTGTGGAGTTAAAGAGGGGCTTAATGAAGCTAGAACTTACTATAGAAACAATGGTAATAGTTCCATTAGGGTAGTAAATAGGGTTTGAAAGTATAAAAAGATTAAAATAAGTTTTGGATATAAAAGTACATGCAAAATGGACAACACTAATGGCATTTCCCCCATTAATAGGTAGCTTTCTTTTAATCAACTTTAAGGCTTCTTAATAAACTATATAAATCATTTTTCAATCAAGCATAGTTGCAGATGAGAAAGCATTTGTTTCTACTATTTCAATAAAATAATGAAAAGGAGTATCACAATTACTATTCATAGCCAATATATTTAATTTATAGTTAGCAATGAACTTTCTCTAACTTTTCTAATTTTTCTTCACTTTATACCACTTCGAATACTCAATTATCTTAAAACTAGCTTTAATCAAATGCCAATTGGAGTGACAATTTTTGTAATGTAATTTACTCTTCTTAGTTTATCTCTCTTCATGCTTAAATTGCATTGCTCCTATATTGTTAACATAAAAAGCTGTTAGATCTCTTCATCAGTCATGAACATATTAATATGTTCTTACTTCCTTACTTAACACTTAGTAAAATGCCTTATTCATCATAGACAATGGATCTAATGACAATATTTGATTCCATAAAACAATTCATAAATTGCTAAATATCTCATAAAAAATTTGCTTTAATTTACTCTATGACTTAACCTCTAATAGCCTTCCTTTTAGACCATAAGTACAATAATTGAATATTTCACAATTACACCTAAGGTATTATTTAAGGATTGTAACTCATCCCAACATTGTTTCTAGCCTGTTATGATAGATTGACATTGATTGATTTCCTCACCTCACACTTTAGATTTCTTGTTGTCATTAAAAGATTAATAGTCTTTTGTTTGACCATATAGTTCACATATTTCATTTCGTAATTCCACAGCCAATGCGTATGTAAATAGAGCATTAGGACAACTTACCAATCGTTGAGTTTAAGATTCAATACCTACCACATAATTATGACAATTCTAATGAATCAAATTGTTAGAATTTTCGTCAAGTTCACTACACTTTCATTGATAAACCCTAACTTTAGTTTTGCCCCTAAAGCCAATTTGAACATACATACTTAGTGTAAAGAAATTAGTTCCATTAAAATTGATATTTCCTAATATCATTACAAGACTACTAGATTCTAAGATACATGATGGATTGATATTCATAGATTCTCCATGTGAAATGTGAGACCCCACCAAATTTACTATCAATTCACGATTGGATGATTCAAAATTGATACGTAAAATTTAGGGTGATTGCCAAAGTTATTTGACCGAGCCTAAATTTTACAACAAAACTAAAAATATTAATAGAAGTAACCTCGTAAAGTTGGATTTAGGAAAATAAAATAGTAAAATATTATATTTGTAGAATATACATATTTTATTTGTTATTTATTGGAAATACGTAAAACGGATTCTAATAATTAACGAATTACTAGAGATAAAATATATGCACACTAAAAATTATAAATAGCATAACAAATATTTAAGACTATTAAATGTGAATTTATGTGTATTAAATATGAATTTATGTATAGGGAAAAATACCTAAATTACCTAAGAACTAGAATATACTAAAATTATTAAAATAAATTAATAAAAAATTTAGTTAAGCTATGTGGCAACCTGGAGAATTGTGACTAGTGGTGTTGCAACTCCATATGATAAAATTAGCAACCTTCTTAGGAAAATTGGACACCTAGCGTGGGAAGATAAAAAGTGAATTGAATATTTGAAAACTTGGGAAAAAACACCAATCGACAAATCTCTCCTTATAAATTTAGAAAAACACTTCCTAAGGTCATTTTAAACACTTTGGAAACTAAGAAAAATAAGGAGAGCAATTGGAGAATAAGAGAAAATTTAGAGAAAAATAGTAGAATAAAGTAGAATTTAGGGTGCGATCACTTAGGCGAGACTTGGAGCAAAGCAGGCACCACCACCTCACAGGGGAAGTAGCGCCTAGTGTTGTAGATAAACATGGTGGCGTTGTTGGTGGCTGGAGCTTAAATCGGCGGTGAGTCATAATTTTTCATCTAATTTTCAATAATTCACTAAAAATACCAAAACAAGTTAAAAAATAATGAATTTTGGATTTACTAAATAATTTTACATATAGATTTCAAAAATCAAACTAGTTTTTCAAAATTGAAAGTGCAAATATACATTCCTTAAGAAATTATATGTGCGCATCGATTTTCGATTGAATTTTAAAAAAGGTCAAATGATGTAGCTTCTATCTCAATTTTTGAACATAAGATGCACACACACTATATTTTCATCCTATATAATTAGTTTGTTAAAATTTTAGAGTTGAATATTTGAGAAATTTTGATTTCCACAAAAATAGTGAGCTCTTGAGGTATTTTCATATAGTTAACTTAAGTAATGGATGTGGTTTATGTAGTAAATGGCTTTTGAAGAAATATAACCGAATAAAAATGGAATTTCTTAAGATAAAAGTCATTTGTTCAATTGCCTTAATTGTTAGAAGGATGGGCATAACTAATTCCTTAATTTTGTAAATAATAAGTAAATGATGAGATATGTGTATGGGACAAGGTTGAGGTTGGAATTAATATTTGGTTAATGTCCTTAATCATAGGGTGGAAGTATATGTTGAAATTGTAGGAATTTCGACTGAATTGTAGAGTATGTCTTGATAATAGGTAAATTTAGAAGATAGATCAGAGATAGGATGCATAGAGTGAATAAGGAAGTTGATCAAAATCTGAATTAAAGACTTTACATGCATGAAATGTAGTTAGTTAAATTGCAGAGAATGGATTAGTTAATGCTTTAAGGCTTTTGAGTAAAATTGTAATTAGAAGATGATTCAGAAATTTAATTAGAAGTTGAACTTAAGATTAACTTAGAGAAAGCTTAATCATAAGAAACCTAAAACCTAGATAACTAAATGAAGGTCCTATTTGTATCATTTTTTTTATCTGTATTTGATTTGTGTCTGATCTATATCTGTTTGAAATTTGGTGTTTGAAAATCTGTCTTATCTGTGTTTTATTCATTTATATTTCATAATTACGATGAAGATGGTAATTGGAGTATTATAATTGAGAAATAAAAATTCACATACTTTTAAGAGAAACGATTTAAAGAAATATATTTTATACAATGGAAATGATTATTTTAATTAGTATTTCTGAAAGAATATGTTTCTATCCTTTTGGGTGTTTTATTCTTGCCAAATATAAAGATTTAAGTAGACAACAATAAGACACTAATAAGATGGAAAAAAAAAATGAATCAAATGGAGTTGATGTATAACCTTAAACTAAAGATAATAATCTAAGCTATAGGATAAAAACCTAAATATAGTAAGTATATGAATACTAAAATAATTTTGTATTATAGGGACTAGTAGTGAAGGCACAACATAAGTCACACTCTATTGAGCAAGTAAAGGAGTTCAAGTAAGTTTAAGATTAATATGTAGCTATATTTTAGAGTACTGTTTCATAATACTTAGAGGCTTAAGATTATACTTGATTGTATTTGTAGGTAGTTTGATTGTGTGTGTAAGCCCCAAAGCTAAGCCAATTTACCGTAAGATTGAATTTAGAATCCAAGATTTAGGGCGATCGGTTAAAAGATTCGATCAAACCTAAATTATAAACTATTGAGAGGAATATTAGTAAAAATGATCTCGTAAACTTAAATTTAAGAAAATAAGTAATAAAATAAGAGACTATAAAATTTTCAAATTTTAAGCATAATAATTGCTAATTACCGAAAAGGCGAAAAGTGTAATATAATAACTAATAAATTACTAAAGATAGATTATATGTATACTAAAAATTTTAGAATGACCAAAATAATAATTAGGAATGTTCACGTGTACCCCACATATATTTACGTGTAGATAAAAATACGCGAAATTACCTAAGTTAGCCAAAAAACTAAGCAAATAATTAAAGAAAATTATAAAATAATTGTGGAAAAATCAGAAAAAAATCAAAAGGGTGTGGAATGATGCAAGGTTGGTCGTGGCAAGTCAGAATCTGAAAAAGAAAAATCAACCAATTAAATTAGAACAACATAAAAGCAAAAAATTTAGGGATAAAGCACTTGTCTTGTCCAAATTAATGCACAATAAATCACTTAAGACCCTATAAATAGCAAGAAAAATCCAGGAACTCATTTGGACATTAGAAATCAGAGAAAATTAGGGAGAGAAAAAAATTGAGAGAAAAATTCGGTTTAAAAAAAAATAGAAAAAACTGTGCAGTTAGGGCTTTTAAAGGGAACTCCCACCAGACGAGTAGCTAGAAGTGGACGGCCACCACCACCACATAGTGGTGGCAGTGCCCAGGCCGGCCGACAAGGCCACGGCGGCCCGCGGTGGCCGGAGCCACCCAAACCGATGAGTCCAATTTCCAGCCTGATTCTTGTGTAATTTTGTAAAAATAGTAAATATTATTAGAAAATTATTAATTTTATTATTCTGGGATATTTTTGTATGTAGTTTGTAGGAAAAATATTATTTTGATGAAAAAATGCCCCGTAGTATATGGTCCTTAAGAAATCGTGCAAAACCGAGCATATTTCGGTTTAGAAATAAATGACCTTAGGAGTATAGTTTCAAGCTCAAAATTTTTGTGTAGATTACTTAGATGATATAGAATAGTGCTATGAAGCCCGTTTTCAAAAATTAATTTTCGAAATTTTTAGATAATTTTTAGGCCCTAAAATGAGGCATAAAATGGGTAATTTAGGGATAATTGGGTAATTAAATGGTTAATTACTGATTTAGTGAATAAGTATATGTTTTAGGATGTAGAAATCTGATGGAGTATGATACTTATAGCAATTAGGGTGTTAGATGTAATTATTAGGTTAAATATATAGTAAATGATTAATAGGGAAAAATAATTAACTTTAAGTTAATTTTGTAAATTAGGGAAAATAGGAGTAAAATCTGATCTAGGATGAATTTAGACATTTTGAAATGATAATTGATGTTTAGGGATAGTAATTAAAGTGATAGAAATATTAGAAGTGCATTATGTACATAATAGGCTACAATGCATAATATATAATTTTTGGAAATATACTAAATAGAAAATATTAGAATAAAAACTGATATTATGATAATAATAAAAATATACAATAAATTTGAGGGGAAACTTGAATTTATGTAATTATATGAAAAATGTAAAAATTTCTCACATTAGGAGTAAATTCGGTATAAAATAAGGATTTAAGTGTATCGGATGGAATAAAATACTAATTAGAGGAAATGATGGTATTTAGGAGATCGGGAAGTAATGTGATTAATTTCACATTATAGGTTGAAACGGATTTCTAGGGTTGGAATCTAAAACATTACTTAGAAATCGAACTAAAAATCTAATTTAGAAATCGATGTGGAACCCGAACTCGAACCCAATCCCAAACCTAGAATAATTGGAAAAGACTTAAGACCTAGATAATTAGGTATCTTAAATCTTAAATAAAACATAATAATAAGCGTTATAGGATAAAACGAACCTATAATAGTTATATGAAAAACTAAAACCACGTTTGTGTTATAGGGATAATCAGCGATGGCCTGAGCAAATTGGACCTCGAGTGAGTGAGCGAGGAGTCGAGGTAAGTTGGGATTAATACAATGCTGTATTTTGGAGGCTTAAGATTATGCTTGGTTGTGCTTGTTAGATAGTTGAATGTGCGCATGTGCTTGATTATGGGTGATGCTATGATTCTGTTTGTTGCTCTGGCACATATTGTATGAATTGTATTTAATGATTGATCACCCTAAACTGGACTTAATCAAACATATGACCAGTAATCATAATCGAATATGCATGGCAACCCGTTAGGGGACTTAGGACTCTCCGGCCAAATACCGACCTCTTCGGAAGGGATAGCGCAGGATTGCAAAATGGTCCCTTCTTCATCCTCAGTCGAACTAAGTGACAGGAGAGGAGGTCGCAGCGAGGGTGAAGGCAGTAGTTCGAAGGTAGTCGCAGGAGGGGTAAGGTCTCCATTACACAAGCCTGGGTTTGGTCGTGAGCTGTTGCATTAACAGCAACTCCTCAACCCGGATTAGAGTGGGCGCAATTTCTCTAATCTCACGACGGGCCGGACAACGTCGTGCGATGGCATTTGCTTGCACATGCATTGCATCTAATAAGTGGTTGAAAACCTTATTGTGTTTCTAGTATAGTTTTAAGTCCTCCGTCCTTACTTATTGAGCTGTGGTTGCTCACATCCCTATAGACGTCGTGCAGGTGCTGGCCAAGAAGCGGCAACAACTACTTTAAAGGTAGCAACTGCTGGATCCTGGGGAGTGAGGAAAAACATGTGAAGAATAAACATATATTTTTAAGGTTTAAGCTTTTACTTTAGAACTTTTCATTTTTGAATAATGTAATAACTAGGAAATATATTACGGAGAAATATTGTAAACCTTAATTGCAATAACTGTATTATAATATATATATATATATATATATTTCCTCACTTTCTTAGATAAATGATTTATTTAAATTACAAACTGTTTCCTTCAAAGCGGGTTAGTCGTGGACGCCTTGTGTAGATCAGATCTAAGATAACGGTTGTAAGGCCAACTTCTATCTTAGGATGGTTTATACGGTGGGGGCTGTTACGACTCTGCCGCTTCGGGGCGTGACAGTGTGCATACTTGTATGTCTCTAAGCTTGTTTATATGTTGTTGGCTTACTATTTTGGATGGGAATTATTTGTGTTGTGTGGAATTGATTGATCACCTTAATTTGGACTCAACGATATACAACCTAAAATCATAAACGAACATGCATTGCAAACTAATAGGAGACGCTTAGGATTTTTCGACTAAATATCAATACCTTCGAAAGGGATAGCGTTATAGTACAATGATCCTTTTTCTATCCTTAGTTTAACTAAGTGATAGGAGAAGAAGTCGTGACAAAGATAAAAGTAGTGGCTCGAAGGATAGTCGTGGGAAGAGAGATATCTTTATTAAACAAGTTTGGGTTTGTCCATGAGCTATTACATACATGCCAAAACCCTTCAAACTTAGATTAGTGATAGTATTTTTTTGTTGCATTGCATTTAAATAATTGTTTGAACAACCATGTCCATACTTGACTTATAGTCTTATGTCTTTATCTCAACTTACTGAGTGGTTGATTGCTCACATTTCTATAGATATCTTCTATAGGTGCTAAGTTGGAAGCCACAATATAATTACCCTAAAGTTAGTAATTGTTAGATTCTGGGAAATGAGGATATAAACTGGAGAATAGTTGAACATCTAAAGTCTTTATACTTGTTTACCTAATCTTATGATATCGAATTATGTACATGTTAAATAAACTGGGTTACTGAATCTTAATAATAATATTTGAATATCTAAATTTCAATGTATGTTTTAAGATTTCCGCAGGTGAGATCATATTGTTTCCATTTGAACTGAATTTATTTCAAAACAGATTAGTTATGGACGTCTTGTGTAAATCAGATTTACGATAGTAGTTGAGAGGTCATTTTCTATTTTAGAATAGTTTACATAGTAAAATTATTATGACTCTTCGCTTCGAGGTGTGACATAAAATTTGAATATGATCTCTATGAATGTTTATTCTTAGCAAAAACTGATTTTATTGATTGGCATTCAAGAAATACCAATGAATAATGAAAGAAAACGATTAAGGATTGTTACTAAAGAGTTTTGATACCATATGAGAATCAACACCATGCCATGTTGCAATCATACAAGATGAAATATAAATTTGCTTTAGTTATTGAGTATAAAAGATGATAGCTTCTATTAACTAACTAAAATAGAGCTAACGATCGACTATTTATACTATAGCAATTAGATTTTAACTAACTAATGACATGATGATCAAGTAACTTACTAAAACACATCTGTCGCTAACATGCCTACTAGTAACACAAACTCTCTTTGCTCCATTGCTATGAATAATAGGTACAAAATACAAGACTTTAAGTCTTCATAGGTATAGCCACACAATGCAAAATAGATCTTAAGGAGGATGGCCAATCCTAAGCATTTAGCCCATTCAAGTAAGCTCTAATTCCTTGAGAATTTCCTTTAAAAAAAGATCAAATCTTTCCTTTTCTCCCCAGTAGCTTTTATCAGTAAAACTATAGCATCGGAAATGCCTGCTCTCTTCAATTGTCTTAGATAAGTCCGTGTATAAAAGAACTACATTAGAGGGGTTGTAATCATGCTAGTTATTTGCTATCATCCAAGTAATTGCTTAATCTATTTTAATAATTAGCTTTCTTATTTCTAAATTCTTTCTCATTTCTACCCCCTAATAGATAATCTAAAGCTCAGCTTGTAAGTTGCGTTCTAACTGGATGTTACGAGATGAAATGGAGTTTTGTAGCATCTTAAGGGCTTTACTTTAATTGTTATTTATGATTATAAAGTTTAGAAGAAAATGTGTTATAAATGATTTTGTAGAATATTCCAAGAACACATATTTTTGACAAATTTAATTAGTTAAAATTTCACACTTACAAGTCGTAATATTTTAATTTGTTGAGTGGCATTGCTCGTTTGTTTTAGGGTGTAATATCTTCAATATTCGTCCTGTTTGTTATCAATGGCTATTATTTTTACTAGTTTTTTCTTTTAATTGAAGGTTTCATATTTGTGTTTCGTTTTTTCATACTCCTAAACTAGTGTGTAGTTAGATATTGAAAATAGACACGTAATATATATGGGAAAGAAAATAAAATAAATAAAATTGATTAGAGAAAGGAAAGAGGGAATAGTTTTGGGGTCGGTTTTTTTTCTTCAAATGCATTCTCCTATTTCCATTTTTAACGTCTAACTAATGTCTAACGAAAGGAAGTCATAGAAACGCAAATTGAAAATTGGAGAATATAGAAATATGTATTATTTAATTAATCGTTTCATTGATGTTTATCGTATATATTTTCTAATAATTATCTTTTCACAGTAACTCCACTAATTATAAAATTTGTTAATTTCTTTAAGGATTAACTTTTTGAGTCTCGACGAGGTTGAATACCATGGGGCAAAGGCTGGACCAAGATTTTCCATCTCTAATAATATTGACATCAATGTTCCATTCAGCTACATTTTATCATATTTAAAGAATACTTGATAGAAAAACTGGAATATCATTTCCCAATTCATATGTATATTTAGGCTTTTTTTTTTTTTTAAAAAAAAGGTCATTGATTATAAGAAGACACTTCTTGTTTATAAAATTGGACTAGTAAACTTGTTGCACTTTATATATTGTAAGTTTTAGACGAGCATTAAAGGTGGTAGGGTAGGTTTTGAATATCAATTTTTAGAATCTATTCACAAGTTATGATGCAAGTATATATTTTCATATCTTATATTTACCTTGTAATAGACCTAAGCACAATCCAGGTCAGAACCGTAACTTGGACTAGACCCGGTTGAATGGGTCCATAACCCAGACCCAAACTCATCTTACGGGTTTGACTTGCCATGAGGAATTGGCGGGTTGGGGGATTAGTGATGGGTCCAAATTGAAGACCTATCATGACCTGGTGGGTATGACCCATCTTTACCCAGCGGGTCAAAATGTGCGACTTTTTTTTTTTTGTAAACTTTTTCCACTTTTTTAAGTGTAGAAATTAAAAAAAGTATATATATTCCTTTAATGAGTTGTAACAAAACTTATTAACATAACATAAAATTATTACCTAACCTATACACCATTGTTTAGCCTATATTATATATTATTCCCTTAAGTAACTTTTTTTCCATTAATTTTACATGCACATTAACTTCATATACACTACTTTTTTGCCTTTCACTTCACTTGCAAATTCACGTGGCCCACTTATTGCTTTTAAGTAAATGCACTTGCACTTTGAAATTGAAAGTGAACCATAATTAAGGAGAGATAGAGAAATAAACGAGGCAAAATTCAAAAGTGAGATGTGATTGAACAAGGTAGATGAATGACATACATATAGAAGAAATAATGGATAGGAAATCATAAAGGATGTATTACAAATTCAAATTTCAAAATGGAAAATTATTGCTTTGAAAAGCCTGTCAATGAGCAAACATAAAGTCTGAAATGTTATGAAAAAAATTGACATTGTTAATGTAGGTGAACGTTAGAATTTAGAAACTACAAACCCTATAAATTGGAGAATTACATTTGACTTGAATGTGCAATTTTTTTTGCTATCTGTTTTACACAAAACAACTTTGCTATCTAATACGTTTGATTTCTCATTCCAATATAATGGTGCTCACATATATTTACTTTTGTATCACCAGCTTGTATTAACTTTTAACAGATAAATTCATATCAATTTTTTTTTTCATTTAGCAACCTGTATTTTTAGATTATGGCAAGTTTTTTTTGCAACATTACTGCTAAGAACACTAGTAGTGGCAAAAGTAAGGCACAAGCATCATCCAATGCTCCGATGCAGAACATGGAGCTGGATTACGATTTCTAAGACTTTACGCAAGGTCAAGTAGCTGATGTAATGCAAAGTCCTCCACTAGGGTTTGAGCATATGATCTTATGTATAACTTGGATGTAGATGAAGAGGATGCAGTTGAGGAAGAGGAGCAACATGAACGAGAGGTAGAAGGCCCTTCAGGTACTAGAGGAGAACCTAGTGGTAAGCCACCAAGGCTACTAAAATCAAATATATTTACTAAACATTTCCGTAAAGTTGCAAGCGAAGATGGAAATATTCGTGCATTTTGTAATTATTGTAATAAACACTATGCATGGAAAATTGGTGACGGATATGGAACATTAAGAAAGCATATACGGGGAAAACACTTGATAGAGGAAAAGCAAAAGGAAGGTTTGTGTAAAATAATAGCTGGTATGCATCTCTCTTTTGAGGCAAGTAGTAATCCATTTCTCGTATCATATGGATAAGAATGCTTAAATCCCAACACTCAGTCGTTTTCTTCACGAACATTACGTAGAACAAATATTTATCTTTACCACACTAGCAAGCAACAACTTGCAGCAATGCTAAGCACTCTTGACGCGCATGTTTCCATTTGTGCGGATATATGGATGGATAGATGGAATCATAATGCATACGTTGGGGTTACTTATCATTAGGTGGATGAAAAGTGGCAACTATAAAAACGGTTACTTACGTTATGAAAATTTAACGATTGCTATACAGCGTAAAATATTTATGTCATTCTATGCACTATTTTGGAAGAATATGAGTTGAGCAAAAAAATATTCTTTATTGGTTTTGATAATGTTGCAACCAACATTGCGTCAATACCGGAGTTGCAAAGATTATGCCAGCCTATACTCGGAGGCACATTCTTCTACGTTTGTTGTGCGTGTCACCTACTGAACTTATATATAAAGGATGGTTTGTCTTGTTTGTACTTCAAAATGTGTCCCATCAAACAAGTAATTGATCAAATTTTAGACAAATCAACGATTTACAAGAAATGGATGAAATTTTGCAAAAGTATTGAGAAATATCCAAAAAAATTCCAAAGAGATGTAGAACATAGGTGGAACTCAACGTATGAGCTCATCCAAAGTATTATCCTATTCAAAGATGATTTGTGCCAATTCGCCATGCAACATATCCAAGAGGTTTCACTACACCCAAGTGATTGGGAGTATTGCACTAGGTTATTTGTTATATTAAAATTTTTTTATGATTGCACTAAGACATTTTCACAGGTATATTAGCCTAGCTCTCATTTGTTTGTTATGGAAGCGGTAAACATATTAGTTAATTTGATAGATGCATGTTATGATCCACTCTTATAGGAACCTATTAACAATATGGTTTTTAAATGGTTGACTTATTATAGAGAAATTCTTGATATTCATCTCCTTACCACTGTATTGGATCCTCGTACTAAAATTGATAGTTTTTCTAATTGTATAAATATTTACTATGAGTATGTAGATAAGTTCTTTGATACATAAGATGTTTATTCAATTTTTGTAGATAATGTCTTTCGATGAACGAACCAGGTATTACATGAGTTGTTCCAACATTTTTCATATGTTTATGGTGGTTAAGTTCCGGTGAGTCCATTACCCCACACTACTACCCAACTAGGCAGTGTTAGCAATTTACCTATTGCAGATTGTCTGCTATCACAAAGATTGAAAAGGCAAAGAGGTTCTGGCGGGGCTTCAACGGAACTTGAAAACTATCTTAACACAACCTTTGAGTTTAGTGATAGCATTCACATCCCAGACTTTGATGTCATCGAGTGGTGGAAGAGGCGTGCAAAAACATTTCCAATTTTTTCTCGAATGGCAAGACATATCCTCATGGCTCTAGCATTAACAGTTGTTGTTGAACAAGCTTTTAATACGGTTGGACTAATTGTAGATGATCTAGAGCATCGCTATCAGATGTAACTGTAAAAGCTCTTGCATGCGTTAAAGATTAGGCAAAAGCAGAAAGGTGAGTGCAGGAACCATAGGGACATCTAGTGAAGATAATGAATACTTCAGTGATTTCAACTTATCAGGTGGAAGCACAGCAAGATCTACATCAAAGCATTAACGAGGTGAAAATGATTATCTATCTTAAGTTTTATTTCTTAAAGTTATGACACTTAGTAAAAATTTCTTCATAATTATAAAATCAATAAACTGATTATTTTGAAAATTAAGATATCACATTTAATATTTTGAAAATGTCGCACAAAAAAAAATTTGAAAAATTTTTTAAGATATTTTGCCAATACAACTAATCCGATTAATCACATAAACTTGGACTTGTTTTTTATATTAAAATTGACGAACATACTAATTTTTTTTTTTTAAATTTTGAGCTATAAGAGTCTGATTCCGATTAGCAGATATATAGACACCCGCGGGGTGACCTTAAAATGTGAAATTTTTTTTTTTACATTTCTGTTTCACTGAATAATACTATAAATCTTTACTATTTTCATTATTTTCCAAATTGTAATATGTCATTTTATTTTTCTATAATATCAATGTATTATGTAATCTATAATATCAATAAGTAAAATAAATTGTTATTTTTCCAACGTATGTGTGTGTAGAGCTAAATATTTATATAAAGGAAGAAAAAAAGAAACGATTCACCGGTTTAGGAATTGGATTGTGACCCACCGATTCCTTGGACTCGCCCCATGAACCGGCTCTCACGGGCCAGTCCTGGTTCCTTACTTTTGGACTCGTGAATCGGCGAGTTCGGGTTCGGATCAGATCTGTGCTAAGGTTTACTTTGTAACATATACTTTAAGGTATATAAGATATAAGTTTTAATATATTTGTACCAAAAAAAAAAAATCTACCCTTTTTATTGTTTCAATTTGTAAATATTATTAAATAATAATAGTGGATGAAAAACAATATAGTATTTCTAATTCCAAGTCTGAACCACAAAGGGGGAAATAAAAAAAAAGTAAACATATAGGCAACGTAAGCCCATTACCAAGGATCCACGTCTTTTGATTTTATTTACTCTCTCCTTCTTTTCTATCACTCCTCTGATTACCAGATAACGATATGTACAGTACAGCTATTGTGAGGATTGCTTTGTCCATAATTCTATTATGATACTTTAATTATTCGTTAGTTTATTCATGAGGATGATTATTTGTAAATGATACAGCGAGATGCTCATCAAACATGTACAAGACAAAGACAAAGACAAATATTTTGGTAGAAGGCTGGATAATCTTAAGCCATTTGCTCGGTCATTGGTATAATAGTATGCATATAGAATGACAAAGTGAGAAGTTCAAATGAAACGTTACCCCTTCAATAGGGTAAGTGCGCACTTATCAATGCTTACTAAATCGTGTATAGAATTTGCCTATTGAGCTTTTATGGAAGCATTGAAAGGTAAATGTTATGGAGAATTTATCTTAAAATTTTAATATCATAAAAATATAGTAAAAATTTATATGTTTAAGGTGATTTCAAAGTGTCATGAAATACATCTCGGGTTTACAAATTAAAATACAATTGGGGTCTCATCCAGCCTACGCCTACTTGACATTTGGTTATATTTTTCATGGTGTTACGTATATGCACGGTAAAGGTGGAGGTTGAAAATTGTTGACGTTTATATTTATTGCTTTTTGAAAATTGATATATATGTCAGTTAAAAGCTCAACAACAGAAAAATATTATATACTTTTCAAAATCGATGTAGAATAAATATGTAAAATATAAAAAGTTGTTGCTCCTAACAAATTAAATTAACAAAACCATCAACGTTGTCCTCGTGTTAAATACGACTGCCCTTGGTGTCAAACATTTCAGATGCACTCCATCCTAACACTTGGACTTTCAGTAACAAATAATACTTTTTAAAACTGCAAAATCGCGTTGAAATGGCGAAGAAAGAGAGAGACAAAAATAGATTACAAAATTCTTGTTTGCATCTTTCATGAAGCTTGTGAGAAGAATCCAAACAGGAAGGAAAGTTTCAAATGAAAGCAACACGTAAGACAGCATTAACACAACCAATTAAAAAACAATTCTCTCTTTACGCGTTTGTCCTGTTGTTCCCGTCCACACTTTGAACAAATCCGACGGCTTTCATTTCATTCCAATTTGATCCTATCACAACCACTCTTCCCTCAACATTTCCAGCTTCCCCACTTTCGGTTCAGTAACCCTTTTTCTTTTTCTTGTCACTTTTCCATGGAAGCACCTTTGCGTAGACATTACACACAAATCAGACATCCCGTGAGTTTCTCATAGTGTTTCACGTTTACTAGTGCTGTTTTCGGCTGAAAATCTGAGGAAAGAAGAAGAAGAAGAAGAAAGAGAAAAGAGAATCTTTAGTTGGGATTGGTCTGGTTTAAGGAGTTATATGGGAAACTGCGTTGGTGGTTCTGCAAGATTGGAGGCGGCTCGGAGTTCTGGTTTTGCTGCTGTTGGTAATCTTATGTTTTCATTTTGTTTATTTTGTTTTTGAACTTTTATGGGTTTGATCAATTTTTGTTGTTTTAGGATTCAAATTCATCTGGATTTACACATGCTTGTTCTTTGATTGTAAATTTGTAAACTTTTTATTTTATCGAGAAAAAGTTGCAGACTTTTGAATTTAGGAAGGATTAAGTTTCTTGGAGAACGAATTTCTCATTTTGTGTAGGATTATAAATAGACCTTGCTAAATTTGGTAACTTTCGGTTTTTCGGGACTATTTTGGGCTTCTAATTATTGTCGAAAAACATGGTAATCCTCCTTTGTTTTTTTTCAAGTTATTTTTTGAGTATAACAAGGTAATCCTCCTCCTTAAGTGATAGAGTAATAGCTTTTGCTGGATTTGTATTGAAACAATTGAAATCTTTACTTGCAATGAAGAGGATATAGTTCTGTAGAAAATTAAAGTTGTTCTAGAACTTTGTAGTGGGAGAAATCCGAGTCTTGATTGCATCTGCCCCGGAGCGGAACATTTTCATCTTCTCAGCATAAATCAGCTTGATATTAGTCAAAGTTTTGCCTAGTGACTTGCCTTTTAGTCCTTGAGCTATTTGAGAGCCTCAGGTTCCTCCCAGGAGGAAATAACTTTATTTTCTCTGAATATTATGTATATCTTTGCCATGTTTCTCATGATGTAACATGAAATTTCACTGGGCAAGTTGATTGATAGATGAATTTGTTTTTGACAGGAACCCCAAATTCCACAAAAAGTAGTCGTGATTCAGCTCCTTCAAACCTGACCATACCCTTTTCTAGTATAACAAGCAATTCTTCGAATCTTCCTACTCCAAGATCTGAAGGTGAAATCTTGGCCTCACCAAATTTAAAAGCCTTCTCGTTCAATGATTTGAAGAGTGCCACAAGGAACTTCCGTCCTGACAGCCTCATTGGTGAAGGTGGCTTCGGCTATGTTTTCAAAGGTTGGATTGATGAGCACACTCTTACTGCTACGAGGCCTGGATTAGGAATGGTTATAGCTGTCAAGAAACTGAAAACAGAGGGTTTTCAAGGCCATAAGGAGTGGTTGGTAAGTTCATTTTCATATCTTTTTTGCATACTTGTTGTTGTGCAATAGTTGGCTTGACCATTTTATGTGCTTATCAAATCCATTTCAGACAGAAGTCGACTACCTTGGCCAGCTTCATCATTCAAATCTTGTGAAACTGATTGGATATTGCTTGGATGGCGAGAACAGGCTTTTGGTATATGAATATATGCCAAAGGGTAGTTTGGAGAATCACCTTTTCAGAAGTAAGTAATGCTATCTGAATTCAGTTAGACTTGGCCAAAGAGGGGAGCAAATGAGAAGTAAAATGAATTATCATTTCATTAGACCTCATGGAGATTATTTATTTTTAGTTGCTTTTGCTGTTCTTTCAGAAGCACAAAAATTTCATCTTAGACATGAGGAAAAATCAGCTCTTGAAAGTTAGTATTGTTGGTAAATAGTTATTCCTCAATAATGTCTAGGCTGCAATTGTTTTTGTGCTTTCTTATCGTTTCCTTTTTAGCAAATTGTTTTTGTGCTTTCTTATTGTTTCCTTTTTAACAGGAGGGCCACAACCTCTTTCATGGGATATTAGAATGAAGGTGGCCATAGGTGCAGCACGGGGGCTCTGTTTTCTTCATGATGCTGAATCACAAGTCATTTATCGAGACTTTAAGGCATCAAATATTCTTCTGGATTCTGTATGTAGATCATTGCCTTGTTTTGTTTGCTTTGCTCTTTTCTGCATAAACTTTATCAATGCAACATGTTGTAACAACTGGTATGTATGCAGGATTATAGTCCAAAACTTTCTGATTTTGGATTGGCCAAAGCTGGGCCCACAGGTGACAGATCTCATGTGTCCACGCAAGTCATGGGTACTCAAGGGTATGCTGCACCGGAATATGTTGCTACAGGTGTGTTACCAGCTGTTATTTGTCATGGAAGTTAATCGGTTTTCATGCTTTTTATGATCTCAAGATTGCTGTTCTGATTATGTGATGCCTGACATCTTCACCTTTGCATTTGCCTGAAAAGGTATCGAGTTGTGGCTTGGTAACGTAAATGAATGGTGTGGCAAATTAGAAATTCTTGTTCAACAATAAATATAAAACCGCCTATGTTCCGACAAGTTAAATCAATTTGTTGTAGAACTAAATTTAAGAAAACAAAAACCGATGTGTACAGTATTCAATCATTTTAGTTTCTTGGAATTGAAGCTTCCTTTGTTGGACAGGGCGGCTGACAACAAAAAGTGATGTGTACAGTTTTGGAGTTGTATTACTAGAGCTCTTGTCAGGGCGTCGTGCTGTTGACAAAACAAAAGTGGGTGTGGAGCAAAATCTTGTTGAATGGGCAAAACCATACTTGGGTGACAAAAGAAGATTATTTAGAATAATGGACACGAAGTTGGAGGGTCAATATCCTTATAAAGGAGCGTTTACAGCTGCTACCCTTGCTCTACAATGCTTGAGCATCGAAGCAAAAGCAAGGCCTAAAATGTCTGAGGTTTTAGCAGCCTTGGAAAAGCTTGAGGTGCGCAGAAATGCAACCAGATACCCTCATATAGAGCAACAGTCAGCTATGGTTTCTGCTCATCAATCCCCATTGAGACACCATCAATCTCCTCGGAGTTTGACTCGTGTTGCTTCTCCATTACCTTCTGACCGGCAGCACACACGGGTACATTAGGTGGGAAATCATTTTTCTTTCCTGTAAATGCTTTTGTAATTGCATTTGTTTCTTATAGTTTGATTTTTGCTGCATGGCACATCTGCCAATGAGAATTGATGTATAAAAAGGCTGGCTCTTTTTTTCTGAGCCTCTGCCTCATAGCTTGGTTTTGTACATGTTTAAAAGCAGTCTCTGTGTGTGTGCGTGTTTGCTAGTAATATCATTAGCAAAGTCTTATTCTATTATCAACATTAAATTTTATAGAGGTCAGAACAAATGCTGCTATCTACATAATCTTGGATGAGATTTTGCTTTATGCATAGATCTTTTACCAAGCCTACATGAGGTTTTGTGGAAAATTAGTTGTTCCTCCCTTCCCCTTCCCCTTCCCCTTCCCCCTCCCCTTCCCCATTCATATAGAAGTAATCTGGCTATGACAGGAAGTGGTTAACCTGTCATAGAGTCGATTTATCCTGGTTGGATTGTACTTGAAGCTCCCGTAAATTTGCCTGATTTTCCCTAGAGATCGGCTACAACTTCAGCTGTTGTAGGCCTTTCCTTCTTCATCTGAGCTACAACATCTCCTGGTTATCTTAACAAATGTACATTCTTCCTCCACCAGTAAATTTCCGTCAATAATACGTTGTTGGAAATTTCCCGAGCAAACCACCCGAGTATTCTTTGACAGCTCTGAACGTCCTGCAAAACACAGATCATTCTTCACATGATTACTGAGAGTTTAAGCAAGAATGAGCTTTTTTATACCTAATGCTAAATGCATAATTTTTTGAACTACAACCTGTTGTAATATATTCAGGGTGAGACTAGCCTTGAGTGCCCATAATCCTGGTTTTGACCTGAATCGGTCATCTTGGAGTTCCCACTTTGCCAATCCAAAGTGAGAATGCTTTGCATGAACTTTATGTGATTTGTCTAAACAGATTTAACAAATTCTACGTTGGAAAGAATTTTCTAAGAAATAATGTGGACGATGTTACTAGTTGACCGTGCCGATGTTTCCACACTGATTCCTCTCTTTCAGGATGAGAATATACGTTATGAAAGGTGACTTACCGAGTCCGGTAGAACATCGTGATGATAGTCCAAGCCCTAGCTGTCCCCTCCTGTTTTTCCCTACATCGTGCACATGTTCTGGCAATTTCTACTCTTAAAAGTTGAATTCCGTCTATATTTCCGACAAAACTCGTTCATGGTCCTTTAAGACACCTCTCAAGCTTCTTAAAAAGTTGAATTTCCATCTACTCATATTCAAATGCCGTTTCCGCCATAACAGCAATAAACTATGAGCTTTTACTATGTTTGAATGATTCAATCTACTAAGAACATGTGGGATTACATCTTTGAGCACATCATAGCAAAAGGAATAAGCCTCTATGCGTAGAGAAAAGCTTATGCATTTGCTGATATGGAAGACAGATTTCAATAGAAAGAGTCGGTCAATAATGAAGACTCTCGTACTGATCCATCTCACCGTAAAACGTGCGACCATCATTTTACTGATTTTTTATTATCACAACGAGGCAATTTATAGTGCACTCATATCTCGTTCAATGGAAAATAAACAAATCACACAATTTTAAAATTTGAGAGCTGTCAATTTGCTTCTTTTATTTTTTATTTTTATTTTTTTCTTTCTTTGCCAATTTGGGGAAGAGAAGGACAATTGCGGGGATGGACTTAAGATCATATAATTGGGGAGTATAGGATAGGAAAATATTTACTTATTATCATAATTATATTATATATTATATATGTGAAGTAGAAAGAGAAACTTGATATAGATATAAGTATTGTACTATTTCTTTTCACGACAACTTTTTATTATTATTACATTTGCAATACTAAAAAAAAAGAATATCATTTTGAATATAAATTGTTAAATAATCAATTATTCAATAATTCATGTTTGATTTGTAAAATTAATTGTAAAAAAATTTACTAAATCAAGTCATATAATTGATAATATTTATTAACACTTCATGTGATAAGGCCGAAATACTTATAATATGTATAATGTAATTATTTTTTATGGTATTACTTATTAAAAAAGCACTTCAAGAGAATTCATTTACGTAAATATGATTTGTAATTAATGAATTTAATGTTATTGATTGTTGTGAAAAAAAAAGTTTAATACAAACAAAAAATAAAATGCCATTTAAGTAATAAATGTATCTTAAAAAATACAATTAACAAATATTGGAATTGAACACTTTTCCTGGACTTGGGGGGATCGTAGCCCATCTCGCCCTCCCTAAAGACCCGCCACTAGGCAATTGGTATATCATAAAACAAACATAAGAGGGATAATATGTTTGATTAAGTGGTATATTGTGTCTCATATTCTGGACAATTATTCCAAGGATTAAATAAGATATATTGCGGTAAATAAGAGTTTGCATGTGGAAAAATTGCAATTGGCATTGGGGGAGCAATTCATATAGGTTCTCTCCATTTTATTATTTTTGGTGAACCATATAACTTCTAATTTGAAAAAGGGATATTTAGTTACCTAAATCTAAAATTCTTATCATGAGCCATTAAATCACAATATATATGACTAAATGAAAATATTCCTTTATTAAAATTTTGATCTAAACTTAGTATGAGACACCAATTGTAGTTATTGCTTTATTTTTGAATTGGATAAATTACATACATCTTCTTTTGTGTATTTTCTAAATGACATTAACAATCTACTTTTTGAAAATGCTATAGATTCTCTCTATTTTGCATAGGCCATGTACTTGGTGGTTACATGTCATGTGATGTGGATCTTTTAAATGGCATGATTGACTTGCTTGGTCCAACTTAATGAGATTTGATCCTTCTATTAAATAAGTTTGAGTTACCCATTTGACTCTTATCAATACTAATTCCAATTCGTCCCAGTTGACCGATTGGTTTGACTTGATTCCTATAAGAACCTATTTTTTTTTTTTTGTTAAAATATATTATTTTCTCTTATAATTTCTAGAAAATACACTAATTTGCTAAAAACTAAATGTTGATAAAAGAAAAACAAAAAAATAAACCATGAAAAGTTTTTAGCTTTCAACTTTTAAGAATGTAGATAATTTTTATTATTTTATAAATAAATATAAATTTTATAATAATATTTTTATTAATCCTAGTTTGACCTCAATTTTAGCAAAGCCTTAATTTTTCAAGAACAAACTTACCAAACTTCTAGGAAAATGAACATAAATTTCATATTCATATTGGCACAAAGATTATCAAGCAGTTGACTAGCAATCTAATTAGAGTTTCCATCTACTATATTCCCACAACAAATTTAAGAACTAAACTGCCAAACTTCAAGGAAAATGAACTTACTCCGTAAACTTGTCCAATATGAAGATTAATTGTTAAGGATTATATCTGTTTTGTCATAAGGTTAATGGATAAGTGTATAGAGGCAACCATAATGTGTGTAATTCCTAATATGAGTGGGAAGTTGAAGGTTGATTCCTTTGCTTAGTAATGCTTGACATGTTTAATATGAATCGAAATATAAAAGATATTGACTTGTTTTAAACTAAGGTTAAGTTAATATCTTAAGATTTTGTAGTTAAAGGAAGTTTAATGCCCACAAAGAGTATTCAACTACTGGAAGTACTTGAGCTACTACATAATGAGACACTTCAAGTATTAGATTTGATTTCACTATCAAATGATTAGGTAAAGTTATTTGTTACAAGATGAGGTTTACTCATTTAACTTTGATGATGAATTTATTGTAGATGAAAAAGTGGATTTTGGTACTTTAAAGAGTGCTAATATTCCTAAGGTTAGTGCAAATGATGAGGGTATTATAATTGATGTGTTTATTGTATCAAATAGTGGTTGTGAAAGTAATGACAATGAGTGGTTTGAAGATGACATGGATGACCTTGTAGATGTAAGCTTTATAGGAGAAGATAAATTTGGAAATGATGGTGAACGTAGGTTAAATAAGGGTTTTGTAGACTTGAAGAGATGTTGATATGATAATAAAAATAATTTTTTTTTAGCTAAGGGTGATCTATCTTGTACATGCATTTAGGAAAGTTTTAAGAGAGTATGTAAATCAAGAACTTGAGATACAAAGGTAGAAAATGCAAAAAGATGTGTAACAGCCATATGTGTCATGAAGAATTGCCCTTAGCGAATTTATATGTCTATTATAACTAAGCAAGCTTGCTTTATCATCAAAACACTTAATGCGTAACATACTTGCATTTATTGTAGGAATAAAGTAGATGGAACCTTTAGTTTAATTGTTAGTCAGTTACTTGATGATCTTTATGCTAACTTGAACATGGAATATGGGTTTATGTACCAACAAGTAAACTTAAAGTTTAGTATTGACCACCTACCTTAGCTCCAGGTTGCATAGGGTAAAGGTGAAAACAAAAGAAATGACTAAAGGTAAGTTTGATGCATCATATTTACTTTTACTCACATATGTCAAATTCATTATGAAGCATAATCTTGCAAATGTTTCTAAGATATAGGACTCAATTAGCTTAAAGGATTAACAAAGGCTCTTAGATTTAAAAGAGTAATTCTATGTTTTGGGGCATGCAAGCGTAGCTTTATTAAAGGATGTTGATCCTTTCTTAGGATAGATGGTTGCCATCTTGAAGGATGATATATCAAAGTTCTCTTATAAGTAATTTCCATCGATGAAAAACAATGGATTGTTTCTATTGGCATGTGCAAGATTAGAAAAGGATGTAACGATACTTAGTATTAGCTCATGGAGGGAATGGTAAGGATTCTAAGTTAAGACTATGTTGGCCATTTGATTGGAATTAAACTACTGGACTCTTGACTCAAGTTTGAGCTCGAGCTCGAGGGTTGGAAAGCATGGTTAGGCAAGTTCTTTCCTTATATCCTTCCACTGAGGAATCCGAATTGCTATAATCTATTGACTTGATGCCTTAGCCGAGCCGAACTCTCTTATACTCATTGATTGTCTCTAGTTGCGGACTTGAGTTACATTTAAACATTAAGTTGACCTATCTAACCAAACACTCGACCGACCTGAGTTTGAGCCGTACTGAATACGTTCGAGCTGAATTCACCTTAGAAGAATTGTTTGCTCGACTTAGTACAGTTTAATCTATCACCTCTGCTCAGCACCTTAGTTCGGCAGTCACCAACTTAATCGTACAAATTGTCTTTTTCTGCTAAAAAGTCACCTATCTACAGAGAGCCATGTGTCTAAGCCATCATATGATGGAATCCTCCATATGAGATACCCATTTTTTGTTATATTTTCAATTTATCCTTTATCATTCCTTGTATATTACTTCTTTTTGACATTATCCTTTTAGTCTTTTCCATTTTAAGCAAATGCCTTAACTTTTTGGATATAAATACTTATTGTACATGAGTTGCAACATCTTACACTTTCTGATATTGAGTATACACTTCTCTTTTTTGTGAGCATTGCTCTTCATTGCTTATTTCACTCTTATTTTAACCCTTAAGTAAGGTTAGGTGATGAATACCCTTGTTGGATTAGCTTGTGCCTCATACCGAGTGAAGCTATGATTCCTTAAAAGTTCCTTAGTACGTCATATCTTTAGGGTTATTTGAGAGTTTTTCTTATTTTACTTTCGTCGTTGTTTGTACATTTCTCTGTTCACCTTTGCTTTCAAGCTTTCTACAAACTTGGACCCACCCTTGTGATCAGCTTTGTGTCCTTAGATCGATTCGTAACATTATTGGCTCACATTTATGAGTAATAAATAAAAGCCACTAAGTATATTCTTGTAAATGTTTCTTGATTTCTTTCTTATTGTTTACTTATTTCACTTTGCATGTGAATAGAATTGTTGTGTAGGTTATTAGATTATTTGGCTAATTTATTAGTTTAGGGGCTATTTGAGTGGTAAGTGTATGACTTTGTAAGTTCCATTACTTGCTTATTACCAAATTCACGTAATTCATGGTAGCTTTTTAAATATAAAGCTATTTTTTCTTATAGGGATTATTTTAAAGAGTTTCCCATGTCTTTTCAATGAAAATTCAGAGGAATTATTTCTAGCATATTGTAAGAATGGCACATATCCAATGTTGGTTCTTATGGAACTTTTAGGCCACCACCAAAGCTTAATTGAGCTTGAGTATAAGGTAGCCATGAGGCAACTAGACATCTATGGTAGGGAAGTGCAAGAGTGGCTCTCCAAACTAATACATGCATAGTGTTCAAAGTATGCTTACAGTACAACCCTATAAAAAGTAGATCATGTGATAAATAACATAGCTAGGAGCTTTAATAAATGGGTGAACAAGTTTAAGAGCAATATATTTCAACATTTTTAAATGAAGATAATAGGGATGACTTAATCATAGGTACCACAAAGGGTATATATGGAGCAATTAGGTTTGTGAGCATTTAGATAAGGTTATACATGATGCATATTCATGTTGGTATACCTCTACTAGTTAAGGTGAATTTCAAGGGATGGAGGGCAATGAGAACTTTGCGATGCACTTAGTGGAAAAAAGATATGATTGTTTGATGTTGGAACATTTGGGGATTCCATGCAAACATGTTATTCTATACTGTGTATGTAAGGGTAAACATTGAAGACTACTTTCATGACTATTTTCTTTAAGAAGAGATGTTTAAATGCATATGAGGAAATCATACATGCATTGCCTAACATTACTACTGGAGGCATTGGGAAATTTTTTAAAATCTTTTCTATATTGCCTTCCTTGAAGACCTATAAAGGATTGAAATAAAGAGTTAGATGACACTAGAGTTGGAACTTGTAGCAGAAAGAAGAGTACTCTTAGATGTACAAATTGCGATCATCTAAGTTACAATGCTTACACATGTTAACATGCATTGGTGAAAGATAAGTATTAAAATGATTTGGCAACATTATGTATTTATAAGTTTTAACCACTATTTCTAATTTTATGTACATAATGTATAGCCATATTTAAACAATAGTTAATAGCTTATGCTTATATTAAAATAAAAGTAATAGCAATATAGAAGTTCATGAAGGAATTCCAATGAAACTCTATCAAACTAAGAATTATGAGAGGAAACTCTCCAATCAAATATTGATGATACAAAAAAAGTAAAAACCAGTTTATTAACATGGGAGTATACAAACTAGTTTTAAATAAAGCATGAACTACAAAACCATTATGTATAACTATGACTACATATTAAAAGTTAGCTTTAGCAATTTCCTTAACAAAACAATATTTTTGACCTTTAATATTAAAGAAATTTAAATCATAGATATGATAACAAAAATTGACTCCTTAAATAAAAAACAAAGCGAGAAATTGTTAAGTAGTATATGTTTTTTAATGGAACGTTATGTTCATACACAAAGGACAATTTTCTATTTCCATTTAACCAAAAATGAAAATGATAGGATTGTAAAACTCTAAACCTTACATTTGAATTCCATATTGTTGATGTATGGGTTCCAATTAGAGTAGTTACGTGCGTGTTGCGTGAGACGTGCGTGTTGCATGAGTCATGCGTTGCATGTGGCTTTGAAGAAGTGAAGTGACAATGACACATGAAGGGATGATTAGGAGAGAATAAGGCATGGAGGAGGAATATGTAATCCCAGCGTTTTAAATGCATAAGTGATAGACAAGACAACCTTAAAGAACCTTAGGCATTCACTTTGTAGCTTGAGTAAATGAGATCGGTCTTTTGCCTGAATTGCTTATTTAATCTTAGAGAATAGAGGTTTTGCATGGCAATGTTGTTTCTCTATTATCTCTAAGAGTTCCAAATAAGGAGGAAAGGCTGGGTATTCACAAGCTCTTAGGTAAAATAGTATCTGTTTAATCAATGAATTAAATGAAGCTTATTCAACTTATGGTTATTCAAAATGAGCTAGCTAATAGGCTTAGTGCCAATAGCTTTCCTTGTAAGTGCATGAACTTGCCCGAGAAAGATTAGATATGGATGGACTGGTCCAAAAATTCCTGTTTCGAGCGTACCAAGCTAATCCTTCCTTAATCATCCCAAATATAGACCAAACTCCTTGGGCCCTTGAGCCCTACCACTTAGCCTAATGAGTCAAACCCAAATGAATAATGGGCTTAGGCCAATAAATTTCAGCCTTCTATATTTTATCTCCTAACTAAAATTCTTGGATAGGGTTTTAAGTATTTTAGGTATTAACCACTTATTTTAAATGGTTAGGTTGCTATAAAGCGCACGTACATAGTAAAGAGTCATACTACTGTCAAGTACGCTTACATAGCCGAAGAATTCATTTTGTTGATGGACTTGAGCTCATGAGCCCATCACCAGTGCTTCAAATTTATTTATTATATATTTTTAGTGCACAAGTTTTCAGTACCATTTAATTGCACACGTCACCTTAGGCTTGACGGAATATCATTGCCTCTAAAGCAATACATTAGATAAGTCTTCTACATCATAGGCTTCCTTTATGCAAGTTGATTTCGTATCACTATGTGAATTATTTCTCCTATTAAGTTGACTCTCATGTACTAATATTCCTAAACACCTCTTTATACTTTAAATATATCATTACTTATATTAGGATAAGTTCCTTTGCATATTATAAGTATCATTCCTTGCCCATTGCATACCAAGAAGATTTTCATGGCTTATGGGTTTAGGCATAGACTTTAGGAGCATCGTTCATGAGTTCTTAGCAAGGGAGTTGCATTCTTGCGCTCTATCTATATCTTCCCTTTCTTTTCTCTCTGTTTTTTTTTTTTTCCGATTCAATATTCCCTCCAAATCTTTATTTATTCCCTCAAATCTTACATGAATAGATCATACTCCATTATATCTTATCACTAAAACCAGCTCAAGCATTATTGAATCTCTACTTAACTAGCATATCCCCTTTAAAGATTTGGAACTTATTCAAACTTAATTGGAAACAGACTCTTTGTATATTGAAAAATGTAATCGGCCTCTACCAAATTGTCTCAACTTCTTTTCTACTCAAGCTCTTTCCCTCTCTCTTTTTTTTTTTCTACGTCCTCTTATTTTTTTTAAAAAGTAAACTTTACTAAAACTCGATATTCATGTAACACATCATACGCACCACATACTGAGATGTCTGTTATCATAGCGGAAAAATCCACAAATTACATAGACGTATTTATGCATGTTAAATCAATCCTTCATGATGAATTTTCATAGGAGAAATGAGCTAACAACTGTTGAGCCTTATTTTGGTTTTCTTTAATTTAATTTATATTAAGCCCAGTTCGCTTAATATAAATTACTCGACATTAAATTAAGAAAACATTTTTCTTTAAAAAAATGTTTTGAAAAAAAATACTTTAAAAAAAATTTGAAATTACTAACCAATTAAACTGGTAACAAAAGAAATTAAGGTTTTTAGACTCTAACTTGGCCACTAGTTTGCAAATATTCTAAAAAATTATTTTTAGAAAATTAAACAAAAAAATTTAAGCTTGGGGTATAATCTGTTAATATCAAGTCACTATGTAAAGATAAAAAAAAAACTAATGGGTTTTTACTTTTCATAATTTTCCTAAAAATACTAAGATATATATAGATATATAAAAATATAATTAAAATGAATTTTTTTATGATTTTTATTACGAATTTTCAAGAAAAAGAAAAAGAAAGTTTTTGTTTTTATTTTTTATATGATTACCTTGGAGATATCTACATACATGTTAGTTGGAATCGAACTAACGTAGTTCTTTTTTTTTTTTTTTTATAAAAGATTTAGTAGGTGGATCTTTTTTTAAGTTTAAAATTTGAGCCAAATTCACGTTTACTTGACAATTTATTAAAAAAAAAAAACTAAAAAAATCTGATTTCACAAATCTATTTTGAAAGAAAACCTAAGTAACTAAATCTTTTTTAAAAACTCCAGTTAAGATTTTTTATTATTATTTTTTAAAAAATCTATGTATAAAAAAAACTATTTCTTTCCTAAATCCTATATGCAAGATATACTAAAATATGTATTTTCTTCAATGATGTGGATCTCAAAGTAAAAATAAGTGATTTTTCAAAAAATGCAATTTTGGTTAAAAAAAATGCAATTTAACTAAATTTATCAAAAAATTGAAAATTATCTAAAAATTATGGCAAAACGGTATGACAATTAAAAAAATATAAAATAAAATCTGCACTAAAGAAAAAAAATTAGTAAAATTAATTAATTAACTAAAAAATAAATAAATAATTAAAGAAAATAATTTTTATTACCTAAATGGGTCGAATTGTACGTGATTGGCATGTTCGTGTTGATCGTGTCATGATCGTCTAGACTATGTTTGTATGCGCTTACGCATGCACGTGTGTGTGTGATTAGGTATAGTGTATAAGGGACGGTATATGGCATGTGCTGTGTGTGATCAGTGAGTAGTGTATATGTGGGTGTCAAATTAGGTGTGGCTAGTGTGTGAGATCAATGTGTAGATGTATGTGATTGAGTGATTGGGTGTGTGATTGTGCAATGTACGTATTCAGTTTGTGTGTGCAGTGTGTAGTGTGTAAGTGTCAGCGTGCAACAATGTGTGTTGAGGAAGTGTATGTAGTGTTTAGGTGTGTGATCGTGCAATGAGTGAGAGGGTGTGGTCAGGCTTATGTTCGTGTGTATCAAGCATATGTTGGCTTCGGCGAGTAAGTGCTTTGTGAGAGTGTTCTAGTAAGTGAGTGCTGTTGTGTGTTGGCATCAGTAAGGGCATGAGGTGTGTGGTAATGAGTGATTTTGTGTTATTGTGTGTGTTTGAGATAGTAAGGACATAGTCATGTGTATTGGGGATTCTAAAAATGTGTCAAAACTTTACCACTGACTTATTATTTATAAGCCACTTAATTTGAATCTTTTAAATTTTTTTGGATATAGATTTAATTTTAACAAACCCTAGATATGAAATATACGATAATAAATCTCAGATACGAAAGATACAATAATTTCCGATTTAGATTCATTGAAAATTTAATCTAATTTCTAGAAACTCTATTTTGATTTGGGCTTTTTATCTTTAAGCTCAATTTAGTCTATCTTAATTTAGCTCAAAATACACACTAACCCATCTAATGAATCCTAAGTCTACTTAGCCCAATGTAAATTAGATAAAAATTCACTTTATATTAAACTATCAAACTGAACTAAAATATTTTAACGAAACCCGATCTTTTAATGATTTAGAATTTATTAAATTGAACGTATACCATTATTTAATTCGACCTTAAACGATTAGATTCTATTCGACTCGACAAGACACTTTATTTTTTTTATTATTTTTTTTTGCAATTTTCTTTTTTTTTTCATTTATTTTATTTTATTTATTTATTTATATTATAAAACCTAACCCAATAAAAATACTAAAATAAAAACGGTAAAAATAAAGTGTTTACAACAATCCTTAATTATTTAACATCTCTACTAGAGCAATATTATATATATATATATATATATATATATTATATATAATAAGAGGCCTAATGTCCTAAGATCACCAACGGAAATAACACTCGCCTTTTACCTCATTTATTTAAAAACCTCCCTGGACATAAAAGTGCTCCTTTTATTTCTGTCCGACTAAATGGCGTAGCATTTACGAGGTCACTATCCTTCCTTACAAAAACGTTGCAGCTTCAAGCCACGTCAGTCCTCGTGCTTTCCTTTACGCACAAATTCGTATCAACAGATTGGAAAAGCATAATCGCATATCTTTCCTTCATTCTTCATATTAAACTCAAATCAAATTCAAACTTGTCAATGCCATTCAGAGCTCATCATTTCTCATTTTAAATCTTTCACACCTATCCTTTAAAGTATAACCGTGCTGACTATATATGAATATGTGCAGCTGCTGCTCTAAGCTTGACTTGCTCGCAGTCCAGTCGTCTAGCAACGACAATGAGTATGAGCAAATCAAGTTATTAAGCGAGTCAATTGTTTAAATCTCCATCTTTATATTTACGGAGAATAGCGCCAATATTCGTCAAGTCCTTCCTTCGGTATTTCTCTTTGGCAAAATCTAGTTGGGTTTTGTTATTGACAACAACAATAGTAACCAGAACACAGCAACGCCTTCAGTTCTTACAAAAATCTGGTTTGAATTCATAGTTGCGAATTGCGTTGACCTTCCCTTATCCTTCATTTTGAAACTTTTTTGTTTTGGCTGTTCTTCGATTTAGAATTCTTATTTTCATGTTCTTCTTGCTTTTATAGATAATACGAAAGTTTGATTGGTCGACAAATCCCATAGATCAAGACAAGGCGATATCCGACTTTGATAGTAGTGCACTTACTAAACGCATCCAGATTACAGCAACCAGGTTATAGTACTCAATTCCTTCTTCATCAGCTCATATGTGCCCATGTCCCAAGAAAAAGTAAAATTTCATTTTAATCTCTCCTTTTTTTTTTTTGAATTTTTTTTTAAAATTCTATCAGCCTCTTGAACAATGTATTAACTCAACAGTTCGACAGTCAAAAAATTTCTTCTGATGCAAGCCAAATTTGATACTCTATTGGCTCTTGTAATACCATAGATGTAAGTACTTATTTCCTTATCGTTATTTCAAGCTTTGTGCATGTAATGTAGATGTAGCCCTCTTCTTCACTTTTGTTTATTTATTTTTATTTTGTTGTAGAGTGTATATATATTCATCGAATATAGACTCCAAAACTTTCCTAGAATTACTTAAGCAACTTTCTTTTCCTCCTCATGCTTTGATATCCTCTTTCAATTTCTTTTGGTTTCCATATGTGTGCCTTTGCTTCTTCTTGATTGAATTCTTTGACCTCTTTTTTTTTTTTTTTGTATATATATGTTTATTCATGGATTAGCGATAAATGGCTTTTGATTATAAATTAAAATTGCAATAAGTATACTTAGAGTTAGACATGTCTCTTTCTATTATGCTTGGACATGTAATACTTCATCATTGATAAACATGGAATGACCTCTATTCATTTTCAGATTTGATTTGCTAGCTTTTTTTTCTTTTCTTCCTTTTTTTTTTTTAAGCACAAGCATGGTACGTTTGATAGCATGTGTTCCTTTCTCTTTTTGACTAGTAGATACTTCCCATTGGCTTTCACATTACAAAGCTTGAGAAGTTGTATACTCTTCCTCTTTGTTAATAATATGAGCATTTGTTGCACCCCAAACATATATTTGATCTTGCTGCTTTTCTTCTCTTATCTTCATGTAATGATAGCTTCCTTATCACCTATCTCATTAAGGACTCCTCTAACCCTTACTTAGAAGAGTATATAATTTTCCTGGAAATTCTTCATGATGGACGATTTTTTTTTAATTTTTATTTATTTTTTAATGAGTAAATCTCCTTGATGGATTAACTTGTGCACCGTTATATAATATTTCATCAATGTATTTGTGTTGTTCTCCATCTTTCATTTTTCCTTTTTCATATAATTGTTGCAAGTAAGTTATCCATCTGAGCCAAAAGCTTTATTCATCAACATAGAGACTATCATTAATCTTCCATAATTTTCTTTGTAATCCATCCAAGTGATGAACTATAACCAACACTAAAATACGATTAATAGCAACACTTGATCATCAATGGTAGCATGATTGATAGCGAAAGATGATAAGCATGCATCATGACTGATACATGTTTTGGGACAAAGCTAATCGTTGAGAAGCTCGCACAACACTTTGCACTAATGGTGGTCTCTAGTTTATTGAACGTGAGCCTTGTACTGATTTTAGAGAAACCATCAAGAAAGATTTAGTGTTGCGCTTTAGAAACGAGAGGAGAGAACTACCGTTCTCTAACAACCAATTTGCATTCCTGAAGGAGCTATCCTCTATATAGGAAGACTAGGTAGAAACTTTAGTACATGACTCTTTTGAAGAAGGCAAAAGTCCTCCATACTATTGCTACTTCTACTCAGTTGCAGCTCTTGTAAACGAATGGAATGGAAGTACAATGGGCATGGTTTCTGAGTGGAGTATTTAGAGTTTCTAAATATATCATCAACAAAGATTTAGATTTCAACAGCATTATAAGCATGGTAGGCTTTCTCCTATTATCTTGATTATGCCTTCAATTATTCTTCTTTTTTCCTTGTTGTCAAATACCTTAGATCCCTTGTCTTACTAACTTTATCCCTTATTCTTGTAAGTATTGTCTCATAATTAGTAATGCCCCTAGTTGATATCAATATCAACTTCAAGAGTTAAAAGTAAGTTGTGTAGTTCCCTAGTAAGGAACTGACTTCCAATAAGGAAGCTTCAAGCATGGCAAGTCTTAGTAAGTTCAAGCATAGCAAGCCTTAAGTGAGCAAGTCTTCAACATTAAGGACTTTACATAAAGAAGCCTTAAGCGAGAAGGTCTCAAGAGTAGTTAGCCTTAGCAGGCCTCAAGCATATTGAGCAACTAGTATAGTAAGCTTTGAATGCAAAAGAAATTAGCAGGCCTTGAGTAGGGTAGCGCTCATGCATACCAATCCTTTCCCATAATAAAACTAAAGGGACTTTAGGATCACCATCAAAGAAGACTCGGTAGGCCTCAAGCACTACAAGCCTTAAGTGAGCAAGCCTGGAGCCTAGTGAGTTTCGAGAGTAGCATGACTTACGCATAACGAGCCTCGTGAGCGATAGGTCCTAATAGGTCTTGTACATTGAGAGCTTCGTTTGTAGAGAGCTCCAATTAAACACTTGTTTCACCATTAAAGATTTGTTCCATTCCAAGAATGAGAAGGGGGAGTTAGCTCTCTAACATACTCAGTTTGATTTTCTCTGGAAATTGCTTCAATCAAGATGGAGCTATTAGGAGGAGTACATTACTATAAAGCTTAAGCATGTGGTTCTTTTAAAGAAGGCTAGGATCCTTCATGCTATCATTACTTTTGCTCAATTGCAGTTCCTACAATGAGTGAGATGGAAGTGTGGCGGGCTTAGGATCCTTTATTTTATCATTACTTCTGTTTGATAACAGTTCCTAGACCTATGTAAGAAGGGATTATGTTATACCATCGTCCTTTAATGGAGTACTAAAACCCATATGCTTATTACTTAGTAGAGAGAGTAACTTTAGCATTCGAAAACATTGTCAAACTTTTTGAAGTTGCACAACTAAGGTTGAGCCAACATTACTATTGTTTTGGTTTCTAATGAAAAACCATGAGAGTCTGTGAGGCTTTCATGCAAGGTTCCTTTGTAGTACATTCTAAGAAGCTTGCTTTTCTTGTTTGACATGGAGGGCGACTTGAAGGCCTCTTTAGGTTGACGATGGTGATCTATACTTGGTGGATTATAAGGAATCTATAGTATATTTAGAAGATGGCAATGATGGCGATGATGATGACATTAAAGAAACAAATGGATCCTTATGAATTAGTTAACATTACTCTTGTCATTAATGTACCATTTAAGGAAAGGGAGATGAGATTAGTACTTATGTTGGTGTATTACCTACTTAAGTGCATATATAGGTGAGTAGTACGGTGCACCTATTGATATCCCTCCTCCCCTAGTTGCTAGCATGTCTTGTTGAGACTAAGTATCAACTCGAGTGATTATTCCTTCATTAGAGGGAACTTTATGCTTTGACGAACTTGTTATGTGGTCTTGTTTCATGACGCCACTTGAAGTTCTCTTAGTAGTAGAAGTTATTTGAGCATGTGCAAATCATCATGTGTCTAGGATGCAATTGCTTCACTTAGTAGCAACAACAGAAGTCATTATAATTAGTATTCTTGTAGGTCATTAAGATTATAGCATTTAAGGTTGCTTAGACTTTGTGATTTAAGGAGCCACCTGGAGGGTTGTCATAAACATAAATTTACTTAGATTATTATTATCTAAGGATCTTCTAAAGTCATCTTGTACATCGGAGCAAGCGGTGATAATATTTAAGTGATCCCTTTTGAGAAGGTATTTGGTCATGCTAAAATAGCAATAATAGCATTCATTGTCTAAGATCAACAATTCTCTTTCATTAGTCATGGAGGTATTTCTTACTACTTGGCCATATAGAATTGTCTTGTTTAGCTGTGACAACTTGTAATGCACCTGGGAGGCAATGTCCTTACCGGTTTGCATTTTAGAAGCTTGTCTTTTCATTGCTTGCCTGAGAGTCCATGCTCTTACCAGTCAACAATGATGTTTGGTTAAGTGTTGCTTAACCATAGAAGTCTCTTTTTGGTGAACTTGATTGAAGACATCCCATACTTTAAAGCAATAGTGATGTAAGATGTGGATGTTGGTCTTGACGTGTAGAAGCCAATATACCGAGGCGTTGCTTGGGCTTGAGGGGTAAAAGTCAAGATGCTAAGGCATTACCTGGGCTTAAGATATTACAAGATGAGATGTTAGGGCATTACTTGGGCTTGAGGTATGGAAATCGAGATGTCAGGGCATTGCCTAAGCTTAGCGTATGGAAGCTAAAATGTTAAGGCATTGCCTAGGCTTGGAGCTTGGAAGCCAAGATGCTAAGGTGTTTCCTAAGTTTAAGTCATAGAAGCAGATGTGCTAAGGCATTGTCTGGGCTTGAAACTTAAGAGTTGAGTTACTATGGTATTGATGATATGGGAGTTTCAACTTTGGTACTCCTATAGATGACTTAACTTGTATTTCCTTCATATAAACATCTAAGTGTTCTCTTGTTATAAAGGAAGTCCTTAGAGCAAAGGTCGTAGACGTAGGTAGTTGAGTAAGAGCAACATTGCGATAGGAAGTATATCTACCTAAGGTTAAGATGGTGGGATTGGATGTAGGAGCAGGCATATGTGAGGATGAAGAGCCACTTAATTGGACTTTTACATTCCTTGTTGCAGGGGTTGGTTATTATACAGGTTGTGGTAAGGGGGTTTTATCACCCCCTTCTCGATGAAATCTTCTTCAATAGTTAGAGGATTAGTTGGTTAAGTAGAGGTAGTGGCGCCTAGTTGTGTCACAATTATAAGATTTGGCAAAGCTAAACCTTGTTGCTTAGGAACATAGCCATGAACTGGTTTAAAGCGTTTGTGGCTTCTTGTATTGCTTGCATTGTTTACACAGGATCTAGAAGAGCCATAGGTGCTGAATGGTCCTGGTTAGCGTTCTCAAGTAGTGGGTATGGATTCTGTTTGATAAGCTCAACATTAATGTCAAACTCTTAGGATGTAGTATCAAATGTGCTAGTTATTCTATTCTTGAGATGTGCCATGTGTTTACAATTACTCTTCCCCAATAGAGTCATTAAAATATAGATATGAAAGGTCTAATTAGAGTAATCACGTGCGTGTTGCGCGAGTCATACGCTGTACGTGGCTTCAAAGAAGTAAAATGAGAATGATACTTAAAGGGATGATTAGGAGAGAATAAGGCAGGGACGAGGAACAGATAATCCTAGGTCTCAAATGCACAAGTAATAGAAAAGGTATTCTTAGGGAACCTCAAGCTTTTATGTTGAAGCTTGAGGGAATAAGATTAGTTTTTTGCCTAAATTACTTGTTTGATCTTAGAGAGCAAAGATTTTGTGGAGTAATGTTGTTTTTTTTATTCTCTCTAAGAGTTCTAAATGAGAAGGAAAGGCTTGGTATTTATAAGTTTTTAGGCGAGATAGTATCCGTTTGATCATCTATTTGATCAATAGATTAGATGGAGCTTACTCAATTTGTGATTATCTAAAATGAGCTAGCTAATGGCTTAATACTAGTAGCTTTCCTTATAAGTGCATTAGCCTGCTTGAGAAAGATTTGATATAGACGGATCGGTTCAACAATTCCTGTTTCGAGCCCACCAAGCCAATTCTCCTGTAATCGCCCTAAATATAGATCAGACTTCTTAGGCCTTGCTACCTAGCCTAAGGAGTCAAGCCCAGATGAATTATAGGCTTAGCCCAATAAATTTAAGCCCTTTACACATATCATATGATATGTAACGTATAATTATCATGTTCAAATAAATTGTTGGCCTTTTAGGTAAGACATATGGAAGTTCAATTTTAAATAGCACTCCAGAAAGTTACATGAAATTTGTCTTGATTGCAAAACAATGTCATTAATATCATGGAGCATAGATATTATATGGACATTATACATCTTGCTCCCTCCTAATTTCATGGCTAAAAGAAAAGTAAAAATAAAACATGATCAATTCTTTCCTAGTTCATCACTACTTCAAAATTAGAACTATCATTACATAAGTTAAACTTCTAAACAATACTATCATTTTGTCTATTGTACACATTCTTTCCTGTTCTCCTACTGTCACAACATTATTTGTTTCTTGCAGTGCATCATATGTAGAATGTGTGAAATACTCTTCTTCCTGACATACATCAATTGTAAACATCATCTAAGGAATCGATAAACATCATGCTCATAATATAGCTTCCCATAGTTTTTATTGCTTCTAAAGATCTTAACCATAGCTTTAAATTTGGATTGACATCATTGATTTCAATATATCTGCCCTTCTTAATTTTGGAGCATGATGAAGAAGCTTGCAATATATATTTAGTTATTGTCATCTTCCTTAGATTGTCTGAATGAATAATAGGGTTTGGAACAACAGAAGAAGCACATATAAACTAAAATTGTAATAGTTCCCACTAAATGATAAAATCACATATTTATATAAGATATATACGTAGGCCAATATATAGATTCCCATAAAGGAATTATAATGAAACTCTAATTATACTATACTAAGAAATGCTAAAAGAACTACTGTTGAACTGGTTTCTAATAAAGCATAATACCAAAGGGAGTGTATTCAATTATCATTACAAATCACAAGTTAGCTTTAGTTATCTCCAAGACGAAACAATATCCACAATCTTAAGGTAATAAAGAGAATTTTCAAATCACAAGCATGACAATATAAATTAAATCCTTGAAGGTAAACCAAAAGCACCAATCATTTATGGAACATTTTGTTCATATACAAAGATAGTCTTCTATTTTCATTCAAGGAGAATGGCAAATGGTGAGATGGCAAAACTCTAAAATTTTGGAATTATCATAAATATATCATCATATTTTCAAGAAAAGTGAAAGATCGAAGTTTACATAGTGCTTCATGAAATTAATATGAAAATTTCCTTAATAGGAAAGCAAGTTTGTTAACATCATGGAACATAAATATTGCACCAACATTGCACATTTTAGCCCTTCCTTGTTTCATGACTAATATAGAAATAAAAATTGCACATAAATAATTCTTTCTTATTTCATCACTGCTACAAATATCAAAACAATCATAACAACACAATTTACTATAGCTAAGCTCTCAAACCTTCCAAGCATTTTGTCCATTATATTCATTCTTTCTTACCGTTCCATTGTTATAACGTCGTACATTTCTTATGTTGCATCACATGAAGAATGTGCGAAATACTCTTATTAAATATATATGCCTACTAGTACTTAATCTAAGGAAACTAGGTTATCTTCTCTTATACATCAAAATTTATACTTCTAGATAGCTAGATAAGGTGTCTTTCAACAAATCACCACGTAAGAAGTATGAATTATTAATTGGCTACAAATACTTAAAAGAGAAGTATATATAATGTACCGATGAACATTTTTTATTAGAGCACTATATTTAGGCTTTGGAAACCCGATGTACCCTAGCTTCCATAATGCATGCTTCCGTACTTGAACTATTACATCATGAAAATTATTATCTTCTTTTAGGAGTTACAAACATCTAATCCAAATTTCTTTTGCCATAACATTGTGGAAGCTAATTTGTTTTGACTAACCTATTTAGTTTGTTATACTTCTCTTCATACTTCTAAGAAGTTGGTTTCTTGATATTACAAAGAAATATTAGAGACTAACTTTATAGTATTAAAGCCAACCTCACCACATACTAGCAAACTTGTTGCATTATCTGAAATGTTTTTATTTGTTGCCATAAGTCTTTAATAGCTAATTAAAAGAGAAAAATTGGTAATGCTTATTACATTAGTTTTTAACTAGCAATAATAAATAATTTCTCTTAGTAAAATCTCATATTAATTAATAATATCCTTTGCATATTTTACATGGAGAAACCAATGCAATCAATTCCAAATTCATATCGATTTAATTTGCATATGAGTGTGAGACCCATATTCAGTAAATAGGAATCAAGCAAATAAATTTAGCATATCGGTGAAACTAATTTGATTAATCTAAAATTTACGAATATGCTCAAGATATTAGATGAAGAGATCCCGTGGACCTAAATATTAAAATATAATAAAATAATAATAATATGGCTAAAATAGTATAATTTAATTATATTACACATTATTTGTAATACTCAGCTAAAATAGGTCTAGTTAAATCGTAAACTCTTAGAAATAAACTATATATGTAATAAAATTAATATAAGACATAAAATAACATATATAATATATGCATATGGGTTGTATGTAATTTTTAAGTATATATGTATCCTATAATTAGCTAAAATACCATAATATATATATTTTGGGCTAAAATAACTTAAGAAAATTAATAAAAAAATCACTAAAAATGATAAAAAAAAATTCATGGGCAATTGGAACAAAATGGTTTAGGCGTATGGAAGGCTAATGACAGCTGTTGGAGTTTTGAAGTAAAATTAACATGCACAAAGGATATATATTTAAGCTTGACAAATTGAGGAGAGAGAAGAAAATTCATTCCTACACTTTATAGGCTTAGAAAATTCAAACAACACTCTCTAACAGTTTGATCATGCAAAGTAGGAATTTAGAAAATTAAGAATGAGATTTTGAAATTTACAGAAATAATTGAGGGAATAATACAAAAAAAATTGTGCACTTTAATACTAAAGGGTATAGAAGGTTTGGGGGGTCTGAAGCTTAACCACCCTCACCACCACCACCACCACCAAAAGCCACACCCACTGCTTGAAGTTGTTGACAAGGTAGAAGCAGCCATGGGTGGCTGGAGATCAATTTTTTGGTGAGGTCCATTTTTTATTCGATTTTAAGTAAATTTTTAAAAATAAAAAAATACCCAAAAAATTATGAAAAAAATTATTCCTACATATTTTTACATATAGAATTTAGGAAAAATATCATTTTGTATAAATTTAGTAGCTAATATGTATATCCTTAAGAAATTAAAGAAATTTAATAATTTTGGAAGTTGAAATAAATTAGGTAAACGATATAGTTTTTATTTCACTTTTTTTTTTTTTTACAAACTATCCTAAGTTAATATTAATTTGCTATGTTAAAGTTTTTCATGATACTATTTTTCATATTTTTGTTTGATTTTTAAGCCTTAAATTATGCCTAAAATAGTGTTTTTGGAAAAAAAAAAAAATTTCTTTGCATAATCTTACTTATATACTGAGTTTGAATCATATTTAGAGTATGTACAATTGTTTTGGAGTGGTTGGATTGATTGTTAAAGTGTGAAGTTATGGAAAATGGTGAGTTAGCCTTAATTAGTGAATTTGGCATTTGGCTAATTTAGTGAACTTGAAATAATTGAATTGATGAATTATCATGTAATAAATGAGGAATTGGAAAGTAATGAAAGTAAGGAAGGTTTATTTAAAGTGTTATTTGTGTTTTAACTTGATTCTACAATTGTAACTTGGAAGGAAGTTAGTAAAGTAGTTAAATTTAGAACCTTAGTCGAGAGCAAATGATAGCTCAAAGGATTTTTTAGGATGAATTTTACACTAGATTAATACTTAAAGGATAAGTTAGAAGCAAAAGTGGTGAATAAAAGATAAAAACAAGGGAAGCAGAGGATTTGTTAGAGGATGATTTTATTAAAAGTCCTATAGATAATAGAGTTATAGCATAGCTTAGAGGATATTGTAATAGGAGGTTTAACTTGGGGAAGGTCAAAGGCTGTCATAGGGGATAAAACTAGTGTAACAAATTACCATTGTATAGTTTAGAGAGTAACTCAGAGGATTTCTAACTAAAGGAAATTACTATAAATCTGCTTAGAACCTAACATAGAGGATTTTTGGACTAAAGAAAGCTATTATAAAATTGCTTAAAGCTTAACTCAAAGGATTATTGACTAAAGAAAACCACTATAAATCACTTGAATCATAATACAGAGGATTTGGTCGATTAGGGTAACTTATGAAAATTGATGAAGCATCAAGAAATCATGATTTTTTAAAAGTGAAATTAACTTATGAAATTTATGACTAGACAACTAAAAACATATAAAATAAACTAATGACTATTGAATTAAGGCTTAAAACTAATCTATCGTATATTTTTAGGCACAGTTGAAGAATAAGGAGGCAACGATTGGGATTAAGTCACCAATGGGTACAATAAGTGGGATCACTACTTCCTTGTACTTTGGAGTATTAATTAAGAATACTTAGTGACCTTATTATATATCTTGTTTGTGATTATAATTTAATAGCTTGTGTGTGCGCAACACATATGCTTGGATATTGTATTGTTGTTATGGAGTGTTGGACTTTAAGTATTGGTTGCTTTATGGTATTATGCTAATTGAATTGTGTGAAATTACTCGATCACCTTAAGAGGCAAACTAATTTAAACTCAACTTAACTACTAACTGGATCTGCATCACAACCCCTTAGGGGAAATGAATAGGATTCTTGGGTCAAACACGGATTCTTTGATGAGGATAGTAGAAATGGTTATTTCTTCACCCTTAGTTTAATTAAGTGACAGGAAAGGAGGTCATGGTAAGGTTGGGGATCGTGGTTCGAGGTTCAAAGGTGGTCTTAGGAGGAGTATGTTTCTCCATTGCTTAAGCCTTAATTTGGTTTTGATTTGTGAAGTGTGCAATGTCAAACTCCTCAAAACCCAAATTAGAGCAGGTGCAATTTCTCTGATCTCATGGTAACTAGTCAATGTTGTGCAATGGTATTTGCTTCAATATGCGTTGCATCTAATTAACCTTGGTTGCTTGAAGATTGATATGTGCTATTGTCTTCGTCTTAATTATTGAATAAGTTGTCATTCACTCTCTTATAGTTGTTTTGCAGGTTTCCAGTAAACTCACCAGTATTACACTAAGTCCCAAGAAGATTAGAGAATAGGGTCGGGAAGTGAGATTTAAGACTAATGAGCTGTGCTCTTAATTATTTTTTGAATTTACTAACTTGTTCAGAAACTAATAGGGTCTCTATTAGTGACCCTCTAATTTTCAATTATGGATATTGTTGTTGTGCTCTATTAACTTGTGATTTTTTATAAACCCTTTTACTAATCACCTTATTTTCGTAAATCAATTTACTTTTGGAACTACCTATTGAAATTGGATTTTATACTCTAAATGATTTTTAATTTCTCGATCATTTGAGCCGCAAGTTTATTTTTCGAAACTATTTTGAAAATTTACATTATAGGTTGATGTCTATTAGACTCAAAATTGGATAACTTAAAGGGAGAAATGGTAAACGCCTTGTATAAACTATACTTAAGTTAGTAGTTAAAGCGGCTAGCTTCTCGTTTAAGTTGGTTTATACGGTAGGGTTATTATGACTCTTTGGTTTGGGGCATAACAATAAGTGATTGTATGGTCCATTTGTCCTCCATATCTTTAATAGAGGGTATTACTAAATCTACCTACTTTTCTTTCCATATTTAAGATATATTTCAAAGCATTACCGACAAATTGCTATGAAATTATAAGCTAGGTAATATATCTCAAGAGAAAAAAAATTGCATTCTTACCATTTGATTTTTTTTTTTTTCAATTAAAAAGGAACTTTAATACTTAGGACTACAAACTTTGTAAAAGACTTAGAGAGGTGGGGATGGGCAGGGGGGTTAAGAGTGGGGCTGGTGGAGGAAATAGATAGCAAGGCTCTTATAATAGAACTGGTTTTCCAATGGGATGGAGGATGTATGAATCCTATTGTATATATGAAAATTGAAGAAAGAAAGGTTCTCAAAACTTAAAAACAACATATTGATTATGACTTTTACCATTAATAAATTTACTTAGGCATGGTCACATAAACAGAAGGGATTGAATTAATGGAGACCAATACTATGAACATAAGGTTTAGAATCAAATATATAAATAGAGAGTTACATTATAATGATAATACTGAAGAATTTATAACTTACTTTTGTATATAGTTAGCTTAGCTTTTGTATTGGCAAGTGCATCTTAGTTTACTTACGTGCTGTGATCATACTATATATAAATAGTCCTCTATTGTATATTTCTGTTAAGTTAGTTAATAAAATCCCTTCATCTTTCATTTCCTCTTTAGATTGCTTACAATTGGTTCCTTCTTTCATCTTCATCTCATTGATCACAATCACTACTAAGTTTAATTACTAGAATTGTTTGGATTATTGACTTTAATAAACACTAGATCTAGTAAAATATATGGGAATCATCTAAATAAAATATTCATCAATATATCCATTTTTCCATTGTTATAATTGTTCAAATAGTATAGATTTATTTTCATATGTTATTTAGCAAAAAAATAAAAGGGTTTCGAAATACAATTTTGTGTAAAAACCATGTTATATACCTAAGAATAAAGCTTAAACTTCAATCCATCAAGAACCATACGATTGGTCATCAATTTTTTAGGGCAATCGTAGATATATTATCAATCTTATGGGATGATATCGATGACTATGAAAAACTTTATCTTTTGGACCAATTAAGAGGAAATTACTTCTACAACTTTAAATAAACCTTCATTATAAAGTGTTAAAAACCTACAACCCCTACTATGAATCATGAAAAAGCTAACTAGTCCTTCAGACTAATTTTAAAAGATACTTTTGACTAATTTGGATGGTTTGTATAGGAATGATACTAACATTTTGTTTATTGTACACATTTTTTCTTGTTTTCCCATTGTTACAACATGGCTTATTTCTTGTGTTGCATCAAATGTAGAATATGTGAAATACTCTTCTTTCTAATGTACATCAATTAGAAAACATCATCTAAGGAATTGATAAGTATCACAAACATAATATAACTTCCTATGGTTTTTATTACTTCTAGAGATCTTAGCTATAACTATAATACCACATCACATCTTTGATTTCAATATATCTACCCTTTCTGGTATTGGAGAATGATGAAGAAGTTTGAAATATATATTTAGTTATTTTCTTCTTCATTAGATCATTTGAATGAATAACGGCATTTTGAACAAAAAAAGGACATATAAACTAGAATTATAATAGTTTCCACTAAATGATAAAATCATTGACAAGAAATATAAGTAGGCTAGTATAGATTTCCATAAAGGAATTGTAATGAAACTCTAATTATACTACATTGAAAAATGTTAAAGGAACCACTATAGAACTAGTTTCTAATAAAGCAAAACATCAAAAGTAGTGTGTATAATTATCACTCCAAATCACATGTTAACTTTAGTTATCTCTTTGACAAAACAATGTCCACAATCACAAGGTGATAAAGAGAATTTCCAAATCATAGACATGACAACAAAAATTGAATCTTTAAAGGTAAACCAAAAGCACCAAGAAATTATTTAATAGTATATGTTTTTCTATGGAAATATTCATCTACAAATATAACCTTATATTTCCATTAAAGGAGAGCGACTGATGATAAGATGATAGAATTATAAATTTTGAGATTATTATAAATAACTCATCATGCTTTCAAGAAAAGTGAAAGATCAAAGTTTACATAGCGTTTCTTGAAATTAATATGAAAATTTTCATAATAACAAAGCAATATCATTAACTTCATGAAACACAAATATCGCATTGACATTGCACATTTTTTTGTCCTTTCTTATTTCATGACTAATATAAAAATAAAAACTATACATAACTAATTTTTTCCTACTTCATTACTACTACAAACAAGAGAACAACCATAGTAACATAATTTATTATAGCTAAGCTCTCAAATTACCTAAGCATTTTGTTTGTTATATTCATTCTTTCCTATCATTCCATTGTTATAAGATCGTTTATTTCTTATGTTGAATCGCATAGAGAATGTGTGAAATACTCTTTTTAAGAAATACGTATGCCTGCATAATCAATCAAGGAAATTAAATTATTTTCTCTTAAATATCAAAACTCATGCTTCTAGATAGCTAGATAAGGTGTCTTTTAAAGATCAACTCGTATGAAATATGAGATATTAATCGACTACTAATAACTCAAAAGAGAAGTATATATAATACACTACTAAGTATTTTTATTAGAGCACTAGATTTAGGCTTTGGAAGACCCAAGGTACCTTAACTTCTATAATGTATGCATTCATACCTCAACTCTTACGTCATGAAAAGAAGATTATTATCTTCTTTTAGGATTTACAAATATCTAATCAAAATTTTACTTTTCCATAACATGGTGGAGATTGATTTAGTTTGGGTAATTATTTAGTCTATTATACTTCTCTTTATGCTTTTTGGAAGTTGGTTTCTTGATATTCATAAAAAATATTGAAGACTAACTTTAGTATTGAAGCTAACCTCACTACATACTAGGAAACTTGTTGGATTATGTGAAGATTAAAGATAATACGCTGAACTTGGATTTGTAGAGTGTCGAAGTGGAAGAAGACTAGGTAGAGCTTAGTAATGTAATAGAGGTGTATTCGAGAAGATGGAAAATTAGTTTTGTAAGTATATATGGAACTATTTATATACAGCCAATGATAACTAACTAGCTTTACTTCTACTAAACACATGTATAAAACAATATGAAAGAAAAATAAAAATAAAAATAAATAATGAACTACTCTAATCTTTGACAACCTCAACCCAACCCCTTAACCTTCCCCCCCCAACCCTTCTTGAGTTAGAAATAGTCAAAGACCTAACTTAAACAAAACATGTTGAAGATGTGTAGTAGGAAGGAGCTTAGTGAGCAAGTCTATTGATTGAGCTTACAAAGAAATACGGACGATGCGAATGAAGCCGTAGGTAATATAATTATGAATAAAGTGAATATCTATATGTTTAGTTCAGTTGTGCAAAAATGGGTTAGTAGCAATCAATTATACTAATTTATTATCACAATAAAGAGGAATAGGAAGCAGGCAAGGAATGTGAACATCATAAAAAATATAAGAAAGCTACCATAACTCCTTTGAAGTGGAAGCGATATTTCTATATTTAACTTTAGCCGTAGATATGCTAATTGTTAACTGTTTCTTAGTCTCTCAAGATATAAGAGCTCGTCTCAAGAAAATATAATAGTCAGAAAACAACTTTAGATATAAAGATGAGCTCCATTCCACATCTATATAAGCTGATACAATAAGAGAGTTTATAGAAGGATACTATAAGCAAAGAAAAATAGATCCTTTTATTCACTGGAGCAAGTATACAGTAGCATGCATATGAGTCGTACAGGGTTGAGAAAGAAATTGACTTAATTAATGCACGGCAAAATATATATCTAATCTAGTAAGAGTAAGATAAAGAAGCTGACCAATAATCCTCTTATAAATAAAATGATCATCAAGAACATCACTACTTATTCTATCAAGCTTAAGGCCAAGAGGCAGCGATATAGTAGAAGACTTACTACCATAAAGATCTGTATCAATTAGAATATTAACGATGTACTTTTGCTAATTTAAGAAGAACCTTGCAGAAGTCTAACAAAGTTTTAAACCAAGAAAGAGTTGTACCAAGCTAAGTTCCTTAATTGTAAATGCATAATGCAAGCTTTAGGTTGCTAATGGAATCCTTATGAGAACTAGTAATGATTATGTCATCTACATAGAGCAACACCACAAGAAAACCAAATGTATTTTGACATATAAACAAAGAATTGTTACTTTTGAATTGAGTAGAACCCTTGTTAATAAGAAATTGAGAGATTTCCTTGTTCCATTGTCGCAACGCTTGCTTCAATACATAAAGCGACTTCTTTAGTTTAAACACTTGATTAGGAGCAGTCTTTGTATAGTCTTATAGAGGAAACATGTAAATTTCCTTATCTAAATATCCGTGAAGAAAAGTATTATTAATATCAATTTGGCGTAAAGGCCATTAATAAGTAGTTGCAATAGCAAAAAGAACACGAACAGTGCTTAATCTAGAAATGGGAGAAAAAGTATCATGAAAATCAATACCTTCTACTTATGTATAGCCCTTTGTAACTACCTTAGCCATATACTGCTCAACACTACCATCGGGTTTATATTTTACCTTATAAACCCACTTAAATCTGATAGCTCTCCTCCTGTGAGGCAACTTAGTTAATTCCCATGTTTGATTAAGTTCTAAAGTATTAATTTCCTTTTGTATAGCTAGTATTCAATTTTTATCCTTATATGCTTGAGAATAAAAATAAGGCTCATGAATGGTTAAAACTTATGAGAAAGAATTGATGTATTTTGGTAGATAATGTGTATGAGAGGTAACAAATGGATATCTAGATGTAAAAGAGGATGCAACAAATGTATTAGTATAAGCTAACATGGAATGTATTGAGTAAACATAGTTAAACACCAAGTAGGTACTTGTTTGTCTTTAGAGGACCAACAAAGAATCATATGACCATTAAGATCAATAACAACCTATGCAAGATAATCAACACGTGTATCTTGAATAGAAGAGGAAGAATCAAAATGAGTAGGAGTTTGAGAAGAAGAAATTGGATCAAAAGAAATAGAAGACTAAGGAGTAGAGTGTGGAAGAATAGAAATGTTTGGAGAAAGTTGTGCATTAAATGGTGAATGATCATTCAAGAATACATGGTGAGAATCTAAGTAAACAATAGGTGGATGAACATGATTTGTAGTCTCAATAGAAGTATATAGCATGATTCATGCTTGTAAGGAAAAATATATTCATAAAATACAATATTGTGACTAAACAAATTTTGTTTTTATGCATGTCAAGAACTTTATAACCTTTGAGTCCTTATTCATAACCTAGGAATATGCATTTAATGCCTTTAGATTCAAATTTATCTTTGTAAGGCAAATTATTAAAAATAAAACAAAGGCAACCTGTTGTTCTAAGCTGTGAAGAGGAAGGTTTCTCTCTAAGTAACACTTCATGTGGGGATTTCTAATGTAGTTTGGACATTGTTAAAAGGTTAATGTTGTGTATAGCAGTAAGTATATACTCTTCCAAAAGGATTTTAGTAGGTTAGCATGAAGTCTTAAGACTCTTATAACATCAAAAAGATGTTTATGTTTACGCTCAGCTTTCCCATTTTGTTAAAGTGTATATGTCATGATTTGTCAATGTAGTATTCCCAAATCATGAAATATGGATTGCTATGCATAAGACAAAAATTCAAATATATTATCCAACTTAATTACTTTAGGAACAACATTAAATTGGTTTCCAATCAACTTGAAGAATTTATTAAGCAACAAGGGTACTTGAGGGTTATTATTACATGTGTAGTCATCAAAGATATAAAGAAAATTAAAAAAAAAGATGTACTAAAAAGAGATGGAATCGAATATAGTCCCCAAACATCAACATGAAATAGATGAAGAGGATTCAAAAATTGACTATCACTTCTAGTAAATGGAAATCTATAGAACTTTGCTTGGTAGACAAGCATCATATATAAAATTTGCTATATTGAGGTCTTTACAATGATTAATATGATGCAATTTGGACAAAGAAGAGTATCCTAGTCTATTATGAAACAAATGAAGTAGGCTAGGATTATTACTCTTAATAGTTGCTAACAAAGAATCTTCTTGGAACCTAAACCCACTTTACCTTTTGATTTGAAGATGTACAATCCATCGAGTAGCTTAATTGATGCAACAAATTGTTTGTTTTTCTAAACTTGAAAGAAGTGGTATCAATGATAGCTCTCACATGATTATATTGTAAAGCTCTATGAATTGTTATCAAATTATAGGAAAAATATGCTATATAAAAAACATGTTGAAGCACAAGTGATAGGTTAATTTGTATGGGACCAATGACTGTGAGTAACTTGATAGTGCCATTGGTAGTTTTATTTAAATAAGTTGTGTTAATGAATGAGTTATCAAGAAAAAGTGGTTTATAAGGTGTAACATGATTAATGGCACCAAAATCCATAGTCTATGAGCACATATTTTTACTATCAATATGAAAAGAACAAGAATGAATGCTTACACATTCAGCAGCAAATGCATTAATCATGGAGTAGCTCTTGTCTGACCTTTATTTCCCTTTCATTATCTTTATCATCTCATCACATAAACTCTAAAACTTTTGTTGATCAGCAACACTCATGCTAGGTGAAGCTGTGCTCTTTGCCATGTCTAAAGTATAATCTAGAGGACTTGCCATCATAGATTCAGTCTTGTCATTAACAAGATTGGAGCCATTTTATTTCTGTGTGATTTTTTCACTTTTTTTCCTTTATATTATTTTGGATAACCAATCAATGGAAGCAATTGTCAACACTATGACCTTCTCCCTTGTAGTATTTGCAAATCAACATTTTATTTGAACTTTCTCTACCTTTCTTACCATTAAATCCTCCCTTAAAATTCTCAAATCTTTTAATAACAAAAGTAGACACATTAGAATGATTAGAGCTTAATGAAGTTAATTGTTTTTATCTTTCCACTTATTGAACCAAGAAGTATGCTCTATTAATTGTCGAAAGAGCTTTCATGGATAAAATGTGATTTCATACTGACTCATATCCTTCATTTAGTCCCATAAGGAACTGTATTAGCCTAATATGTAATTTAAACTCCAAAATCCTCTCTTTAAGGTGATAAGTACAAAAATCCATCCTTGCATAAGTACATGATGGATATTAATATAAATCTTGCAACACATCCTAAATTCGTTTGAGTCTATTGTAATAGCATTGACTAATTGATTTAACTATCTAATATTACAACATTCAAACTATAATTGAAAAATCAAGAGTCCATTCCCTTGGCCATATTGCTCTTCTACCTAATTCCATAATTCCAAGGTAGATTGGCTATAGAGGAAGTTTTGTGATAACTCACTCATCATGAAATTAAGTATTTAACATCTCACCATATAGTTACTCCTAACCTAACGAGCTAGATTTGGCGAACTATCACTAAGTTTAGATAAAGTTCCATCTATAAACCTTAGTTTCATTTTCATACCTAATCCAATTCGAATTAATTTGCTCGATGCTAAGTAATTTGAATCGTTGAAAATTATATTTCCAAAAACCATATTTGGATTGTTAAATGCAGATATGAACATTTGATCAAAGCTAGTCTAATCACTACTGTTTAATTGAATAGTATTTTGAATATGATCCATAATTCTGATATTTTATGGAATTGAAAGTTAAAGAAATCAATTGATTAGAAGATTATCTCAACTCTAATCTTATGTGAAGATTAAAGATCATATGCTGTACTTGGATTTGTAGAGTATCGAAGTGGAAGAAAACCAAAGTGGAAGAAAACCAAAGTGGAGCATAGTAATGTAATGGAGGTGTATTCGAGAAGATGGAAAATTAGTTTTGTAATTATACATGGACCTATTTATATATAACAGATGATAACTAACTAATAGTTCTACTAAACATGTGTGTAAAACAGTACAAAAGAAAAACAACAATAAAAATAAATAATGAACTACTCTAAGCTTGTAATGTCAATTTTTAACTAACAATAGTTTATGATTTCTCTTAGTAAAACCTCATATCAATTAAATAATATCCTTTGCATATTTTACATGTAATCAATTCCAAATTCATATTGGTTTAATTTATATCTAAGATATATGTCAAAGCATTACTAGTAAATTGCTATGAAATTATTAGCTATGATTATATATCTCAATAGAAAAAATTGCACTCCCATTTGATTTTTTTTTTTTTTTACAATAAAAAAGGAACTTTAATACTCAGTTAAGGACTAAACATTTTGTAAAAGACTTGAGAAGGGAAAAAAAGAGTTGGCAAGGCCCTAATAATGGAACTAGTTTTCTAATGAGATGGGGGATGCATGAATTCGACACTCTTGGTTTGCATATATGAAACTTGGAGGAAGAAAGGGCCGCAGAATTTAAAAATAGTATATTGGTTATGACTTTTATCATTAATATAAGCTTTCTTTTGGCACGGTTGGAATTAATGGAAAACCAATACTGAACATGAGGTTTAGAATCAAATATATAAATAGAGAGTTACATTATGATAATAACAGATCTAATAAAATACATGTGAATCATCAAAATAAAATATTCATCAACGCATCCATTTTTCCATTGTTATAATGTTGAAATAGACAAGATTTATTTTCATATGTTATTTAGGAAAAGAAAAAAAAGGTTTCGAAATAATTTCATATATAAACAATGCTTATATACTCAAGTATAGATCTTAAACTTCAATCCATCAAGAACCATAGGATTGTTCATCAATTTTTCAAGGCAATCATAGATATATTACCAATTTTGTGAGACGATATCGATGACTATGAAGAATTTTAGCTTTCGGATCATTTAAGAGAAAATTACTTCTACAGATTTAAATAGACCTTCGTCATAAAACATTAAAAACTTATGACCCATGCCATGAATGATGAAAAAGCCTATTAGTTTTTTAGATTAACGTGCATGACTTCATGACCGTGGATTTTTACACCCACTATTTCTGTATTATATAAGAATGAAATATGCTCTTCCTCAACATCCTTTATTGCAAGGGAACCTGTTGGGTTATAATGGAATTAGAACGTGATGTAGGTCAAGGAGAAAATATTGGTTTATTTCTTCAGGGAGAGGATCTTGGTTAGTGTCAATTAACAAATAAGCTAGTCCAATTTTGTAAGTATATTTTCAATTTATAAATTGAAAGGATCCAATTCATACAAGTTTCAAATCTAAAAAAGGAAAATTTGTTGGGATTAGTGAAACACTTCTAATCATAATTGTATCATGTGGGAATCATATCATCCATTCATATAATTATTTGATAGAAAAAAATTCATAAAAGGGGCATGTTGCTGCCATTTTTTTAATTGCTTTTTGTCTAAAAGAAAAAACAAAAACCGCTAGTTCAAATACAGTAACCAAGACAAACATGCATGATTTTTAAATATCACATGAAGTAAAATAACAAGACGCAAGCCAGGGAAGAAAGAAATAGAAGCTGATTGCACAGGGAGACGCATATATACATTAATGAATTTATATGCGTGCGTATAGTCGATCAAAGAAATATAAACATGTATATGTATAATGTATTTTTTGGCACAACATGCAATATACAACGTATGAATCTCTTTTATGGATGATATTTGTTGATTTAAGGGTTTTTTTTTTTAAAAAAAAAAATCTACGTTTTTTCTAGCCTTAATTATACACTACATGAAAAAGTAGATATATAGAAAAATAAAAAATTTCTTTATTTAATTATTTTAACAAGTGCTGTTTGATACTGAATAATATCTTCAACGATAACTACATTACCCCTGGCGTTAATTATGAGCTTCTAAGATGACGACCTTGCTAATAAGGCTATTTCAAAACAGGCGGTGCTTGATTAATTAAACGTTTTCTAAGGCAATTTGAGCCTTTTAATATCATGATGACGACTTATAACTCTAATCAAATATCTAACGGTGCTTAAATCTATATAAAAGTGTGTGTGAATATATATAAATATTATAAAAGCATGCATGCTTGTATTTATCTATATATTGATCACAAGATGATGCAATGGGGGGAATTGCACAAATTATATGCATGCATAATATAAGCATTCGTGTATATCTAATAGCTTAGCTTATATATTGTATGTCCTAGGTGTCATACGAGATATAACATACAATATATAATAATAGTTGTCAGAGCGACATCAGGAGTTCCCCCAAACACTTCAGTGGAGAAACCATGCTGCCATTGCCATATATCACCAATGAAGTGTTCAGGGGAACTCTCGAGGACGCCTGACTAGCTCCTTGTCATCCCCTATCATCTTTTCTTCTATATTTTCTTTATTTCTTTTGTACTATGCTCTAGCTAGACGGGTGGGATACATGGAGTCGAAACCTACCACCGGTATTTATAGGGATATGTGATGCTATCACTTTCTTAATGTCGACGAGAAGCATCTGCTCCTAACGTGTGTTGGGTGTTTGAAGTTTAACACAAGACTGAATTTAGGATGAAATTCAGAAATCGAAAATGAACCTAGACGCATCTCGAGACCAAGTGAGAAAGAGAAAAGCATATCAGAGTGACCACATATGTACTATTTATGGTTTCTTCTCTCATAAATTGTCAGGTTCTCTCTCTTTCAGCTTTTTGTATATTTGGTTGAATACTATTCCAAGCAATAGATGCCCTAGATTCTCTAAAAAGCATACAACAAACGCTTTATTGATTTGCACTTAACTTTTCTATTCAAATGATCGAGTTGGGGGCTTTTGGGTCGGAGAATTTTGAAAACCTTTTCCAATATGTGATAGATTTTCGAAATTTCTATGGGTCAAGTGAATTGCATCTCGATCATAAGTTTCAAGATAAATTACAATACCCACATAAAGCTATTAGTATAACGAAAGTCCGTAATTTTTTGAAAATTTGCACCTATACCCTTTGCAAAATATAGTTACAAGAAAGTTTCTCCTTCATGTCAGCTTTTACATAATTGTATATTTGTAAGAAATTTTTATGTTGATTCATAATCTGATTTGGGACTTTTCTTAACTTCGTTGATACATCATTGCCAACTACGAGCCAAATTTGATAATAACTCGACTTGAAAAATAATTAAAATTGTGTGATAATACAAAATAATAACTTGATAATGTATTAAAGGAAAAATTTTCCAGCGTTAATATTCTTTTTAAGGGTGTAAGTGAGGCACTTTAGAAATTTTATTATCACCATTCTGTAACTTCAATAGTTTTTAAGGTGTGTTTTGAAATTTACTTCTAAGTTTTGTGGTTAGACTTAGCTAACCTCTACAATATCAATATATATATATATATATATATATAAACTTTATGTTCTACAGTGCATTTTACAACCGTCAAGCTAGTTGGGGAATTGAGTGCACCAGCTTGCTAGTCCAAACTTGTACCATTCGTCCAGTCTTGTAAGGTGCTGCCAGCTTCATCAAGCCGATCGGCCGATTTTCAAGCCGATCATGCTTGATCGGTGGTTCTAGTATTTTTTTTTTCTCTGCTTCTTTACTTCAATAATTTTTATATATTATTACATTAACTAATTCCTTCTTCTCATTAATTACAAGCTGTATTTTCCAACCTTAAAATTAAATATATCAACTAACAAAGCATTGATTTAAATCAATTTAAGTGAACTACTTAATTTTATTCTTATATATATAAGTAATGCTGAATCGTTGTGATGCATAGATTATTGGGAATTATCTTTCCAAATCTAGGTGCTATACTTGATTCCAGTCTAGAGTTAGGACTACCTATGGAACTAAATATGTGACACGTAGTTATTGTATGTGCTTATTAGGCTAGAAAACAAAATGGACTAAGTAAATACTCGATTATTATTTGTTACCATACTGCTTTGTGTAGCTTAGCCTGGGGGTGGGAGGTGGTAGATGTCTAGGGCCTATTGATTGGTACGTGGTGTTCTTACTAATGGAGCTGCATATCAATAGGACTCAAATAGATTTAAAGATATTAGGATTGAAAGTGGCAATTCCTAATATTTATTTAGATGGGGTTGAGAGTGACAATTCCTAACCTAGGATATTATATACTATATATGTACTATGAAGGATTGGGGTTATGAGTACTTTTGTGTTGTTTGATAGATTAAGTTAGAAAATAATTAAATTGGATGCTTGATAATCTCATTACATTAAATGTATGTGCTTTAACATTATGTGTGCCATGTGCATGTGTATGCTGTTATGAACAAGGTATAAACCCAAACAAAAAGGAAAAATAGTAAAAGAAAATAATAAATCAATAATATCTTTCATTAAGGGCATGAACGCTATTGTAAAATAAAGTGGGGGTAGATTAGGCACAGAAAAGTTCCATGAACCCTAGGTATAAAAGCTTGCTTATGAGTTTCAGAAACCCTTTTTCACAAATTCTCTATGCATGCAGTATGTGTGACCTAAGGTTTCGCACAAGACTTAAAGAAAGAGAGAGTTTTCGACGCAATTAAGCATGATCAAAGGAGGAAGAACTAAGGAGAGTATTGGCATTGTTTGTTTGTTGAAGTTTTAGGCTAGATCTTATTGAAAATTCGTTTTTTTGTTTAAGGCAGTGAGAGAAATGAATTTTAGGCTGTATTTTGGGGGTGTTACAGTAAGATCGTGGTGGTGGAGGTACAAGTTTTAGATCTCAAAGGCAAGTTTTGAATATTTATTCCTTGCAAGCTTTGTTTATGAAATTGTTGATTAAATTATAAAGGTTTGAATTGGATTTATGATTATGGATTGGTATTTAGTTGATGCTTTCGAGGAGTGTGTGGTTGAGGTTGTTGTTAAGGTTAATCGAAAGGTGGGGTTATGTTGGATTTAGAGTTATGCTATGAAAGGATGAGTTTTAGAGAAAAGAATTTGAAATAGTAGGGAACACAATCTAGGAAAATTGGCATAGTCCTTGTTTGTTGTCCTTAGGGACGTGTAAGATGAAGCATGAGTGAGAAAAATTCGAAGAGTTTTAGGATGAGAGGACAATAGCTTAAGTCTGCAACTGTGGTCTTTGGGTGTAGTCATGCTTGAGTTTTTAAAAGGGAATGATGGCTAAGATTTACGGTCAATATCCTCGACCATGGTATTGAAATCTTCTTCCTTTTTCACGGCTATGATCCTTGAGCATAGTCTTGACATCCTCTTCCTTTCTCATTGTCTCTTATTCTTTAACCTTATAAATAGTGAACAAATCAATCCAAAGTCAGTTTAAGTATTTAAATTAGGTTTAAAACTTTAGGAATGTCAGCTTTAGACTTAAGAACTTAGTTAAACAAGCCAAAAAGAATTCAAAGCATTGCCTTTATGTTGTACTACAAGTGTTGTTCTTAGTAGGGTCTCTAACTTAGACATTATTAGTTGCTCTTTGGAAAAGGGTATGAGATATTGTGTGTTGTTTGTGCTCGTAGGTTTAATACTTGTTAAATAAACTTAATGACAACTTGGCTTAAATTTTAATGTGTATTGCATATGCTTAGCTGGGTCCAAGGGACTAGAAGGGCTAGTAACCTTAGGGTGATACCCCAATGATCTTAGTGTGATGCTATATTAATTAGAATCTCATTTTGAAATGATCTTGGTAGTTTTAGGTGATCTTTGGTTCCATATATATATATATATATATGTATCTAAAATTGTGTGCCGAAGTTATGAGTTACTCCAAGTTTTGAGATGTTGGAATTGTGATGGTTGATGGACTAAATAAAAGGATAATAATTGGTTGATGTTGCATGTAGAGTTTAGAAATGGTTGTATGTGTGTACTTGTGTGTACATTGTATGAACATACACGTATGCTTGATTTCCTAATACTAAGTGTTGCTTATTGATAAGGGATTTTCTATTTTTATGTGCAAGAATAGGTTATGGAGATTATGAGGATTATTATGGTGATTTTGACTATATTGAGGAAGCAGCTGGTTATTATGACTAGTATGATGACAATGGGAGCGATTCTATTTAGTTTTTGTTTAGACTTTTAGTTTTGGCTAATTCAAGGAATAAGACTGTTTTTGTTTTTGGTTATGTTTCTTAGGTCATGAGAAGCCACTTAAGGCTTCTTTTGTTAGAGTTTGGTTTTATATTATTTATCAGTTATGGTGAGATTGAGACTTGATTTTTTGTTTTTATGTTTTTTTGAGAAAGAAAATGTTAAATTAAGACTTCAATTTATTTTCATTGAATAAAATAATTGAGAAGCTATTGTTGATCATGAAGAATTTACTTATGGTCTTTGGATGTTAGATAGATCCATGAAATTTTTGTTGGAGTTATTACAGGTTTTTTATGGTTGATATTTATATGGAGAAGTTAGTAGGTTACTTTAAGATGCCTGAAGTGTCATTAGGCTATAAGGACACACAATAGGCTATAATTTCTCAAGTTTGGGGGTAGGGGGAGGGGGCGGGGGTGGTATAGCTTTAGTGGTATCAGAGTTGACCCATACCAATAAGTGGACAGTTTAGGTCTGGTTGTAATTTAGAGAAGAGGTTTGAGAAGGATGGGAAGTGTCACTAGGGTTATGACTCCTAACATAATTCTAGAATGACTTATAAATAATGGGTAGTATGAATAGTACATCAAAAAAAGGGGAAGATCTAAGCCTAATCGTAAGGTCTTGTAACGAGGATATTGTGTGTTTAAAGAGGGATATCATGAGACCCCATGGTTAAGTATCCCATATGGATTATGGAAGATTGTAGGAGTATCTCACATGAATTGTAGGAGGTTGTGGTATTAGTTTATAAGGCTTTAGTTGTGAACACCTTATCAACACATGGTTGTAACTTTTGGGTTAAATAGTTAATGGACTCTTTGGTATTCGTTAACTTAGTTATTAACTACTTTTAGCCTAGAAGTTACACTAAGCTTAAGCTTATTCTTTATTTATTATAGTTGTAGGTACTTATGATGAGTTATCTGATTATGACAAATTAGGAGATGTGTATTATTATTACTAGGATGGGAGAACTATGAATATTATTACTACTACAATGATGACTAGTAGTATGAGGATTGATGCAATTTATTTGATTTGTTCATAGTGGACTAGGTGTTATAAATTGGAGAGAGGGCTTCGGTTGACTTTATTATTGTACTATTTGTGTTTCTAATTAGATGTACTATAGTACCTACCAATAGGGTTGATGAGCATTGATGGTAGTTATTAATGATAGATTGTAATTAACATTTCATTTATATTTCTAGTTAGAATGACATGTGTTGAGTTTTTCAAATTATATTGAATAAGGAGATTGATTATTAATGTCAAGCCCCAAAGCGGTAGAGTCATAACAATCCTATCGTACAAACCATTCTAGGATAGAAGTTGACATTATGGTCGCTATCTTAGACTTGATTTATACAAGACATCCATAACCAACCCTTTTTGAAGTAAACAGTTCATAAATTAAACATGTTAATTATCTATGAAAATATGAAAAATTACTTACTAAGATTTAAATAATCGGAGCAATGTTTACAAGATTTAGGAATCCAATCTTACTTTACTTAAGAAATACATAAATTGATATTAAAAGATTTAAGGTTAAGACTCAAACTCAAAGAGTATAATCGATCCATAGTTTTATATCTTCACTCCCTAGGATATAGTAGTTGCTAGCTTCAAAGTAATTATAAGTCACTTTTTAACTAGCTCCCACAACAACATCTATAAAGATGTGAGTAATTAATTGCTTAGTAAGTTAGGATTTAACACTATACATTAAGTACAAACAAGGTTATCAACTAAATTAGTTAGATGCAATGCATGTATAAGTAAACATCATTACATAATGTTATCGGGTTCATCGTGAAATTAGAGAAATTATACCCGTTCCAATCTAAGTTGAAAAGTTTAGCATACATTTTAATAGCTCATGATCAAAGCTTGGCTTGTACAATGGAGATATCGCTCCTCTCATGACTACCTTTAAACTATTGACTTTACCCTTACTACAAACTCTTCCCTTATCACTTAGTTCGATCAAAGATGAATACGAGACCAATTATGCTATCTAGCATCATCCCTTTCAAAGGGGTCGATATTTGGCCAGATAACCTTAAACGTTTCCTCTAATGAGTTGCTATGCAAATTTGTTTAGACTCAAAAGTCATATGTTTAGTTAAGTCCAGTTTAAGGTATTCAATCATTTCACATAAATCTCATAAATTTCAATATAGAACATTAAACCACAATCATATCATCAAACCTAGAAACACGCATGCATAAGCATGAATATAGTCAACTATCTAACAAATATACCTAAGTATACTCTTAAGCCTTTGTGTACTATAAAATAGTACTCCAAAATATAGTAAAGTATCGATCCCTATTTACCGGAACTCTTCATTTGCTCACTTAATGTGCAACTCGCACAAGCCATTACTGATAATTGCTATAATATAAATATTGTTTTAGTACTCATATAACTATCTTATATAAGTTTTATTTTATAATTCTTTATATTATCTTTAGCTTAGGGTTTTATTATACTAAATTATTCAGGTTTTTAAATCTCTTACAATTATTTTTAATTTATGCTAAGTTTTTATTCAGTTTTCAAATCGGTTTCTAAATTAGGTTTTAATTCAGTTTTTAATTACGGGTTTTATACGTAAACCCTAGGAACTCATTCTGAACCATTATGTGAAATTAATCATATTACACTTGGGTATTCTAAATTTCATATTTAGTCTCTAACTAATATTCTAGTTCGTACGGTACGCCCAATTCCTAATTAACTACTAAATTAGCTCTTGATATTAGAAAATTTTACATTTTTCATATAATTATCTAAATTTATGTTTTATATCAAATTCTTATTATACTCCTAATATTATAATACCATAAAATTTTACCTAATATTTTCTACCCATTTAATTTCTATATATACATATTATGTATTATTACATATTATACACTCATATCATCTATTTAACATTTCTAACACTACATATATCATCTTTCGCCACAAATAATATATCAAAATACTTAATTATTCTATAAATCATATTTTTTACCTGATTAATCCCCAAATCATAAAATTAGCTAAATTATACCATTTTACTTATTATTCATCACATAATACATACTTCTAACAGTCCAAATACTACCAATATCATACTACATCATAAATTAACATCTTAAAGCACATAATTCCATACTAAATTAGAATTTTCACCAAATTAACATTAAACTATAAAATTAAGCCTAAATATTACCTTTTATGCATGATTTTAAGGCTTAAAAATTAAGTAAAAATTTAATAAATTAAATTTGAGAAAAAATCTTCATAGCACTGTAATGTATATTCTAAATAGTCTATACAAAAATTTTGATTTCAAAACTAAATAATTAAGGTCATTTTAATCTAAATTGAAAACTAGCTCAAATTTAGTTATTTTTTAAGAGTAGTACAGTTTGAGGCCAAAATTTATCAAATTGACATTTTTTCCTAAATCTACATCCTAAAATGTCCTAGAATACTAAATTTCATGATTTTCCAAATATATTCGATATTTTTAAGAAATTAAACAAATTTAGAAGAGAAATTGAAACTCATTGGTTGAACGGCTTCTAACCACTAATGGCAGCTCCACACTTGTTAGCAGCTCTAAGCGTTGGGTCTATTGTTTAGTGGTGGTGGCCATGCCTTTTCTGGTGGTCGTGGGATGGAGGTTCCTTTTATAAGGCTTGATTGCACATAATTTTATCTAATTTTTCTAAAATTAGTTTTTTGTCTCTTCTCTTCTCTCCTTATTTTTTTTTCTAATGCTAAATTCACCGAAATGAGTTTTGATGGAAGGTTGCTAAATTTATAGAGATAGTTAAGGTTTTTCTTTAATATTCTAAGTGCCACATGCCTCTTATCTCTTCCTTTTTCGTTTTCTATTTGGCTTATTTTTATTGGTTGTTATTTTTCCTTTAAATCCCAGCATGCTAGGCCCTTATTCTAGAATTTTCTTTATTTTTTCATATTTTTGGTTGATTTTCTTTAATTTTTTATGAATTTTTTAATTAATTTTTATTATTTTAACATATTTCGAGTATTTTAAGTAATTTTATGTATTTTTATCTATAGGTAAATACATATATAGTGCAAATAAATACTCCTAAATATTATTTATGTTATTTTATAATTTTTATTGTGTATATAATTTTTCTTTATCGATTTATTAGTTATTGAAACTTGTTTTATATGTTTCCAATAAATAATGAATAATATACATGTAACTTAATATTATAATAATTAATTATTTTATTATTTATTTTCTTAAATCTAAACTAGTAGGATTACTTTTACAAATATTTCTAATTTTGTTGTAAAATTTGAGCTTGATCAAATAACTTACTTAATTGCCCTAAATTTTATGGATCGAACCTCGAATACCTGATTGCAGGGCTTACATTTCCATTGCCCTTACAATAGTTTCATCCTCCAAATTACTGTATATCTACTTATATGTCAATTAACCAAAAATAACAGCTTACTTTTACTATCTTGATAATTAGAAAACCACAAATAATACTTTATCTTCGCTACGTTTTGCTCTACAGTGGCTTCCAAATCTAGACTTTTTTCCCATTATACCTTCACATATTCCATATCTCGACTTCCTTAACTTTTTAACCCAATTATTTAATATTTTTATAGGTTGCTTCACAACTTTGAAATTCCTTTTCGATTTCTCAATCCCATTTTCTTCCCTTGCATTCCATACTTTAATATCCATCATATCTTATTTCAATATTGCAACTCTCAAATTGTATTATACTATCTTATGACTTAGCTCTATAACCTTACAAATTCTCTTGTTGATTTATCCTCCATCTATTCCTTGTTTTACTGATTCTTATGTTTTACTTGTAATCATCAGTAGCTCTAAGTTTATCTCATATCATCACCCTTCTTCTTATCCATAATCTTCTACTCACAATAACTATGTTGTTATTGTAGCTTCTAATTTTTTTCTTCATATAGCTTAGCATAGGATCAATAGAAGTAAAATCGATAAATCTTGACTTTCCTTTATCTCAAATTATAATGAGATGGTTAACATTTTAGATAAACTCTATTTGATTCGATTTGACTCGATAAGAATGAATATGACTCTTGACCAATAGATTTATTACAAGAGATAGTATTAACAAAAACTCATTGCTTGACAAGACTCGACATGACGGAATACATTGATATGATTAACGTGACATGGATTCAACAATAATGAATTGATCATCTTAGATTTTCCATTCATCTATTGGATTACCTATTGCAATTGCTCATATGAAGTGTATTGGTACTTCATACCTTTCTTGTATATTTGATTACCTTAATAGATCTTCTTTCTTAGTAGCGATTGTCAGCTATCTTTCATCGATTACCATTTAAACACTTTCGGTATTTACGAAAGTTCCTTTTCTAGAGATAACTCATTTAAGGAAAGTAATATTGTCCCATCTAAAAGTTGTACTTCTTTTCTTTGGTATGTTGCTTATGTTCACTTAACTTTAGAAATGTTTGTATCATATTGTGATACAGAAGCCTCCTCCAACTTAATCCTAAATTAGTAACATTCCAATTCGATGCTATTCTAGAAAAACACAATTACTCCTTTAACTCCTAATATCCCATTTATAATATCCAATATAGAACTTCAACAATATGTTTAATTCTTGGTTAACCTAATCATAAAGTTCAAATATCCTCAAACTAATCTTTAGAAATACATTTGAACATTTATACATTACTAGTACATTAAGTACTTATTGGTACTTTTCGGTACTTTTCGGTACTTTTCTTAGTCTCTCACTTGTAAATATCAATAAACTTCTCATCATCTATCATTAACAGTTTTTCTTCTAAGTTTCACTTTAATCATATCCTACATCTTTTTGGATTAATATCTTTCCTTCAATATAAATTCTAAATTGATAAGTAATGATAATCCTAATCATCTTAAATCCCTTTCCGTTCGTTAGTTTTTGACTTGTAAAGAATGAACACCTTAATATTATTATTGTACTTACATTTCATCCATTTGTATATACATATATTCTACAATAATTGTATATTATTCTTATGATTATCAACCAATCCTGTTATTCAGATTTATTATTTTTTAGCTAAATCGAGTGAGAGTCCTTCACTAAAATCATTACTTATCTCCTAACTCTTTTAAGCTTGGATCCTTAAATAACTATCTTTGAGCAACATTTCTTATCCATCACTTCATTGTTAAGGGTAAAACAACAGCTTCCAACTCACAATACCTAATTGAACTAAATTTAATAAGGAATAGTTTCCATACCATCTTCATTTGGACACCATTATAAAATATATTCCACTTTGACTTACTGTCAAACACTTGTTAAATAATCCAATCTTTCCTTTTAATTACTAAATTTTCCCTTATAGCTGAACATAAGTACCACATAATGATATCATTCTTTTTGCCTCAACATAACATAAAGATCTCACCATCCACTTTATACTCATTTTGGTTCACCTACTGTTGCTTACAACTCAACAGATATAAGTCTTGGATTCGTTATTCAATAAGGGCTAAATGCTTCATAACTTGATTATTGCCTTATATTAAAGTTTCTATAACTGTTCTTATATATGTAAAAGACTTTCAATATTGATCACCAAAAAACACATTTGATCCCTTTTATACACTTAATCATACGTATATAAAATGTTATAGCATATGTACATATCTAAAAGAATACACATCCATCGAGAAGCATAATTATATCCATTAAGAGATTAGGAAGATGTTCATATATATGAATAACTAACATAAGATTAATTGTAACTCCCGACAAAACGTAACCAGTTATCATATTATATTCATCATTTAAATCACCAATAACAATTCTTCGTTTAAAAGAATTCCACCACGTTTATCTTCCAATTAATTTATTATCATTACCACTTGTTGATTCAGTACTCTATACTTCAATAAGAAAACCAGAAATAGTTTATTATTAATATCATTATTAACTATTATAGGTGAATCAGAATATATACTTTATTATTATCAAACTCTTTAATGTCATTGTTAACTATTATCTCATATACCATATTCTCATTCTATATAAGATCTACTCTTGAATTAGGTTTTGATTGCACCTCTAGTATAGATTCCGATTCACCTATAGTTTGTCAAATTATTACTTTAGGCTAAGGTCTTTTTAGTTTTAAGTGTTTTCCTTTACTTTCTCTAGTTGATCTAGGAAAATATGGAAACCAATCAATAATCTTTTGAGGGTAATGTCTAAAGATATATGATGTCCTAGTTAGAATATAAGTTGTACTTAATAAGGCATGGTCTCTCTATTCTGCCCCTACTAAAAGTATCTTAGTAACATCACTTAAGTTATAATCCCTTACTTCTTAACCATCTTACTTCATGTCATTATCACAATATATCTGTCATTCCAAATACTCAAATCAATCTCTATTATTGTACATAAGTTCCATAATCTACATTATATCCCATCAATGGGCTTCTCAATAATCCCATTCATGGTGCTAACATATCTTAACTAACCATTTCTAACCATATTCTCCACATCATAGCTCTGTATTAGATAAGAGACTCTTCTCCATTCTACTTGATTCAACCAACTATGAATTTACGATATGTTCTTATAGCTGGATTTAAGATCAATTTTACATTGATCTTAGTTCAATGTTATATTTATTACTTATTATGTAATTTATAGCACCATACTTTACTATTCAATTATTACTACTTATTCTCAATGTGCTCCTATAATATTTACTTCTTTTAATTATTACACTTCGAGGCAAGTTCACTATAACTAAACTTCTATACTAACTTAGAACTCTCACTCCCTAAAGCAACAAAGTCATAACAGTCTTGTTGTGTAAACCATTTTAGAATAAAAGTTAACATTACAACCACTATCTTAGACCTTATTTACACAAAGCGTCAATGACTAACCTATTTTGAAATAAATAATTCATAAATTAAACATGTTAATTATCTATGAAAATATGAAAAATTACTTACTAAGATTTAAATAATCCAAGGAATGTTTACAAGATTTAGGAACCTAATCTTACTTTACTTAAGAAATACATAAATTGATATTAAAAGATTTAAAGTTAAGACTCAAACTTCAAGAATGTAACTGATTCATAGTTCTATATCCTTACTCCCCAGTATCTAGCGGTTGCTAGCTTTAAGGTAATTATAAGCTGCTTCCTAGCAAGCTCCTAAAACAACATTTATATGAACGTAAGCAACCAACCGCTTAGTAAGTTGGGATAGAGACTTAAAACTCTACATCAAGTACAAATAGGGTTATTAACCAAATTAGTTAGATGCAATGCATGTATAATCAAATACCATAACATGATATTATTCAGTCTATCATGAGATTAGAGAAATTATACCTGCTCTAATTCGAGTTGAAGGGTTTAGTGAATATTTCGACAACTCATGACTAAACTAAGCTTATGCAATGAGACACCGCTCCTCTACAACTACCTTCGAACCATTGAGTTCACCTTTGTTGCGATCTTCTCTCCTGTCACTTAGTTTGACTAAGGATGAAGAAGGGATCAATTATGCTATCAAGTGCTATACCTTTTGAAGGGGTCAGTATTTTAATGGAGAACCCTAAACATTTCCCCTAATGGGTTGCTATGCAGATCCATTTAGACTTACTAGTCATATATTTAGTTTGGTCTAGTTTAAGGAGTTCAATCATTTCATAAAAATTAGACAAATTTCAGCATAGAACATTAAACCAAAATCATACTGTGAAACCTAGAAACACACACATACACAAACATGTGCACACTCAACTATCTAACAAACATACTCAAGTATAATCTCAAGCTTTCGAATACTATAAAACAGTACTCTAAAATATAGTATAGTATCGATCTTAACTTACCTGTACTTCTCGCTTGCTCACTTAAGGTACGACTCATACAGACTATCATCGACAATCCCTATAATAGAAATGTTATTTTTACACTCATATAACTATCTTATATAAGTTTTATTATGTAATTCTTTATGTTATTTTCAGTTTAAGGTTTTATTATCCCTAATTATTCGAGTTTTTAAGTCTCTTATAATTATTCTTAATTTATGCTAAGTTTTGATTCAGTTTCCAAATCAGTTTCTAAATTAGGTTTTAATTTAGTTTCTAATTACGGGTTTTATATGTAAACCCTAGGAACTCATTCTAAACTGTTATGTAAAATTAATTACATTACACTTAGGTATCCTAAATCTCATATTTAGCCTCTAACTAGTATTTTAGTTCGTACGGTACATCTAATTCTTAATTTAACTACTAAATTAGCTCTATATGTTAGAAAAATTTACATTTTTCATATAATCATCTAAATTTATATTTATATCAAGTTCTTATTATACTCCTAATATTATAATACCACAAATTTTTACCTAATATTTTCTATTCATTTAATTTCTATATACACATATTAGGTATTATTACATATTATACACTTATATCATCTATCAAATACTTCTAACACTATACATATCATCTTTCACTACAAATAATATATCAAAATACTTAATTACTCTCTAAATAAGAATTTATACCTAATTAATCTCCAAGTCACAAAATTAGCTTCATCATACCATTTTACCTATTATTCATCACATAATACATACTTCTAACACTCTAAATACTACCAATATCATACTATATCAGCAATTCACATCCTAAAACACCTAATTTCATACTAAATTAGAATTTTCACTAAATTAACATTAAATTACAAAATGAAGCCCAAATAGGTCCTAAAAATTAAGTAAAAATTTAGAAAATTAAATTTGAGAAAAACTCTTTATAGCATTGTAATATATATCCTAAATAGTCTATAAAAAAATTTTGAAGTCAAAATTATATTATTAAGGTTATTTAAATCTAAATCGAAAACTAGCTCAAATTTAATTATTTCTTAAGGACAGTATAGCCCGAGGCCTAAATTTATCAAATTGATATTTTTCCCTAAGTTTACATACTAAAATGTCCCAAAATTCCAAATGTCATAACTTTCCAAATATATTTGATATTTTTAAAAAATTAAAAAAAAATTTGAAAGGGAAATTGAAACTCATCGGTTGAAAGGCTTTTAGCCACTAGTTGTCGAGCTAGATATTTTCCTGGTTTGTATAAATAAGTCTTCTTTAAATTGATTAATATTAAACCTTACCCATTTAATACTGATTCTTTACTAAGGTTTAAAGAAAATTGGTTCTTCTTTATTTTTGAAATGTTTTAAAGTCGCCACTCAATCGAAATCGGGAAAAAAAGTTAAATTATAACCAATTGGATAATTTAGCTATAACTTAGCTATTAGTATTTTTTTATAAAACCAATTTTATTGAACGGTCTTGAAAACCAAAAGATCACCACAACTTTCCAAATTTAGACTTGAATTCTCAAAATCACCCCTTTTTTTTTTAGTAAAACCTTAAAAACTACTTTTAGTTGAATAATTTTAAACCTAAAAAAAAGGAAAAACTAATTTTTTCATCTTTTACATTGTCCAAAAGGTGCATACGCATTCACTATTCATAATCGAACATGCGTAGTTTTTTTGACAAAAACTTTAGTGGGTTGATTGATTTTGTTAAAGAAAAAAGGTCAAGTTTACATTTTTTTTACCCAGTTTGAGTTATTTAAGGAAAGTTTCTAAATGATCCTAAATTTGGTTTCATTTTTTTTTTTTGAAAATTCTAAGAAAGGTCTTAATTTTTGAAAAGATTGATTTTGTTTTTATCTTTGTTGAAAAATAATTTCCTAAGTGATAAGAATGATCTTTTTATATTTTTTATATTTATATTTATTTTTTAAAATTTTTATGATTATTATATATATATATATATATATATAGTTGTTACTTTTGTATGCCAAATAAAACTAACCCCTAAGTCATTCCTTCCTTCTTCTTCTTCTTCTTCTTTTTTTTCCTTTTTCTTTATTATTTTTTATGTTGTATATTTAAAAATAAAAAATAAAAAAAGAAAAAATTGTGGGAGGTAGATTAGGCTAAGTGTAAACTTGGCTTATGAACTATGCTAAAAGGTCAAAAGGCCCTTGGTAAGCGAGAGAGCCTACAATGCAAGTGCTTTGTGCCTGTAGAATTTTATCTTCCTTTCATTTTTTTAACAATTTTATGATTACAATAAAAAAATATAGAAAATTGGAAAAGATAAAAGAATGAAGTTGAATAGTGAAAGGGTTAGACTAGCTAGAGGTGCTTTACAAGTTTAGCTGTGGAGTTGGATCGACTGGATCAGATCTGGTCAGACAGGTTGGGTCATGTGCATGGTTGAAGAGTAGTAACAATGCCTATTGGGCTTGCTTTGGGTGGCAAATCACATGGTGCTGATGGTTAATTTTGTGATTAGAGCTTCACAACTACTGTAGATGGCCATTTGTGGCTTGACGGCAATCAGAGAGAGGGTTGTGAGGAGAGAGAGAGAGAAAGACGATGCGATGAGTGAGAGAGAGAGAGTTTTATTGATCATGTCTTAAAAAGCTTCCTTAATGCTCTTTTTATATTAAGGAGGGTCAAATTAAGCTTGGCAAGTTAGGAAATCTTGAAAATCAGCATTAAAGAGCTTTACTCGAAATCAAGTTTTTTTTTTTTTTTCCATTTTCAAACTTGATTTTTGCTGCATAGTCAAATGAATTTAGATGAGTAATGGGTCTAATTCAAAATTAGGCTACGCATACTATACGATTTCACCATTAATTCGGTGAAATTGTGTAGTAAAAGAGGTAAAAAATGACCTAAAACCGAGCACATGAGGAAGGAAATTAGCTTGAGAATTAAGGGCAGAAAGGAAGAAGAAAGGGGAAGAATATAAGGGGTCATAAGTAGAGCACGTGACATGTGCATGCAATGTACAAGTGCATTAGAAAAAAATAGGCATGCAATTGTGCATCCATCCCCACTGTTTTTAGATTAGGGCCTTAGGCCCTATTTTCGGTAATGTAGACCAAGTTTAAGACTTGGTCCAAACCAATTCCTTCTTTTTTTTTATTTATTTATTTCTATAAACTAAACACTAATCCTAGTTCTAAGCTTAATTAAGTAAGTTGCATATGCACATTAAAAATCTATTGTTCCTAAAAAATTTATTTATATATATTTTAAATTTTTTATGTATATTTCTAGATTCTTTACTTATTATATTTTTTGTATTATTTTATATATACATTTTTTGAACTAGGACCACTTACCTTATTCTAAGAATCCTAAAATTAAAAAGGAGGAAAAAATGAGGTGTCTATAATTGCCTCTCTTTGCAGTGAAGGTTGATTAAGACTTTGCCACAAAAATAAAAAAAAGACACTATTTTTTACCTTCGGTGGTGGAATTTATCTTAAGAAGTGGTACAATTAGCTAATTGTCCTAAGCTTGGTCTACTAAGGATTTGATCGAAAGGTGAAAAAGGGAGAAAGCGCTCTAAGAGCATGCTAAAATATTGAGTAGGCATAGTACCCTACGAGCTTAATATAACCTTAGAAGGTTTTAAAAGAAGGGAAGCACTTTCAAAGTCAAGAAGACTGTAAAAGTGACATTGATTGAGGGTAAAGCCCTAAGAACTAACAAGGGAAATCGATTTAGAAAACCTGGTCATGCTTTTCTAAGCTCACTAACCTAAATAGGAGCATCTCTAAGGGATTAGCAACCTTAAGTGGGAATCAATTTGAGAAAACCTGGATATGCTTTTCTTAGCTCACTAACCTAAGCGGAAGCATCTCTAAGAGACTAACAACCCTAATTGGGAATCGATTTGAGAAAACTTAGTCATACTCTTTTGAGCTCACTAACCTAGGTAAGAGTGTCTCTAGGGAATTAGTAACTTTAAGTGAGAATCGATTTGAGAAAACCTAGTCGTGCTCTTTTGAGCTTATTAACCTAGGCGGGAGCGTCTTTAGGGAACTAGCAATCCTAAGTAGGAATTGATTTGAGAAAACTTAGTCGTGCTTTTCTAAGCTCATTAACCTAGGCGGAAGCGTCTTTAAGGGACTGGTAACCCTAAATGGGAATCGAATTGAGAAAACCTGATCGTGCTCTTTTGAGCTCATCAACCTAGGTAGGAGCATCTTTAGGGGACTAATAACCTTAAATTAGAATCAATTTAGAAGAAGCACTTGCTAAAAGGAATTGACAAAGAAAGGAAGTGCCCTTTGGGTTAGCTTAAGAGGAATTGATAAAGAAATCCGCCCTATGGGCTTGCTAAAAGAAATTGGTGAAGAGAAATGCCCTATAGGCTTGCTAAAAGAATTTGATAAAAAAAAAAAAAAGGAAGCACCCATTGGGCTCACCTAAGAGGAATTGGTAAAGGAAAGCACCTTATGGGCTTGTTAAAAGAAATTAATGAAGAGATACACCTATGAGCTTGCTAAAAGGATTTGATGAAGAGAAGCACCTTGTAAGCTGCTAAGGCCCTTAAGGAAAATTGGTAAAAGGAAGTGCCCTATGGGCTTGCTAAGACAAATTGGTGAAGAGAAATGCCTTATAGGCTCACTATGAGAAATTAGTGAAGAAAAGCGCCCTATGAGCTTACTAATCTTTAAGGTGGTAAATTGAGATAGTGCTCTATGAGCAAACTAAAATCCTAAAAAGATAGATAAAAAATGGGATAGTGATCTAGGAGTTGGCAAGAACCTTAAACAGAATGGATGGATGGATGGATGGATTAAAGACAGGATAGCGCTCTAGGAGCTGGCTAAGACCTAAAAGATGGTACAAAGGGTAAGTGCCCTGTGGGCTGGCTAAAAACTCTACCTAAAAGATTGTTAGGAGAAAGAATTGCAAATACTGGTTATTATCTAAGGAGATATAGTCTAAATACAAATATAATGCTCAAAAAACCAATGTGTTAACATTGTATAGAAGTACTTATCTGGTCTTGCCAATAGCACAATTGTCAAAACCTTTCTTTGGAAAGTCCTATCAAAACTAGCTAGCTCATTTCTCAAAATGGGCTTAACTCTAAACCCCTATCATTAACTCAATAGATCTTATCAAGGAGCCTTTGAGGCTTTGCTGGCCCTTTAGAGGAATTAACCTGATACAGAGTGCCACCCATTGTTTTCGTCTATAAATGAATTGAAACCCTTATCCTTGACTAGAAAATATTTGCCGTAAGGTGATTGCCTATCTAGATTTCGTATCTCCTTAAAAAATAGACAATAAAACTCCCCATCGAGGGAGATCAATCTATAATAAAGTATTTTAAAGAGTCTTGTTATACTAATGTTCTATATCTCACTTTTCATCTTCTCTCATGTTTTCAATATATGGGTTCATTGAAATGGAGTAAGGGAATTGGACCTTTTGATGGAGTAGGAAAAAGGGATGGAGATAATTCCAATACTGATAACTGTCAAGGATATCAACTTTGCTTGTAGAAGATGGAAATAAGACCATAATAACATTTAAGACAACTAGCATTTTCATGTTTTGAGTAAAAATTTCTATTGACTCTTATGGGTAGTACAACTTTATAGCATTAACATTTACAGGGTCTCTCAATTTTAGACCATCTATTTGGGACAAAATTAAAGCCCCTCCTAGTAACACTCGCTTTATGATATAAGAGCCTCTATAATTGGGAGTGAATTTTCCTTTAGAGTCTAGTGTATTGGGAAGAGCCTTCTTTAACATCATATCACCTTCTTTAAAGTTTTAGGGCCATAACTTTTTGTTAAAAGCTTGATCCATTCTTTGTTGGAAACACTGATTATGACATAGGGTTGTCAATCTCCTCTCATAAATCAAATTCAACTGCTTGATGCATTTCTTTACTTAATTGTCCTCATCTAACTGAGTTCCAAATAGTATTTTGAGAGATAGGATCTCAACTTCCACTAGTAATACTACCTCAATACCATATACTAAGGAGTAGGGCGTTGCCTTAATTGATGATTTGATGGAGGTTTGATAGGCCATAAGTGTGAACAGTAACATTTTATGCCAATTTTTGTATGTAACAACCATCTTTTCAATTTTTTTTTTTTTGAAGATTTTCATTGGCTGCTTCAATGGCTCTATTCATTTGGGTTTGATAATGGGTGGAATTGCTGTAGATGATCTTGAATTGTCGGCATAACTCTAACATAAACTTGTTGTTGAGAATAGTACCATTGTCTGTGATGATCGTTTCTGGAGCCCTGTATCAAGCCAAGATATCCCTCTTGATACACTCGATTACTACCTCTTTAGCAACACTTGAATAAGATGAGACTTTAACCTACTTACTGAAGTAGTCAATGGCGACCAATATGAAGCTATGCCTATTAGATTCCTTTGGAGTGATCAGGCCAATGATGTTTGTACCCCATATTGAAAATGGCCATGGCGCAGAGAGTGTGTATAACTCTTAAGGTGGGTTATTTATCTTATTTGCATAAACTTGGCATAAGTGATAATGCCTAATGTGTTTGATGCAATTGCCCTCCATTGTTGACCAGTAATATCTGATCCTTATAATTTTCTTAGCAAGCATGTAACCATTCATGTGGGCACCGCATACTCCCTCATGCACTTCTTTCATCAAAACCTTAGCCTCTTTGTCATTCACATACCTTAGAATTGTACCGTTAAAAGATCGCTAGTATAATGTAGACTCGCTTACTAAGAATTGGGCAGCTAATCTCTTGATTGTCTTTCTGTCCTTTTTCTCAACTTCTTCAAGGTACATGCCTTGTTGTAGGAACATTTTAATATCATGGTACTAAGGCTTTTTGTTATTTGTACCTTCAATTACTAGACATAAGGCAAACTTTTTTTCAATTTCAATGGTAAGCAGCTAAATTTTGATCCTATTGGATATTTGGACCATAGATGCTAGAGTAGCTAATGCATCAACAAATTGATTCTGTATCCTTAGTACATGAGTGAAAGTAATTTTTTTTGAATTTCTCCATTAATTCAGTCAAGTGCCAGTGATAAGGTATTAGTTTAAGATCCTTTGTCTTGTATTCCCCTTGAGCTTGACCAATAATGAGTGAAGAATCCCTATACACTTGTAATTCTTAAATGTCCTTATCTAGGGCTATTTTAAGTCCCATGATGCATACTTCATATTTAACGATATTGTTGGTGTATGGGAAAATGAGCCTTACAACTATAGGGAACTGTGTACCTTTAGGTGATATTGATATTGCCCCAATTCTACACCTGGACACGTTAGTAACTCCATCAAAAAACATCTTTTACTTTAGGGGTTCATCATCTTTTTCTTCATTAGAACTTCCTTCAGCTACTAAGATATCCTCGTTAGGGAATTTGACTTATACCTCTTGGGAGATATCATCAGAGGGATTTTTTGCTAACTAATTTATTAATGCTTACCCTTTGATCGATTTTTGGTTTACATAGGTAATGTCAAACTTTGATAGCAACATTTGCTACTTTGAGATTCTATCAATTAGGGTTGGTTTATCTGCCAAGTACCTCAGGGGATCATGCAAAGTCAGCAATTCAATTTGATAATAGAGCATGTATTGCCTAAGCCGATGCATTACCTAAACCAAAGTATAACACATCCTTTTAATTTTTGAATGCTTCTAATGTGGACCATAGCCAAGAACGAATAAGGCTTATCGTAGAGATGAGTCCAAGCTTGTTGAAAGCTTGAAAAGGGAGATGGGAAAGTACGTGAATGAATGGAAAATGAAAAGTAAGTAAAACCCATGAATAGCTCCAAAAGATATGACGCACTAGTAGAACTTTCGAGGACTTACGACATAGCTTAATATGACATACGAGTTTGCTCGGTGAGGTTACTTGCCACCTAACTTTGCTTAAAGTTTAGGATAAAAGTGAAGTGATAGTATATAAGCAATGTTTACAAAGAGGGAAATATCCAGTGAATCAATAATATTCCAATCATGTGTGGTTACATGGATAGGGGGTATTTATACCAAAAAATTTAGGACAACCTACTTAAAAAGGAAAAAGACAAAAAGAGTATTATTCTAAAGAAGTAATTTACAAAGCATACAAAGGGTAAAAATGAATATTCACGAAAAAGCAATAATTAGAGTAGCAGATTCTACAAGTGGTCTCATACATGTGGCACAATATATTGGTGGTGTTGTTGGAGGATGTAGACAAAGCAGTATAAGCTGGTTGGGTGGCCGAGTAGGAGTGCTAAGCAAACGTAGGCTTGTCCGAACAAGAGTGGCTGAGAATTATTGCAAGGTAGCTCTCTTGGCCTCTCAGTAAGAATAATGATGAGCAAGTGGTCGGCTTGGACATGATCGAGTAGGTGAGCGAGGTTTGGTTGCTGTTAGGGTACTCTTCAAGTCGGCACATAATTTCTAAGAGGTGGGCAGTCATATGGCTTGGCATATAGAGTTGATCGGCAATAAGGAGTAACTCGGCTTTAGCAAAAGTCGACTGAAGTAAGAGGATTTGCCTTGCTAGTCCCTCTAGTCCTCGAGCTTAGCTGTGAGTTAATGGCCCAATAGCCTAACTCCTTTCATCCCTTCCGGGTTGATTTAGATTTGGGATCAAATCTAACTAGTCTTCGTTCAATTCTCTGTCAAGGTGATATGGACTGAAGTCAGCAATGTTGAAGGTGTCCAAAACCCTATAATCTTCAAGTAGCTCCAATTTGTAGGTGTTGTCGTTGATCTTTTGGAGGATTATAAAGGGTCCTTCAGCCTATACAGATAGCTTGTTCTTCCTCTTACTTAAAAACCTTTCCATGCTCAGGTATAGCCATACTAAGTCTCTAGGTTGAAACTGTTTCATTGTCCTACCCTTAACCTTCTCTCTCTTTTGTCTGGCGGCTTGGTCGATTTGTCGAGTAACCTTGTTGTAGATGTGTTGTAGGGATTGTGCTTGGGCTCTTGTGTCGGGGCCTTTTTTCTTGGATATAGGTATAGGGGTGGTGTGATCGAGGGGCAACTTGGGATTAAAACCATAGACAACTTTGAAGGGGGTCTGCTTGGTGGTGTCATGTATTATTCAATTATAAGCGAATTTGACTACGGGCAAATAGACGTCCTAATAAGCCAAGTTCTTGCCTACTGTAACTCAGAGCAGTGATCCCAAAGTATGATTAACTACCTTTGTTTGGCCATCAGTTTGGAGGTGACAAGAAGTATTGAATAGCAGTTTAGTCCCCATCCAACGCTACAGGGTTCTCTAAAAATGGCTCAAGAATTTTAGGTCTTTATCTTAAACTACACTTCTTGACAGCTATATAACTGAACAATTTCTTGTAAGAAAAGAGAAGTAATAACCGAAGCATAATTAATCTTAGAGTAAGGCACAAAGTGTGCCATCTCATTGAATCTATCTACGACGATCATTGTAGATACCCAATTTTTGCCCTTTGTAGTTCTAAGTTTTTTAAGGTTCTAATTCAAAAATAATAATATAATAAAAATTTGCAAAATGATAAAAATTTTATAAAAAAGAAAAAAATATAAATATTTTAGGAAAATAGATTTTTAAGAAGTAAATTATTTTAGGGTTAATCGATTTAGTTTTAGTTTTAGTTTAGTTCAAATGGCTTATTTTAGAAAGTCACGTAGTTTAAATGTAATTTAATTGTACTAAGTATTAAAGCACATGCCAATAGTCTAACGGATGAGCATATGAGTATTGACATTGGATTAGCTTAAGGACGTAGGTTTGAATCTCGCTAAGCACAAATATGTTTTTTATTTTCTACCTTTCATTTTGCAAAAATCGGTTAAGCGTGCAGGTTTCAAATTTAATTTGATTTTTATCAAATCAAATATAAAGTGATGAAAAAGATTTAAATTTATTAAGATTGATATGATTTAAAGAATTTATTTTTCAAGTCTTATAAATAGGGATTGTACAACTTAAAATAAAAAAGGGGGGGACACTTTCTTGAAAAAAAAAAAACCAATCTAATAGCTCATCAAACAATCACTCTCACCCCATCGTCCTTCATCATCTCCACACATTCATAGTAGCAGCTCCTCACACTAAGCAAATCCTAGCTGAGCTGCAGTTGTAGTCCAGATGTGAGTAGCCTACGTAACTCCATATGACGGTAGAGTTGAACTTCTGATCCGAGCTCTACGTATACTGCTTAATCCAGCAAGTCCACTGTACGAATAGCACCTAAACATAATGCCCAGACTCACTGCACACGAACCGACAGCAACCATATACGCTTGAGCACAGCTCATCCATGATAGCATAACAACCATGAACACACACTCGGCCACGCTACTGTACGTACGATTAGCACAAATTGATTAAGTACCAACACACGGCCGAACCTGAATTGTTGTAGCACTCCAAAGCTACACCGACTGTATACTAAATACGACCTCTAAGCTAGTTACCAATGCAACATATTGCAGTACACATTGACATACCATCCACTGGAGTCCATACACCACCATAACCCCACATTGCTCCACATGCCAACAGTAGCACACTTTATCACACATTTACACCGTATAACACCATTTCATACAGCCACGCCCTCTCTCGAACACACACTATAACTCCCATGCTACTAACCACTATTGTTAGAATGCCACATCACAGTCGTAGTATGGTCACTTCTCCATCGACAATCCAGCAACCCAATGCTAGTTGTTGAGGCTAAGTACGACCTTCCACATGCATGCTACATCTATGCACATCCCCTAATCATATGGCCAGATCTCATCGAGTACGGCTATTATCTAAGCTTCACTATACTACTGAACAGCAAGCTCAGGTTTGGCCTTCTTCGATTCTTTAATTTTTTATTATTATATTATTATTTAATGTAATATATAAGGTATGTATATTATCAGTTTAGGAGATTTTTTAGTATCGGTTGTATTATATGATATTATTTTAGGGTTTCCTCATATAGAAAACTATTTTTTTTTATATATATTTGCTTCAGTGTTTTTTTAGCATTATGTTTTAAGATTTCCTTACTTAGAAAATTCATTTTTTTGAAATAAAAATCAATAATAATAAAAAAAACCTTTTAAAAAGATTATGACACTTTAGAGAGCTTTCATAAAACAAAAACACTCAAGGATTAAGGCCCTTTAGATTTTTTTTTTTTGAATAAATTGAATCAATTAAAATGTAAAACCAATTGTTTTTCAAAATTAAAATCAATCAATACACTAAATTTTTCAGGAAAGAACTATGGTTATCATATCCTAACTAGTGGGTATGTAATCGCCTTTGAGGCGACGTTAAAATTTGTAGAAACTTAGGTATTTTTTTATTTTATTTTATTTATTTTAACATTAAAAAAGGATAATTTAGAAGAATAGATAATAGTACCCATTCGGATTTAATAAGTTAGCCTCCAAATTCAGAATCTTTTGATTTTTCATTCAAATTGAAATCAAAGATCGGTAGCTAAATTATAATCAATCTACTAAATTGATTATGATTTCTTTTTTCCTAACTTCAATTGAATGGCGACTCTAAAAGTTTTTTCTTTTTTTTCAAAAGAACTGGAATTTTCTAATTTCTTTAGTTGAAGATTAATATTAAATGGGTTAGGGTTTAGTATTAATAAAAAAATAATAAGAAAACCAAAAGTTTAGGCTTGACAATCATTACGAAATCTTTGCCTTGGGCCGTTCTTGGTAATTTGAGGATAAAGTCCATACTTAACTCAATTCATAAGGCACAAAGTATGCCATCTTATTGAATCTATTTACGACGACCATTGTAAAATCTTTATCTCAAGCCGTTCTTGATAATCCAAGGACAAAGTTCATGCTTAACTTAGTTCATGGTCTCGTCGAGATAGGCAAAGGTATTGCTTTCTCTTGTTCGGCTTGGTAGTTAGCCCTCTTACATATGGCACGGCCCTTAATAATTTGGTGTATGCCTCGCCTCATTCTTAGCCAAAAGAATTGTTCACTCGGCAACTTGTGTGTTCTTCTTTCTCCAAAATGCCCGAAGAGTCCTCTACTATGAGCTTCCCTGATCAATAATTCTCTTAGTAAACAGGTTAGCATGTACAATTTCCCTCCTTGGAACTAGTATCCATCTTTCATATGAAACTCGTCTACTGTTCTTTCATTAACATAATGCCCAAGTATTGGTCTGAAGTGTGGGTCCTTAGAATATTGCTGTTTAATACTTGCAAACCCAAATAATCTAGTCTACAGCTCAGTTAAGAGTGCATGTCTTCTAGAAAGAGCATCAGCAACCACGTTGCTCTTCCCTTGCTTATATTTTATTACAAATTGAATCCTTCAAGGAACTCAACCTACCTCGCTTATCTCTTCGACAACTTGATTTGACTTCGGAAGTACCTTAGGGACTCATGGTCGATATATATGATAAACTCTCTCAACAATAGGTAATGCTACCACACTTGGAGTACTCAGACAAGGGCCAAGAGCTCTTTGTCGTACATAAAGTAGTTCAGTTGGGGTCCTCTAAGCTTCTCGTTGTAGTAAGCAATTAGTTAGCCTTCTTGCATTAGGACATCGTCTATTCTAATACTTGACACATCACATTCTAGCTCAAATATCTATTCAAAGTTAGGTAGAGCTAATAGAAGTGTAGAAGTTAGTTTCTCTTTTACTTCAGCAAAACTCCTTTCCTTCTTTTCTCCCAATGTAAATTCGATGTTCCTCTTCATTAGCTTAATAAGGGGTACGGCTATGGTGCTGAAATTGCTTATAAACCTTCTATAAAAGGATGCTAGTTTGTGGAAACTTCTTACCTCAGCACAAGTTGTTAGAGTTGGCCACTCGATGATTACTTAAATCTTCTCATCATTCATTTGGAAGCACCCTCTACCAACTTAGTAGCCTAGGAATACCACTTCTTAGCAAAAGTAACTTTTCTTAAGATTGTCGAATAACTTCTTATCATGAAGCACATCTAATATAGCATGAAGATGTTTATAGTGACTCTGGATATCAGCACTGTACACTAGAATGTTGTCAAAGTACACTACGACACACTTCCTTAGCAGATTTCTTAGTAAATGATTCATCGGTTGCTTGAAAGTACTCAAGGCATTCGACAAGCCAAATGGCATTACCATCTACTCATAAAGTCTATGCGAAGTTTTGAATGCAATCTTCCACTCATCTCCTAACCTCATGCAAATTTGATGGTAGCTAGACTTCAGATCAATCTTGCTAAAGATCTTAGGCCCACTCAATTCATCCAACATGTCATCCAACCTGGGGATAAGATACTTATATTTGATCGTGATCTTGTTTATGACTCAACTATCAACACACATTTGCTAGGTTCCATCCCTTTTCAGTACTAGGAGTGCCAGAATAGCATAAGGGTTGAGGCTCTCCCTTATATACCCTCTTTCTAGTAGTCCATTGACTTGTTGTTAGAACTCGGTAGCTTATTTGAGGTTAATTTGATAAGATGGTTTGTTTAACAAGACAGTACTGGTTACTAAGTCAATGTAGTGCTCAATGCCTTTAAACGGTAGCAATCCTTCCTGTAATTTCTTTGGAAACAGGTCAACATATTCATTCAACAACTTCCTAATTTCTAAGCGTAGTTCATTCTGCTCCCTCAACTTTAGTAGTCACCTAACTAACATGAAGGTTGACGTGTTAGCTTGAATAGCCTCTCAGAGCTCGGCTCTACTCATCATCAGAGTCTTCTTTGATCCTTGAGCAAGTTTTTCCTATAGTTTTTTTACTTGACTCAGTAGCATCAGGTTCAACATAATCTTCTAACCATCTTTCTTGAACACATAGGTGTTCTTGTATCCATCGTAGATGACTCTTCTATCATAACGCCAAGGTTAGCCTAGTAACATGTATGATGCACACGTGGGCAGTACATCACAAAGAATCTCGTTGGAGTAATTCCCAATTATGATTAGTAGTAGTATTTGTCGAGTGACATGTAGTGCTCCTTTCTGATTCAACCAATGCACCTTATACGGCTTCAGATACACATATGTTGGCAACTTCAACTTCATGACCAGGTTAGCTAAAGCCACATTGGTACAACAACTACTATCTACAGTGAGAGTACATGATTGGTCACTCACCTTGTAGGTGATATGGAACAAGTTCTCCCTTTACTCTTCCTCATCTGAGGGCCCCAGACTCATTGCGTATCGGATAGCTAGGATCAATTGATCTAAGTCCTCAGTAACCACATCCTCTTCAATTAATTCATTCTCTTGAGTTCCTTCTTTCTCAACAAGAGTCTTTTCCTTAAGTTTCTTGTTAGTACTGTCTACTTCAAGCTTCAAGGCATCTCACTTGATGACCATAGTTCTTCAGTTAGGACATTGAGTAGCCATATGTCTAAAGCCTTGGCATTTGAAACATTTGATTTAGTTTGTCTTCCTTCTAGATCCTTGTCCTTTTTCGTATGTCCGAGTTGGCACGTTACTGTCAAGTCGACCCTTCTGTTTGGCTTCGGCATCTACCTTTAGGATTGGCTCAGTACTTGATTGGGCTAGGTAACTTCCTTAACTAGGTAGGCTTAGATGACCAGTTTGGCTCATTGGAGGTCGGGTCGGCATTCTGTTCCTTCTCTACCTTGCTATTCGGTTAGGCTATCCATGTAGCCTCATCCATTATAGCAAATTGTTAGAGTTCCACGATGTATCGGATATCACTTCTCAACCTAATAAGGAATCTAGAGACTATTCACGTTGATGGTTCCTCTACCTTATAGCGAATCATAAGCATTTGGAACTCTTAAGCATACTTGTTAACAGTTCGGCCTTCATATCTCAACTCTTAAAGCCAAGCGAAAGTGTCTTACATATATGTAACCCGCACAAACCTGTTTTGTAGCACTCTCTTCATTTCAAGCCAAGTACTAATGTCTTGGTAGCCTTCTCGTCTTCTCATGGCCTAGAAACTCTTCCACCATATGGTGGCATATTTAGAGAACTCAACAACAGCAGATCTTACTTTATCTTAATCTTCATATTGGTAATAACAAAAAACTTGCTTTACCTTCTCCTCCCAATCCAAGTAATCATTCGTACTTCTAGACCATTAAAGCTTGGAATCTAAAGCTTCACATGGTCAAATGTCTGGGGTACTCGAGCTTATTCTTCTTCTTCTTCATACTCTTCTTCCTCAATGTCGTCCATTTCTCTTAAGTCAATTCTCCTTCTCACTAGTCCACTTACTCCTCCACCTCGAATTGGTTGAGCTGGGTTCTGACCTGTAGTAGGTTAGGTAGGTTGTAGCATGTTATTCACAACTTCAGCAGGTTTATAAGTCATTGCATGAACAACTTGAGTTAAATCCATATCAAATCTCTTGTCCGTGCTTCTTAGAGTACTTAGAGATTGTTGGCTGTGTTGAACAACACTACTATTGTCATCTAAAGCACCAACATTCACACTTGGGTCCGTTATTTTCCTCAGCAAACTCGATTTCAGTCTTCAAGTTTAAACTACGATTAACACTATTTCTCTAAATCTGACAACACAGCATACTCTCCACACTATTGGTCAGCTATGTTATAACACAATAATAACACCAATGAACAACCCACTAACATTGAACTTGCTCTGTTTTTTGATGTTCAAAACAAGCAAAACAGAGTAACACTAAGCAACTACTTCTACCGAATCTCTATATAACCTACCTGGAGAAACTTTTGCTCTAATACCAAAATAATGCAGACAAGGTCGATCATAAGGATAAGTCCAAACTTACTGAAAGCTTGAAAAAGGAGATGGGAAAGCATGTGAATGAACAGAAAATGAAAATGAAAAGTAAGTAAAACTTATGAATAGCTCCAAATGATATAACACAATAGTGAAACTTCCGAGGACTTACAATACTACTTAATATGACGCACGAGTTGACCCAGTGAGGTTACTCGCCATCTAGCCTTACTTAAGGGTTAAGATAATAGTAAAGTGAGAGTAAACAAGCGATGTTTACAAAGAAGGAAATATCTAGTGAATCAATAATATTTTGATCATGTGTGGCTACATGTATAAGGAGTATTTACATTTGAGAATTTAGGATAACCTACCTAAAAAGGAAAAAGAAAAGAAAGGATATTATCCCAAATAAGTAATGTACAAAGCATACAAAGTGTAAAAATGAATATTTATGAAAAAGCAATAATTAGAGTAGCAGATTCTACAAGTGGTTCGGGACATGTGGCAGCAATATATTAGTGGTACTATTAGAGGATGTACACAAAGCAATACGAGCTAGTTAGGTGGTCAAGTAGGTGTTGGTTCATCCAAACAGGAGTGGCTGAGAATTAGTATAGGGCAGCTCTTTCGACCTTTCGGCAAGAATGATGCTAAGTAAGTGATTGGCTCAGACATGACTGAGTAAGTGAGCGAGGTTTGGTTGCTATTAGGGTACTCTTTAAGTCAGCATACAATTTTTAAGAGGTAGGTAGTCATACAACTTAGCATATAGAGTTGATTAGCAATAAGGAGTAATTTGGCTTCGGCAGAAGTTAGCTAGAGTAGGAGGATTCGTTTCGCCAGTCTCTCTATTCCTCAAGCTTGGCTACACGTTGAAGGCCTAGTAGCCTAACTCCTATTAACTTCTATTCCCCTTTAATAAACTTCTTACTTAAGTAATATATGGCCCGCTCTTTTCCTTCTTCATCCTTTTAGCCAAGCATACAACCTATGGATTCTAATAATATCATAAGGTATAGAAATAACGGCTTCTCAAGTTTAAGAGCTACCAAAATTGGAGGGTTCATAAGATATTCCTTGATTGTTATGAAGGCTTACTTACATTATTTATCCCAGTTTATCTTGGCATTCTTTTTCAATAACTTAAACAAGGGACGACATTTATCTGTCAGTTGAGATATGGATAGGGCTATGTAGTTTAAGCGGACCAATAAGCCTCTAATTTCTTTAAGTGTACGTGGAGGGGACAAGTCGAATATTTCTTTGACTTTATCAAGGTCCACTTCAATGTCACTTTGGCTGATAATGAAACCCAATTATTTCCCTAAAGTTACCTCGAAGGTGCACTTCTTTAGGTTGAGCTTCAAATGAAATTTTCTTAACTTATCAGACAATCTCCTCAAGTTATGTACATGATTTTCTCTTTCTTTGGATTTTGCAATTATATTATCTACATACACTTTGACTTCTTTATGCATCATGTCATGAAAGATTACGACCATGGCTTTATGGTAAGTTGCCTTGGCATTTTTGAGTCCGAAAGGCATTACTTTGTAGCAAAATGTACCCCAAGTTGTAATCAATGTTGTCTTGGCTTTATCTTTTTTAAACATTCTAATTTGATTATACTTAAAGTATCCATCCATGAAGGAGAAGAGATGGTTCCCAATTGTATTATCCACTAAGACGTCAATGTAGGGCAAAGGGAAATTATTTTTAAGGGTTACCTGATTGAGGTCTTAAAAATCTACGTACACTCTAACTTTATCATTCTTTTTCATCACTAGCACAATGTTGGCTACCCATTTAGGATAATTAGATACTTCAATAAAACTAACCTTTAGTAGCTTTTTGATTTCTTCTTTAATTTTCAATAAGATATCTAGTTAGAATCTCCTTAGCTTTTGGTTCTTATATTTGATATCTTCTCGTATAGGTAAGCAATAGACTACAATTGTTCTAAACTGTGACTAAGAACAGATAAGGCTGGTCGTTGAATAGGTCTAAGCTTACTGAAAGCTTGAAAGGAAGTGGTTGGGATAATGGGAAAGGACAAAAACGAATGAAATAGTAAGCAAAAACCTACGAATAGCTTCAATGGATATGACACACCAATGGGACTTCTAAGGACTCACGACACAACTTAATATGATGCACGAGATGGTCCGGTAAGGTTACTCACCTCTTTGCCTTGCTTAAGGGTTAGGATAAGAGTGAAATGAATATAAACAAAGTAGTGTTTATGAGAGGAAAAGTGTCAAGTGTATTAATGTTCAATTTGATTATTACAGCTACAGCTACAAATACAAGAGGTATTTATACTCAAGAATTTAAGGCAATATGACTAAAAAGGAAAGGACAAAAAGGGTATTACCCTAAAGAAGTAATATACAAGAATACAAAAGGACAAAAATGAATATTTAAGAAAAGTAATTATTAGTATGGTAGATTCTATACGTGATCCTGTACACATAGTGGTGGAACATCGGTGAGGCTGTTGGAGGATGCGGACAAAAGTATGTAGTTAGGTTGCTTGTTCAAGCAGGGGTAGCCAAGAATCAGTCCATTCTCTCTCTCTCTCAGCTTTTTGATAAGGGAGATGCCGAGTCATTGGTTGGCTTGGGCATGAGTGGGTAATCGTGAAAGGTTTAGCTATTCTCTTGGGAATCTATAACCCAGTACACTTCAGAGAGATGGGTAGTAATTCGGCTTGGCATATAGAGTGACTCGGTAAAGAAGTACTTGGCTTCGATAGGAGTCGGTTGGAGCAAAAAGATTCACTTTACCAGGCCTTCTAGTCTTCGGGCTCGACTATGGGTCAAAGGCTCAGTAGCTTGATTCCTATCAATAATTGATGGATCTAACCTAAGCATATCTTCATAAGACTATGCAAACACATCTTGACACTCAGATAGGAGTGTGGTCATTTTTGCCATCTATTCTTCTTTCAAATTCCCTCTAATCTTCAAAACTTTGGGGTTATCATCGGTCCCAACATTAATTATCTTGGCTGGCTCATCAATGGAAATTCTGCTCATTTCATGTCTTTGCCAACTCTCTTGTACATCATTGTGGTCATTGACATTACTCTCGATGACTAACCCAATAGGGTTGGAAGTGATGTCAATATTTCCAACACCTATTTGAGTGAGGTATCCTCGGCTTTTATTCAAAGAATTGGATCTAGACCAAAAGTATGTAAAGAAAAGAGTGTAAGTATAGAAGGAGTGAAGAAAATGAAGACTGATTTTATTAAATTAAAAGAGATTCTCTCAAGTACAATAAAACAATGGTAACTATTACAAAACTCAATGAAATACTAAATTGTGATTCATCCTTTATCTTAGAGAAGACTTATTGCTATTCATAGGGATGGAGAACCAATTATTGGGGTGTGATACAATCTATCACCTCTCTTGCCCTTCACTTACATATTTCGCAACTCTTCCATTGGACTTGAAATGTAACCAAGCCCATAAGTGCTAAACTACCCTTTTTTGAATTTTAGCCTCTTGTCTTTCCTCTAATTGGTAATCATATACACTTCTTTGAACATTTGAAGCCCAAAATCTTCCTACTCTTCAATGCCAATATAGGGTATGGCTGTTTCTTTATATATTTCATAATCCTGATCACCCAGAATCATTATGACTTGGCCATTTGAGATGAACTAAACCTTTTGATGTAAACCTGATGGTATGGCCTCTACCGAATGTATCCAAGGTCTTCCCAATAAGAGGTTGAAGGTCTTTAGGATGTCTAAGACCTAGAATCAGATGCTAAAAGTCTATGGGCTAATGCCAACTGGTAAGTCTAGCTCCCCAATGATTTCCTTCCTGGATCCATCCAAAGCCTTAACTATTGTTGAACTTGGCTTGATTGCGATTACATCGATACCCAGTAGATCTAAGGTGGCAAGAGGCTAAATATTTATTAGAGACCCCTTGTTGATGAGGACTATAGCTATGATTATATTGTTTACCCTTAAGATTATGAAGAGCAACTTAGTGTGTTGATTACCTTCCTCACCCAGTTCTTCAGTAGAGAAAGAAATTTGATCCATAGTAAAGATAGAGTAGGTAATTGATCCCATCTTTTCAATTGGTATTTCATAAGGGACCTTGACCTCCCTTATAGTTTATAGTAAAGCTTCCCTATGTGGTTTAAAAGCCATTAACAGACTCATAAGAGATATTTGTGTTAGAGTCCTAGCGAGTTGATCCATTATCTTATGCTCACTAGACTTGATTATCTTAGTGAAGGCAAACAATCCTTCCTCATATTCAACTGGTTCATTGCTTAGTTCTAGTACAGTCTTCTTTTGAGTCATAAATTCTACTAGAGTGGGTAATCCCTCCTACGAGTGAACTTAATTTCCTTTTATTAACTGCTTGGTAGTTAAAGGAGTAGTTTTGTAACTTTCGGGGGCTAAAGGCACATGGAAGGTGTACCTTTTGGTCTTTGAAGCTTGTTTCTCTTCCTATTTATAAAAGCTATAGACCTTAGGCTCTTAGTTAGAACAGATCATATTGATGGTAGGATCTAAGTTGTCAAATATCATGTTGATGATGGGGCCATGGTTGGTTAGGGGGTTGTTGTTGACGTTTGGAGCTAGAGCCTCCATGAAGTCTAACTGGACTATATCTTCATTGATCAAGTCTTGAATCTTGTTTTTTAATCTCCAACATGAGCTAGTTGAATGGCCTACCGACCCTAAGTGATATTGACACTTTGTGTTGAGATAAAAAACCCTTGGCCTGTACCTTTCATTAGGAGGCTAAAAATGGAGCAAATTATCTTTCCTTAATTTTTCAAGTATCTGGCTAAGAGGAATCGGTATCTTAGTGAACTATCTTGGAGCATTGTTGAATTGTAGTCGGCTTTTGAATTGTTGCTGGATTAGTGGAGGATTTGTTCTAAAGGAGACATGGGTATTGGGCTTGGTGTTTGAATTCACCATGTTGATAGTTGTTTTTTTCGACTTACCAATAGTAAGCTTTGTAGAGGGTGGTCTTTTATCTGATGGCTCTTGTAATTTACTAAAAGTGACAACATTTTCAATCTAGCACCCTGCGGCTACCACTTTTGTGAAACTAGAGGAGGCTTGCCTAACCAAATGAGAAAAGTAAGGCCTTTCAAGTGTATTAATGAAAGTTGAAGTCAGCTCTTTCTTGGTTATGGGGGTAGATACCCTTACAGTTAGGGATCTTTACCTTTGGGAATACTCCTTCAATGATTCATTGTGCTTTTTTTGTAGGGTGACCAATTCCATCATGGTTGGTGCCACTTTAACATTGAATTTATATTGCTCATAGAATGTCCTAGCTAGCTTCTTTCATGTGTTTACCTAATTTAGATCTAATTGGGTATACCAAGTCAAACCAGGGCCCATTAAGCTATCCTAAAAAGTTTGTACCATGAGCTGGTCGTATTGTACATATTTTCCCATCTTTCATACGTACAATCTGGTGTGTAGTTTAAGGCGGCTAGTCTTATTATATTTCTCAAAGTTAGGTACCTTGAATTTTTCAGAGAAGCTTTTGTAATCATAATTTGAGAAGTTTGTAATACTAACTTACTTGAAACCATCATAACCTTCAAGCATCTTCATCATTTTAGTAATTTGCTAGGTCAACTGCTTTTTTAGTTCTTTCAAACAATCTTGCTTAGCTTCAAGCTTTGGGTTGACTTGGATGTATAACTTGCCTTCAAGAAATTGGCCTACTAATTCAATGACCCTGAAATGGATGAGGAACTTTCCATTAGGGAATTGGAAAGTCTCAAATGTAGCTAGGATAAAAGCCTTAATTTTGTTCTATCCCTAGTGTTTAGGATTGCCATAGAAGATGCCCAGTTTGTTAGATCTAGGCTCAATGGTGAACTGGGCTTTTAAGTCTTCCAATTTGATGCAGTTTCCATTATAGCTTTTCCAGGCTTTATTTATTTCAACATTTTTTACCCTAAGGAATCTTGAAAATGCATTCATTGGGTCAACTTCCAAATTTATAGTGTATATATCTTCTAAGGATGGGGCTTGAAGTAATTAGGTATACTCTTTAAGTGTTGGACTTATTAGGTGAGGCCCAACTCGAAAAGCTACTTCCTTAGGTTACCAAAAGTTGGTTAGAGCCCTAATTCGATTAGTCTCAATATTTACCTTGGGAAGTGACAAAATGGGCTTGATCTTATTAGTGATGATTTCTTATTCCCTCATATTGAAGTATTGAAGCTACCGGTCCAGAGCAAGCTTGGGGTTGATGGGCTTTTCAATGAACCTTTTTCTGGAATGGATGGAGTTGGATGAGTAGGCCATTTCTTTGGGTTGAATTACAACAAAAACATTAGTTACAAGATTGAAGGATCGCTATTTACAATATAAAACAAAGACAAAAGCCTATTTACATCAACATGATTTATACGGGAAATTAAAGAAACTCCGAGTTGTCACTTCTTTTTTTCATCTTGCTTGATTATTTGTCAATTCCAAATGTTGTGAATGCATAAAGGGTTAGTTCTAAAGGTCCTTAAGCTTTCATGACCTCACTTATTAAAAAGCACTTTCATTGGTCACACTAAGCTTAAGTGTAGGTGGCTTAATCAACTTCAAGTGGTGGTTACACTACAGCATTCGGAGCCTATACAATACCCTCCTCCAACCCCCATCTTAAGGTCTTAATATGGTCCAGGTTTGACTGTTTCTATTACACATTTTACGGCACATAAAGTAAATTCCCCCCACTATAATTTAAATAAACAATTAAAGCTAAACCTGCAGAAATGTCAATACAATTATGGATAAATAATAATGAATGAATAAATAAATAAATAAATAAATTATACTCAGTAAGGTGACTTTTAGAGATTAATTCTAATTTTGGAAAGTTAAATGGCTAACCCTCTTGATGGTCCCTAGTGGAGTCACCATCTTATTGAGTTTGATATTTTCCCGATTTTTATAAATAAGTCTTCTTTAAATCAATCAATATTAAACCTTACCTATTTAATATTGATCATCAACTGAAGTTTAAAGAAAACCAATTCTTTTTATTTTTGAAATGTTTTGGAGTCACTATCTAACTGGAGTCGGGAAAAAGAGTTAAATTATAACTAATTGGATGGATTAATTATAACTTAATTACTGATTTTTTTGATAAAACCAATTTTATTAAGCAGTCTTGTAAACTAGAATATCAAGTCTAAGGGTTAAGTTTTTTTTTTAAACCCTTACGAGTACTAGAACTTTTCAAATTTAGACTTGAATTCCTAAAATCACCTTTTTTTTTTTTTAATAACAACTTAAAAACTACTTTTAATCGAATAATTTTAAACCTAAAGAAAGGAAAAAAACTAATTTTTTCATTTTTTTACATTGCCTAAAGGTGCCTATACACTTATTATTCGAGATTAGACATACGTAGTTGTTTTAACAAAAACTTTAGCAGGTTCATTGATTTTATTAAATAAAAAAAGGTTGAGTTTACATTTTTTTACCTAGTTTAAGTTATTTAAGGAAAGTTTCTAAAGGATCCGAAATTTGGTTTCATTTTTTTGAAAATTCCAAAAAAGGTCCTAATTTTTGAAAAGATCGATTTCGTTTTTATCTTTGTTGAAAAATGATTTCCTAAGTGATAAGAATGATACTTTTATATTTATATTTATTTTTATTATTATTATTTTTTTAGGAAAATGCATAGAACTTTTCTAAACTTTGAGTTAGGAAACTTTCAAAGTGTGATTTTTGACCTCTTAAATTTTATAAATTGGCAAATAATCCCTATAATCCCCTAAAACTTTAATTTTGATATGTAAACACTCCATAAACTTTGATTTCGGTGTATAAATACCTTCTAAACTTTGATTTTAGTATGTAAATACCCCATAAATACAATATAGTTTAGGAGGTGTTTACATACAAAAATAAAAGTTTAAGGGGTTATTCTCAACTTAAAAGATTGTTTGCTATTTTATGAAAGTTTATGGATTGAAAACCACACTTTGAAATTTTGTGGGGGAAATATACACCTGAGTCAAAGTTTAGAGGAGGGTTTATACAATTTTCCTTATTATATATATATACACACACATACACACACATTTGGTTGTTACTTTTCTATACCAAATAAAACTAGCCCCTAAGTCATTCCTTCCTTCTTCTTTTTTTTTTTTGTTATTTTTTTTATGTTAGTTATATTTTTATATTAACAAAAAAAAAAAAAATTAGGGGAAGTGGATTGGGCCAAGTTACACCTAGCCCATGAATTGAGCTAAAAGGTCGAAAGGCTGTTAGTGGACCAGAGAACCTACAATACAGGTGCTTTGCACCTGTAGAATTTTATCTTCCCTTTTTTTTAAAAACAATTTTATGATAATAATAATAAAAAAAAGAAAATCGAAAAAGATAAAAGAATGAAGTTGAATAGTAAAAGGGTTAGACCAGCTACAGGTACTTCGCGGGTCAGGGCGTAGAGTTGGGTTGGGTTAGGCGGATGGGGTTAGGTTACGTATACAGGCGAGAAGTAGCAGCAACGGCTATTAAGCTTGCTTTAGGTAGCGAATCACATGGTAGCGATGGCTAATGTTATGGTTGGAGCTTCACAACTACTGTGGATGGTTATTTGTAGCTCGACGACGATCGGAAAGAGGGTTATGAAGAGAGAAAGAGACGACACGATGAGATATATATATATATATATATATAGAGAGAGAGAGAGAGAGAGAGAGAGAGAGAGTTCTATTAATTATGTCTCAAAAAGCTTCCACAAAGCTCTTTTTATACTCGAGAATGTCGAATTAAGCTTGGTAAGTTAGGAAATCTTGAAAATCGGCATTGAAAAACTTGATCCAAAACCAAGTCTTTTTTTTTTTTTTTTCCATTTTCAGACTTGATTTTTGCTATGTAATTGGATGAATTTAGACAGGTTTTGGGTCTAATTCAAAATTAGGTTACGCATACTACATGATTTCAAAATTAGGTGAAATCGTGTAGTAAAAGTGATCAAAAGTGACCTAGAACCAAGCACATGAGGGAGGAAATTAGGTTGAGAATTGGGGGGAGAAAGGAAGAAGAAAGGGGAAGAATATAGGGGGTCACATGCAGAGCATGTGACACGTACCTCCACGTTCGCGTGCAATGCATGTACGCATTAGAAAAAAATGGGCTAGTAATTGTACACTTGTCCCTGTCGTTTTTAGATCAAGGCCTTGGGCCTTATTTTTAGTGATGCAGACCAGTTTTAAGACCTGGTTTGAACCAAACCCTCTTTTTTTTTTAATTTATTTTTTTCTATAAACTAGACATTAATCTTAATTCTAAGCCTAATTAACTATGTTGCATATGCATATTAAAAATATTTTGTTCTTAAAAAATTTATTTATATATATTTTTTATTTTTTGTATTTTTCTATGTTCTTTACTTATTATATTTTTTTTGCATTATTTTATATATACATTTTTTGAACTAGGACCGCTTGCCTTATTCTAAAAGTCCTAAATTGAAAAGGGGGGCAAAATAAGGTGTCTACACCAATGGTGGCTCCACCTTTGTTAGCAACTCCAAGCGTGGGGTCCATTGTTTGGTGGTGGAGGTTGTTCCTCTCCTAGTGGTTGTTGGCTGTGAGCTCCCTTTATAAGCTTTAATTGCAAACAATTTTGTCTAATTTTTCTGTAATTAGTTTTTCCTCTCTTCTCTCCTCTCCTTATTTTTTTTTCTAATGCTAAATTAACCAAAAAGAGTTTTGATGGAGGGTTGCTGAATTTATAGAGATAGTTAAGGTTTTTCTTTAATTTTCTCATTGCTACATGCCCCTTATATCTTCATTTTTCGCTTTTTATTTGGCTTATTTTTATTAGTTTTTATTTTTCCTTTAAATCTTAACATGGCACACCCTTATTCTGGACTTTTCTTCATTTTTCCATATTTTTCTTTAATTTTTTTATGAATTTTCTTTAATTAATTAATATTATTTTAACATATTTCGAGTATTTTAAGTAATTTCACGTATTTTTATTTATACGTAAATATATATGGTAAAAATAAATACTCTTAAATATTATTTAAGTTATTTTATGATTTTTAGTATGTATATAATTTATTTCTATCGATTCATTAGAGTTATTAGAACTCATTTTACATATTTATGATAAATAATGGATAATATACATTTAAATTAATATTATAGTAATTGATTATTTTATTATTTATTTTCCTAAATTCAAACTTACGAGATCATTTTTATTAATATTCTTAATTTCTTCGTAAAATTTGGATTTGATTAGACAACTTATCTTATCGCTCTAAATTTTATGAACTGAACCCTAAACACCTCATTACGGAGCTTACGATTAATACAAGTGTTCTTAGAGATTATGGAATGGTAATTAACGCTTTAGCATGTCACTAGATAGTTTTTACATGTGGCTGGTTGTGATATGTTTAGTCTGTAGCATTATTATGTAAGTCTCCATTTGGATATCTAGAGATGGAAAGTTTAAATTAGGTAAAGATCATGCTATAAGTAAAGGCCTTGGTGGACGATAGTTAGCTAAAACATTAGGTAGCCAACAACCCTTAAGTGCTTGCTTTTATTTGTACCATTAACTCCTAGTGTTATTGTCTCTACATTTAAGAACCATGAGGGTAATAAGGTAATGCATATCATAAAGAAATTAATATTCCCAAGTTAATGATTAAGAAATATTATGTAAGTACTTCATTAGTAAATTAATTAATTAAAAGGTAAATAACACTATAATGGATAAACGTTTGGGGTTTGGTTCAAATAAGGGATGAACGTTTGAAAATGTTCAATGAAGGGATGAACATTTTCACTTGCGGTTAAAACAGGTAATATCATAACAGAGGCGTTATAAAACCATTTACTGATGATGATGTGTCATGTTTTAGTTACATGTGTTCAGTGAAGTGGATTGCAATATAATACATGGACATCATAAAAACATGGACATTTGGGGGGAAAAAAAAGTAAAAACCGTAAAATGTACAATATAGTAACTTTAAAACACTAAAACACATGAAACCCTAAATCTTAAAATCTAAGGAAGAACATGGTGAGGAATGTTAACCCTAAATCTGAAACGTCAATTAGCACATTGAGTAGGAAGAATCGTGCATTGAAAAGGTAAGTTTCTTGTTCCTCTTATCTTTTTAGGTCTAATTTGTAGTGTTTGATATGCGTGTTGATGACTGGTAGGTATTTGTCCTGTGCTTGAACAAGTAAGAAAAAAATATATCTTTTTTCTAACCTAGATTGGTACCGATAGTGAGTAGTGTAGATTTGTGGTTAGGTCTACATTTAGTAATTTTCTATCTCATGTGTGTTGTCGTAGTGGTGCATATTTTCATGATATTGGTTTATTTTAATATCTGCATATTGAGTACCATTAGCCATGGAGGTTTATTTATCCATGGAAATTGTAGGGGGAAAATATCATTAGCATAATTTGTGCTTGATTTCATAATCGAGTAAGCAGCAATTATTTTATACAAAGACCAAGTGTCTGTTGAAGGTATTGGTCCTATGTTTGCATTGATTTTTTTATGATTCCTATTAGATCATTTAGCTTGGCTTGATGAACTGTAGATTTGAGTAAATGGTGGATGGAATAAGAGGAAGAGGGCTAGGGAATAGCTTTACAACCCTTGAAGTAGTTGAAACCTCATCGTCTATTGGAAACTCATTGAGTGATGGCGGTAATATAGAATATTGCTTTTGTAGTTTCTTTTCACCCTTGCAAACTAGTTGGACAAAATGAAATCTAAGGAGAAGATTTCATAGCTGCCAACGTCGTAAAGATGAAGGGAACTGTGCTTTCTTCAAGTGGGTAAACCTACCAATGATTGATCGTATGAAAGAGGTGATATTGGAGCTTCGTTAACGGTTATGTGAAATTAGACCAACTAGCGTACGTGTCTCATTAAGTGCCAATGATGTTGTCGAAGTATAATGTTTAATGAAAATCAAGTTGAATACCATGAAGGAGTAAGTAACTTGTGCAAGGAATAGTTTGAAGTTAGAGAAGAAGAAGACAATGGTCCTGACTTATTGCTTGACTATTTCATGGTTGTTCCTTTTTGTAGTCACCATTGTGCTTCTTTTGACGACAATAAATGACAGTGGCTTGTTAGTTGATTCAAGAATGGAACGGCTTCATTAGGCACTTATAATATGCCACTTAGGAGCATACGAAAAACCTTGTGGTGATGAACAAGATCCAAAAGTTGGTCAATGCATGAATTGTGTAGATCAAATGAGATATGTGAAAGGAAGTTTAAGACTTACTTATTGTATTTTTACCTACTAGTAATGTGTTTTCTTTAAGAGGATGAAGTCTTGGATAGATCCAAGAAAATTTTGCAATTATTGATGGCTTGTCCTTATGTTGTAATAATGACAATTTTTACATATCATGTTTAGTAGGAAATGTTTAAGTGTCTATTGGCTGATTTGATTAAGTGTCTCATGCTTTGTTCTTTTGTTGCCTAGTATTGAAGCGTAGTGATTGAGTTTCACAATTCATTGAATATATTTTTTGGCATTACAGTCGTTATTAGCTTTTACTTTTAATTTTTTCAAAGGAATAGTTTAAGTGTTTAGCTCTTTTTTCTTATGAACACAAACCAAACCATGGAAATGTAGTACAGGTTTCTCCTTATTTATCGACGAGTTTTGTAGGAGGGCTATGAATCCAAATTTTTGCAAGCTATTGATTACATACACATGCACATTTTACTACAAAACAAGTTCATTGCAATGAACAAAATTAACTTCTTTATTTTGTTAAAACACAATTAGGATTCCGTAATAACAATAATACGGCTTATAATCAACCACTTTATAACAGAAAATATAAATTATACCTTGTAATAACAATGACTTATCTACCTTTGGATATGTTAAGTCAGTACAAAACGAAATCAGTGTAACGCTAGTATGAAAAGGCCATTTCCCATTGAAGCACACAATAAATTCTATTTGTGCATGACCCCCTACATATTCTTAAAATATATTGATTTGGTTTTTCCCTAAAATGACATGTCATACATAAAAGAGTAAAACAAGCTGTTCTGAAGCATAAAAGCTTAATAGTTTGATAGCATAGAAGCTTATCGTCAAAATGCAACTCCATTTTTACAAGATAGCATAGAAGCCTATGGTAACAAAAATGCTTTGTTTTTTTTTTTTTTTTTAGCAAAATGCAAAAGTTCTTCAAAGTAAATATGAGGTCAACACATCAAGTTCATACATCCAACATGGACATGTCAATCTTCTAGGTCCATAACTTCAGGTTGTCCATTCCTACTAGTTTGGATCCGTGGACATGAGAATTTAGCATTCATAATTCTTTGACTCCTCTTAGTAGGTGTTGTAAGACTGATTTGCTAGACTTTTTGGACCTCTCTTGATTGGTTAGCTGCTCCTCCTTATTGGTATCAAACAAGTAGTCATTGATGGGACTACATTTTCTTGACTAATAGCACCAATGTCACATCCGATTTCACCACCTACGAAAACATTTTTAATGCAAATATTTAATATACTTGTCATGATTTATCCTCCTTTTTAAAGCAATAAAGCCAGCTGCAAATATTTGATGCCATTATAAATCTAAAATTCATAGCTTCTTATAGTTGGCATCATTCAGTTTGTCATAGTAAGATTGCAAGAAGATTTACCTTGAGAGTGGGTGCACGTAGTGGCTGCTATCGTTAGGTAAACATTGTTTTATGTGATTACACCATTATCAATCTCATTTTCAACAACTACACAAGAATGAAACTTGATAAGAATACCCATCTCATCTACTAAATTGATACTCGTTCACAGTAATCAAAATGAAAATTTAGCACATGCCACTTGGGATGTGATTCTTACCTTGGGCTTCATTAAAATCATTAACATGCCCACTTACACCAATATTGTCACCTGTTCCATCACCTCCAACAAGTATCCTCTTACTTCTTGTCCCAGGCTGATAACAAAACATCATTTCATTAGTAAATTTGACAATCTATTCCATAGTGAATATGAGGTGAAAAAACTATGCTATACTCGCATTGAGTAACATTCTTTGAGTTTGATTGTCATTGTAAATACCAAACCCACATGGACCCTTCATTGTCTTATGACTCCTATTCACTTGCTTCGCATGATTGTATTTAGATACCTATCAACCAATTATCCCCAGATCAGGATCTAAGAAAACTAAAGCCATATCACAAATGTGATAAGATTATCGACAATACTTGGGACATAGAGCTCAATGAGTCTACTCCTTTGCATCTCCTTTTATTGTGGCCCTCTTCATTACATTTAGTGCATGTTTGAACTTAATCTTTTCGAGATAGCTTTCCCCTAGATGTTTCATGTGCTTCTCTTCTATGCTTCACTTACTTTCAACCACATCTTTTACGATGGCCTAGTGGATTGGGACCTATACGGCCACTACTTTCCTAAAACCTCATGCTTGGAACAAGAGGCATGCCATGCTCATAGGATGAAAGGAATGTTGTCTTTTTGTAGAATGCATCAACGTAAGATTCAATATCCTATCTAAGGTAATGGATAGCTGATATAGCATGTTGGCATGGTATCCCTCTCAAATCCCAAAGTCTACATGTACAACTTCTCATATTCACATCAATTATGTAAATGTCACAATTCTCCTCAATCTCAAAACCTTTGTCACCAACAAACTTCACCTTACAACACCTACTTTGAAACCGTGCTTCTCTTAATAGCTTTAACACTCGTGGTGAACATTCACGGGTCTACTTGACCACCTCAATCCTCTACCTATGCATGCGATTCATCATGTAGGACCTTATACCCTCAAACATAGTGATGATAGATTTTGCTCTAGGACCATAAATCTTTCCATTAAAAGCCTCATACATGTTATTCTCCATAACATCGCATTTTGCATGAGGCTGAAAGTGTGCTTTAACATAACGTTTGAAATCCTCCTCCTTTAAGGTAGCGTATGCTATAGGAGAATAAACTTGCAATAACTCCATGTTTTTGCAAAAATCCGCCATATTTGAACTCTTCACATATGCCTAAAACAGATTTCTTAACTTTTGGCTAGCAAACACTTTTCTCCAATTTTCTTCAAAATGCAGGGCACAAAAGTGATGTTCGACATTCTAAAAAATCATCCCAATAGCTTCAACCAATCCCTATCATAATAGATATAAGTTATAATTGTGACTATAATTCTCACAAAAGGGAAATGAAAATTAAATATAAGGCACATACCTTTTGCCGATCACTAATGATGGTCCACCCTTCACTTATACCTTTAATTCTAAGTTCTGATTTTAACAAGCCAAGAAACCAAGCCCAATTATCCTTATTCTCGACTAACACCATTTCTTAGGCTATGGGAAACATCCTATTGTTGGCGTCCCTTCCAACCGCACATAGCAATTGGCCTTTGGTTAATCCTATTAGAAAACAACTATCAATGCCAAAAATAGGTCGACATCCTCTTACGAATCTTGTCTTACATGCATCAAAGCATACATACATCTGTTTGAACTTAGATTTTAGTTGCCTATCGACCTCTATGACATCAACTACAACTGTTGTATTGCTCTTTCTTAGCTCTTCTACATAATCCCACAACTTTTCATACTCTCTTATGTAGTCGCAATCCAATTGCACCAATACCTTTTCTTAAGTCCTCCTACTCTTACTTAAGGTTATATTCAACCCTAATCATCTCTTTACTAACTCTTTCAACTCCCCTTGTGTTACACTTAGAGATGATTCGATGGTATCCCTAAATTCCTCATCTAACCACTTAGAAGTAGCTCTTTTATTTTTGTATACTTGCTGGCACACATGCTTCTCTTCGTAGACCTTTACTTGGAACTTGCTTATACTTTTTTTCATTGATGCTGTAATATTCGAAGGGCAAACTCCATCTTTACATTTCACTCTAACATATGTATGCTTGTTTTTTTGAAACCAAACATCTTTTTGGTCTAAAATTGATTGTTGAACAATAGCATCCCTAAATTGTTGCACATAATTGAAGACCATAGATATGGCAAACATAGGAGAGCTTGCATTAGAATTAAACGGGAAAAGTTATGATGTTTTCCACTATTATGTTTGTTGAGCTTAATTTTTCGGTTTTTGTTTTATTGAAAATTGATTTCCTCATTTCAGATTAATATTAAACCCTAACCTATTTAACATTAATCCTCGACTAAAGAAATTGGGAAATTCTGATTTTTTATTAAAAATAATTTTTGAAGTCACCACTCAACCAAAGTCGGGAAAAGAAAAAGAAACCGTAACCAATTGGGTGGATTGAATACGATTTGGCTACTGGTCATTGATTTCAATTTTGAATGAAGAACTAAAGAGTTCCAAGTTCGGGGGCTAACCTATTAAACCCTAACGGGTACTACTATCTATTTACCGAAATTAGGATTATTTTTCTACTTATAATATTTAAAAATATAGATAAATAAATAAAAAATAAAAAAATCAAAAGAAAAAATAATCTAAATTTCTACATATTTTATCGTCGCCTCGAAAGTGCCTACGTACCCGCTAGCCGGAATTAGATGATCGTAGTTCTTTCAAAAAAAAAATACTTTAGTGTATTGGTTTATTTTAATTTTTGAAAACCGACTGAGTTTACGTTATTATCAATTTAGTTTTTCAAAACTCCAAAAGGGTCCTAACCTTTTAGTATTCTTATTTTATAGAAAGTTCTCTAAAACATTCGAATTCTTGAAATAGATTGATTATTATTCTTTCCTAAAAGAAAATAACTTTTCTAAATGAGAAATTCTAAAATAACCTAATGCTAAAAAAAATATTTCCTAAACTAATATATATAACGAACTACTAAAATAAAATAATTCCATATAATATGCTTATGGAAAAACTAATACTAAAACCCCTATATCGACATATTCACACATTATATTATATTTGACTAGTAAAATATACAGATCTATATATAACAAAAACTAATTTTAACAATTCCTAAACATTATCCTTATTTAAATGGCTATTATTAAATAACCATTTACTTAAATTTTTATCTAATCTATGTAATATTAGGAAAGTAATACTAATCATATACTATTCTATGCACATATCTATATCTATATATATATCATATAATAACATAACATGATATAATAAATAATAAATAAAACAAGATCGAACCGAATCTAATTGTTATTGAAGGATCAAGGGATGTGCTACGGCGATGAAGGACGGTTGGGTACTCGCGTAGCCGTTCGCGGTGGAGATGTGACTGTCAATGCTGAATCGTACGCTGTGTTACTGTTGTGTAGAACGTACTGTTGTTCGCCTGGCATTGCTGCTGTTTGCCTGGTCGTGCTGCTGTTTACTTGGTGTTGCTGCTGTCTGCCTGGTGTCGTGCAGCAGTTTAGGATTCTTACTGGAGCATGCAGTACTAACGTGGAAGGACAGTCGTTGATTGTGGTCGAAGAGGATGAGTGCTGCGTGTTGTGCACGTTGGAGATTGGATCCGTACTGGTGCGTACTAGGAGAAGGACCGTCAGTGAAGTTGTGTGGCTTTGTGTCGTGTTTAGTTTGATGTGCGGAACAACGGCGTGTTCTATACTTAGGGACGAAGTTACTGTATCAACAAGTTGTGGACTGGTTGTTCAGTCGGACAGTAGGGATTGCAGTGATGATCGTGTTTCTTTTAGACATCGGTGCTACTGTCTTGGTTGCTAATCGTTTTGTGCTGATGGCATCCCAAGGGTTCAGAAATTGTGGGGCTTTTCTTTTTTCCTTGAAAAATTCTATTGTGTGGCGTTGATCCTTTTTTCTGCTGTGTTCCCCCTTTTATTTGTACATGTATGTGTTTTTTAAGGTCGAAATCAAATCATATCTGGATATATCTATCGTATCTGATTCGATAATTAAACTAGATTCAAATGAATTCAAATTCGATTTAAGATCAAACTAAATTCAAATGATTTAATTAGATATGAATTCCGTTTTTATCTCGCTTTTGTAAAGATAGAAAAATAAAGACATAGATGCTTGTTGAGACTCGAACCCAAGACCCCAAACTAAATCCAATCCAAATGTTCCAATACTTATCCGTTAAGCTATTGGCCTGCGTCATGACATTCAGTACAATTAAATTATACTTAAACTACCCGATTCCCTAAAATAATTATATGTATTAATCTAAAACTAAAACTAAAACTAAAACTATTTGTTCCTAATATGAGTTACTTCCTAAAAAATTTTAAAAAGTCTTTTTAAATTTTCTTTTCTTATTTTTTTTTGGTATTTTCATTATTTGTTAAATTATTTGTTATTTTTATCTTTTATTAATTTTTGTCATTTTTATTTTTGAATTAGGACCCTTTTTTGTAAAAATAAAAATTAAGACTATAGAGGGGCAAAAATTAGGTGTCTACAACGTTGTCTTCTAATATTGCATTGGTGGTCATAATTGCCTTTGCCTTCAGATTCCTTAAGTTCTTCATTTGTTTTGGCATAATCTATTTCCTCATCATCATCATACTCTGATGCTTGATTCTAATCCTTTACTCCTTCCTCATCTACTGTAGCCAATTCCAATCCAACACTTGAGCCTTCATTACATTTTTCCTTGGAATCCATTGCATCACTTTTAGCCCCTAATGCACCACTCTAATCTAAATCAGAACCTTCATTTGTAATGACATCACCTTCAAGGTCCTCCCTACCTAATACTGGCAGCTTGGATGCTACATCGTCTTCATCAGGTCTGTTATGTTTAAAAAAATCTCATCGACCCCTTTATTAAGAAAGCAGTATACAAAGTTTACGAAGTTGGAATCATCGTGGACTAACAAATAAGACAATTTATGGTTAGAGGCTTTGTAAAAGATCCTGTTCACATCTTGCCTGTTAAACCCTATGCATATGTCCTTGACAAAATCACCATATGAAATGCAATTAATACGGACTGATATGATAGATATCTCTCCACCCATATACTTAGGCTGTGGACCATTACTAATGAATGACCCTCTGTAGTTAACTGCAATGTAGACTTTATTCTCCACCACCTAGTGACTTATAGATAAACAACAATAGGATGCATTAGAATTCTATACTTAGAACTGTCAAAATGTTTTAGAAATTTTCCCAAAAAAAAAAAAAAATTGGCATAAAATAACACTACATATGAGATGAAAGTAATATATAACTATTCAAAATATTCAACAGTTATTACATGTGCAGACTCTCCTAATCCCAATACCTATTAATATTATTCTTAACTTAGAACTCTTTTATGTTATTCTATATTTCTATTGATTTTTTTCCCTTCCTTATGCCATTGTTCTCTTCTAAAAATTCTTTCTTTTTGTAATTAGTTTAGTTCAAACATGAATTGAGAAATATCAATACTGGACTTCTCATTTATTTCATTTTCCCTAGACTATGGGCTTCTATATTAATAAATTTGCATTTAGCAAAATTTCCACACTATGACATGTACTCTATAAGTCTAAATTTAAGGATAGTAACAAATAGATTCCCATACCTAACGGTTACAAAGTAAGATTTTAGTAACAATTATCTTTTCCAATTTACAAAAAGACCCACCAATTCCGAAATGCTCAAATAAAAAAACACAATACATCAAGAAGCTAGTGTTATGGATTTTATAACCTTACTAGCTGGTGTTCACATATAATGAAGAAGTACAAACAATTTTTTATTCATTCCTCACAAACCAACAACAACAATAATAATTGATAACTTTAAAGACCAACATGGGAAAGGACTATTCTTTTATGAATAAAATATTCTTTTGAAAACAACACAAAACTTTCGTCAATGAAAAAGTACAACTTTGTAGAGAAGGCAAGTAAAAGCCCTTCTTTTAGGTCCAATAGGAAAAGAAAAAAAGAAAAGTAGACAGCTATACATATACGCACTTAGCCATCAACATTTCACAAAGGATGTTGAGTATTGCTATCGAATAATGAACAAATAGAGGGAAATATTAAGAGTAAGAATAAAAAACTCACCAACGTAAGCCCTATCGTACTGCCGTATGAATTACAATTTCTACTAGATTCTGATTGTTGCTTCAGTTTGATTGCAATTGGGGTTTTTTGAATTAGGGTTTCAACCTTGAGATAGACTAAGGAATTTTAGATTTTTACCTCTACTTTTCTTTCTACCATGGATGTCTTCTATTTTAGGTTTCCGTCGGTCTTTCCTTTTTTTTTTTTTCCCTTTAGTTCGGTTAGACATGTAAAAAAAGTCCATGTATTATATTGCAATCCACTTCATTGAACATGTGTTGTGTAAGTGAAACATAACACGTCATCATCAGTAAACGGTTTTATAATGCCTCCGTTACAATATTACTTGTTTTAACCGCAAGTGAAAACTTTCATTCCTTCATTAAACTTTTTCAAACATCCGTCCCCCATTTGAACCAAACCCCAAACGTTTATCTCTTGCGGTGTAATTTACCCATTAATTAAATAAACTTTGGGGGATCATAATAAATATGAGAACACAACCTAAATCAATTTGTATTAATTAGGTAAGCATTGTAATATTAAGGGATGCATCATGCCTACTATAAGACACTTGGAAGGTACATATGTGCTAACTAAGGTCATAAATAAAGTTCATTGTGAGCGTATGCCTAAAGCTTTAGATAAAACTATGAATATGGTATTTAATTCATCAAAATGATTTTAGTCATGATTTTTATGTTGCACATGGAGATATGTGTGAGAGATTATGTATGTACTTTTTATATGATGGTTCTCAATATGCACGCATCATAGGTAATGGTCTTAGCTAATGTGACATGCATGTGTGGCGATGGTGTTGTACAGTTGTAGTGAGTGGCAATTCCTTTATATATATACAATACTCATGATATAAGCAAATGATTGATTATAACATCCTTTATGTCATTTATGTCCAAGTGCATATGTTAGTAATATTTTTCTACAAAATATCTTAAATTTCGTGACGCTAAGATTTTGAACACTAGCTATAGTATCAAAACCATGATTATTTATCACATATAAACAATTAGTTTTATTATTCTAGTTATGTTGTTTCATTCTCTTGGATTATGTTCTCTTGGTATGTTGATCTTCTACACTAACAATGGTATTAACCATTTACAATTCTACATTCCTAGAAAATAGGAATTTGTTGTTGAAACATGATTTACAGGAGCTCACATTTAGTATTAGATTATAGCAATTCTTCTCTAAGCTAAGTAGCCAAATAGTGCGATTCTTTTAAGAGGGGGAAAGAAGAATACTAAACCAAAGTACGAAAATTATTGAGAGTACTAATTTATGTTATCAAGGTACGGGATCATGATCATTTCAATATCCATTAAATTGTGACATTTATGTTTTGTAGATATAATTGAATTCATGCAATTTGAATTAGTATTTTCTCTAAAATAATTACTATTATAATTATTGGGAAGAAAGTTCCACAATAATTAGTCTTGACATTTTATTTGTGAAAATGTACATATAGCAAAATATGGACCATGCTTATAATCGGTTTAATTTTTTTTATTGTTTAAGTTGATTCTATGATAATAGATCGACAAAGCCTTATTTGGCCACTATAGGAACAACTATTTAGTTTTATTATATGCATTTTGATTAAATATACTCAAAACTCACCCCCTTTAAAGGTAGTTAAGATTCTCTCTATAGTGCAAACATTTATTCTAAGTAATTTCCTCCATAAGATTCAATAAATAATTAGTTTACATCATAAACTAGCTACTTCAATTGAATTTGTGGTTTGCATGCATGTTTTATAAACTACAACTATTGCATAAAGTGAGTGGCTTCTAAAGTTGAAATTAAGAATGCAGGTTCTTGTATGAGTAATGAAATGTTATGTCCTATTCATTCATATTATTAAATCCCTTCCAAGTAATAATAATCCCAATCTATATAAAATCAAGAGACAGTTTATGGAATACATACCAATGAACAAGAACTGACCAAACCACAATACATTCATAATCATCATATAAACAATAACATCACAAATCCATCAAAACCATCACAAGTTTACTAAACTATAATTAGCACATGATACTAATATAAAAACACACAAGGAAACATGAATCTATGATTAACAATAAGTAAAAGATAAGAAGAAACCCAACAAAGGAGTATTTGCATTCAAATATGAAGTTTCATTAATCCCCATATAAAATCTACGTTTTGAAGCACTCCAAGAATCCGAGACTATGCTAAACCAAAATCTAATGCAACTTTTCAAAAACACAAGTCACCCAAAACTACTAAATTTAGTACTTCTAACTCCACCTAACCATTTTAAACTCGAACAAAATGACTTGCTTCTCTATTTGTATCCTATTACTCATTTAAACACAACTTGGAACACTTCTCATTCATGTTTTAACTTCTTAAGCAATTAAATGCACTGAGGTTATTACTGATGCAATTAAAAAGCTAACATGTGCTTGATAAAGTTCTACTACATTACATAAGATAAAATTATAAAACTTTAAATCAAGTATAATATTAACCTACGTATATATGTTTCTAGTTTCTTTTTCGTGTCATGAGTATGGTAATGAGGAGCAAAAGTTTGGCTTCAAGGGCTATAATGCTTATTTGATCTAATTAAGTTGTTTAGCTTATTTCTTGAGCTTTTACATATGAGTTTGGGCTATTATTGAGCCCATTTAAACAATGTCGACCTCAATTTATGTCTTATATAATATTTTAGTTTATTTTGAAATTTCTTTAAGTTTTAGAGCTTGAAATTTGAGTTTTCTATTATTGCAATTAAAGTACCAAATTGATAAAATTGGGTTCATTAATTAAAATATTTTGTAATTCTAAATTTTGAAAACTAATTTTATGGAGTTACTTTTTGTGACTTTATCATAAAATTTGAGTAAATTTTGAGATTGTTTCTTAAAAGTCCTAAATTTAGTGGTTTTTAGGAAAACCCAGTATTATATACACCTATGTAAATAAAATACCAATAAAGTTTTTACATATGCAATATGAGCAAAATATGGATGAGTGTTCTTGTTGAAATTTTCCATTCCACTATCATACATTTAAATATTATATTAATACTTATACGTTACATATATATATATAGAGATGATTTGTAATATATACCTAATGTTGCCTTCCCTAAAGTTTGGGCGAGATATCAAAATGAGATGGTTTAACTAACTAAGCCCCTCGTTTTAAAATGGGCAAAGGTATGTTAGCCATGACTACTATGTGATATTAGGTTAAGGACTAGTGGACTACATGCCCTAGTTGGAAGCTTGGTCAAAATGTCAAAGCAAAGTGATTTTGCTAAGCATCCATTGCTTTTGTGAAGCTAGTATATGTTAGGATCTCATTAAAATCATGACAGTATGTAGACTGTGGATTAGCTATTAGGATTTAGGATAACAACTTGAACTATTGTTCATAATCCATGTTACATGATTCCAGGTTCTATCATCAATAGGGCTACTTAGTACTGACTATTGATAGCTAGAAGCTTAGGTTAGAAAATCAGAAGCAATTATATGACTCTGTCTTCCCAAGTTGGAGCAAGGTATGAAAGCATGGATTGATTACAAAGATTTTGGTTTGAGTTGAAGAGATGAGTTGATCTATGAATTATTGCTTCTTGGACTAAAAATAGAAAAGTATAGAATAAACCATGACTTATTTCACTAGATGCAACATTAGAATAACTAGTTATGATATAATATTATTCATGGTATATGATATTATTAAGCGTTTTGCTATGTAAATTATCCATTCATTTTATTGAGATCTATTTTTGAGTAATTTGTCTCTTTGAGACCTTCGATAAAATTAGAAGGATACTTTTGACTAATTTAGATACTTTCTATAAGAAAGTTATACAAGCTCATGACCCTATGACTTATGTGTGATCTTACACATTGATAAGGTCATATGGCGTATTGTTATACCCTTTGGACCAAGGCATGACAACTCTATACACTTTGACTTGAATATGATATATTATGTGTATGCGCACCTATATGACATATTAAAGTTGTATTGACTTAGTAGCATACTTGCTATCCATTCTCTCCATGGAACATGATTGATTCTTCCTCTCCAAAACAATTGATATAGCTGATAAATAAAATTGAAATTAAATAATATTGAGATAGTTAAAAGATTGAATTGTGTTGTTATACTAGTCTTTGTAACCAATCCTTGTTAATATATAATTATCAAAATTTGCATTGAAGGATAGATATAAAATCATACAATTAGATGGTTTGGACACACCTTATATAAGTCAATATTGAAATTACTCATAAGAAATATCTATTTGTTATCACATTTATATTTTTGATTTATTGTTATTTTTTATATATGAAATTCAATTTTATTGGTTATTTTGTGAAAGAAAAGAGAATGAAAACCATTTATTGAAAGACAAACAACAAATGCCACTTTAAAAATGAAGTGATGCTAATGGGAATTGAATCCAAACCCTCATATTTATAAAGAATGTGCTTAACCACTTAATTTAATCCATTTCATGATAAATTTTGCTTTTCAAATAACAAATATGAAATCTATTTTATCCTCTCTTTTTTTTTTTTAAGTTTTGATAAATAATTTCTCTCTCTCTCTCTCTCTCTCTCTCTCTCTCTCTCTCTAACTTAAGGGCCAAAGCTCTTGGGAAAAGGAAAAAAAATGTAAAAAAAAGAAAAAATAAAATTACAAAATTGATATTCCTGAGAAATATTCCTGGGAATACAATAAATAAAATGCTTCTTCAAGAAGCAATTTTGGTTCAAAACACAATTAACACTCGAACACACAATTTTAGTTGAAAATAAATGTTAATTTGGATTGTTTATTTTTATCTCTCCAATAGGTAATTTTGTTTCATAATGAGGCAGTTTTGTACTTTAAATCACCCTTCCTATTAATCACTACCTTACATACAACCTCTTATTCTTAACTCAACACAAAATCATTTGTTAAATCAATTCATATAGCATGAATTGAATTTTATCTGGTTATATGTTAGTAAGACATTCAGTTTTGTCTTGTTTCTCTACCACATAGATATGTACTTTAAATCAATAGAGAGCATTTTTGTTCTGTATCTATATGAATCAACATTGTGATATGGATTAATGTTATAAATTTGTATCAATCCAAATCACCAATTTTAATCTAAATTTGCATCCTCAAGACGCGCTTTCAAACATGCTAATAATTTGAAATTATGAAAGCATGAAAGTGTTGTGGAATGTTCCATTGATCATAATGACAAACCTATAATGTATAAACACCTCAATGTATGGTCTGAATGCCTAGAAAACTCTGTCGAAGAACACAAGCTTGGTAATATCACTATCTTGTCATTTCTACTTTATCATAGCACTAAGATTGGCCTCTCAGATCACATTTAGTAAATGTGAGAACATTGCATATGATTCCTCCTACTTACCGTAAACTTATTTAATTGCTTTATGCTTTGCTTCCCTGATTCTATTTATGTGCACAGTATAGCCATGTTGTTTGCAAATAGTTCCCTATAAGTGTCTTACCTTAATACTCGGTGGCTTTTAAACATCCTTTATTAGAAAGTAAGATAGGGTGTTTGAGTCCAATTTCGAGCGGTCTTAGCTTATAGTAAGATTAAGGCATGTGTATGGACCTACAAACCTGGTTATCATAAAGCATCTACCATGTTACTTTTCACAAGCTCTAAGTCTTCACCTGTATCATTTTTCCCAATCAATGCATTTGATAAAACATAATGTAGGTTTGGACTCCTTCACGATGAAGTCGTAGTGGTTGATAACATGATGCAGCCTTATAGCTATATGTAAAAGTTTTTTATTTTCAAATCGTATGCTTGCCTTCAATTCATCATTGATACTCCATTCATCATCATTTATACTATCCTCAGATGGCACTAGTTCATTCCTAACACTTATCATGAAGAAAGGCATGGGTTCTGACATCTTGACTACATCCACACATGTAGCTAACCCATGCCTCTAATTGTTCCACTTACGTAACCCTTATGCTTCTTCTACTTCCTATAACTAGTATTCACTTTGAGTAACGCCATCATTACAATATGTATAATTGGAATCTTCATTACTGTCCTTACAAGCCAATTCATTCTCCACATCAGTATCTCTATTAGACTCACTAGTGATCAATACATCAAATTCACAAGACATGCGACCACTACTCTATACATGACTCGATGGGACTGGTTAGGATTTGAGCACCCTAGTTTCAACTTGCAGTCCAATGTCCTCGTTGTGCCCTTTGACATCATACTCAGTTGGGGAGGGGGGGTGGTTTGCTATCAATGGTAGGTTCACTTCATGAATTTCAATACACAATTCCGTTGAACTGCTGACTCTACTATGACTTACTGAGGAAGCCATTAGTTGTTGGACATCATAATCATTACTAATGAGGATGGTACAGAACATGTCCCTAGTCCCGCTTACGAGGGGGCATCTATGAATCAACTTGACCTGGCGTGTCGTTATGTCAACTCGAAACCGATTACATATCAATCTAACTAATTGGTCATACGTGACTCCAAATAGAACTCCAACTACTATTCTCGGGTGCCGATCATGCTATACCCTATTCTCTCCTTCCACAATATTTTCACTGACATGACAAACCGACCTCATATTATCCATTTTATACCTGTTTGCCACATCAACTTCATAAAGCATTTGGATATAAAAATACTACCTTATACTAATAGATACACTCTACTCAAGTTCATGAATATATCACTTAATTTGATTTCACTGTCATAATCTATTAACAACACTACAATCAGTACTTACTTCAACTAAAACAAATAAATAAGTTATACCACCTTGCAAGTCAATTCATTCTCCACACACTTCAATAATAATTATTTATACACATATTACCTAATACACATTTATACATACAATACAGTAACAAAAATAAATTTACGTAAAGAAAAATTATAAACACGTACATATAAATTGTACTAAATAACAAACATAACGTTTTGGGCAACAAAAAAAAAATTTAAAAATATGTTATAAAAAAAATTTCACACATATATATAATTGACTAACGAACATAAATTTATATAAAAAATAGTTAAGCTTTTAGACAATAGAATATAAAAAAAATACTCAATTTACGTATATATTAGAGAAAAGATAAACGTTTTGACTTGTTTAAAAAATATCTGTAATAACAATGTACCATCATATATCAAGGAAAAACATTATTTCTTTTAACAACATGTGCTTAAAACCAATCAAAACGAGAAAAAAACGATGCCATTTTCTATATAGACATTTAGAAAGAGAAAGTGATAATATCGTATGGATTGTTTTCTTGTTTTGAAAAAACTTCTCACAATAAAGATCTACACTACAATACTACTTCAATTCTATGACTAATTTGCAAAAAAAATGATCAAAATAACGGATTTAGTTGAGAAAATCTTAAGATGGTTTAAGAGAGAGAGAAAGATGAAAGAGAATATTTATATGCAGAATGGGGGAGGAGGGTTGGGGATGAAATTATCCCTATAGAGAGGTGATTTTCTTTGCCATATTTCTGTAAATATTTTCTTAGGAATGGCAATTTTGTAAATTTCTTTTATTTTTTTGCTTTTTTTTTTCCTTTTCCTCGAAGCTCCTTTCTACCGCTTGCTGGATCCGTCCACGTTTGCGCAGTTGATCATTTTGACAAAAATGCTACTTCTAGATACTATATGTTCAACCTGCCTATTACGGCTATATATACATTTATTATCCCTTAGAAAGGATTTCGACAATTAGCGAATTTAGGAAAGTGGATTAATTCATCTTTGATAAATTTATCTTATGCATACTGGCTCTCTTAAAAGGAGTAAATCTTTGTAAAACCTAATAATTGATGACCAAAAAGTGGCGTCATTGTATCTATATGCTATCTTGTATAGCGACAAATCGTATTAGCATTGCCTAAAGATGATCAGATATCAAAATCTATGAATTATATATATATATATATATATATGTTAAATGAACTTTATGCTTCACAAAGAACGGAAAAAATTTTGAGATTTTGTTGGGAAATATAGACGCATATGTAATTATGGTGTTAACAAGATTTAACTTGTATGGTAAAAGACTTATTAAATATATATGTGGCATTTATCTACTTGAGTTAGTATAGAACCAAAAGGATTACTACAGGAAAAAATGAAAAATGTCTACCCACTTTTGCTAGTAGAACACCTAGATATCAATCTGATCTAGCTAGTAAATTGGCCCGAAAATACCTTGCTGGATAAGGGATCCGAACCGAACTCAAATGATAGGTCTTGAATTACCCGTGGACTTTTGAGATCATGATAAATCCCGAAAGAGTTAAAAAAAAAAGTAAAATTATTAAATATTTAACAAAAAGAAATTGAAAAGAAAAACATAAAATCATATTAAATAGTTGAATAATAATAAAATTTAAACTATTTCCATATAAATTTGAATTTTTTCCCCTCATTCAAAGCATTTAATATGTTGCTATTAGTAATATTAGAAATAAATATATTTTTAAACTTTTACTAAAAGGAAGTTCTTATTCCTTAATGGTGTGAGATTAGCTATTGATATCTTTTTAGTTTTCTTATTTCACATTACTTATATTATAATATAGGTGGATTATAGTTTTGTATAAATAAACAACAAATCTTTTTCACATTTGTCATGATGAATTGGGCTAGAACTACTCGGTCCATAGGCTCAAAATAGGATTAGAACTACCTTGTTCTCAAGCTCATAAATTAAGTTAGAACTACTTAGTTCTTAGATTCAAAGTGAATATTTAAAATGTAGAAATAAAGAAAAAAAAAAAAACAATTTATATCTAGTTCACGTTTTTGGGCCAGAATCTTGAATTGGCCCATAGGAGTGGACTTGGAATACACCCTCCATGAGTCTGATACAGTTCCACTTAGGAGGAATTCTAAGGTTTGAATTTTGTTATACTTCATTTTTTCAATCCTCTGTTCTTGTATATTTCATATTAAATTTTATGTTTTCATGTTCTTTTTAGCATTGCTTTTCTCCTTTTCTTCAGTTTTTTGAAAAATTTATTAGTTTTATAAATAGCAAAATGGTACATAAAGTTACAAAGACAGGATTTTGAATCCAAAACACTTTTTTTTTTTTTTTTTAAGATAAAGAAGTTATTTATGGCCTAAAAAATAAATAAAGATAAATGGATTAGCTGATTTACTTAATGTACATGAGGTTCGTGCAATTTATCCTACAATGTTTTTAATTGAACTGATCACGCCAAAGATGTTAATACCGTCATAGAAGGAGGCTCTTTCCGGAGATGTTGCATTCTCCGCTGATATCAACGGATGATTATTGCTGGACAGTGGGTTATATTCCACTATGTGTACGTTACCTTAAGTTTGCTTAACCAATGCAAGGCTTCCTTAGTGTAGGACTAGGCTTCACATTTTTCATGTCATTGCAAACCGTCAAAGACACACGTCATGTACGCAAATAAATGATGCCAAAGTCAAAGAAAATAACGGTAATATCGAACGGACCAACAAGAGAAAGCGGATATTAAGGGTAAGAAAGCAAGAACATTGATGTTCATCGTAAAACCATGATTAGGGGTGATATAATTCATAGTGGTGTGGTTTTTTTTTTTTGGCAAATTCATAGTAGTATTAAAAAATTTGCTTTTATTATAATTTATTTTATTCCCAATAAATTTTCGAATTATGACTCAATATTACCTAAATGTAAATTCAAACGCCATTTTATAAATCATATATTTCCATTATGCATGGTTTTTTTTTTTTTTTTGACTGCTTCAAGGCTAAGTTGGTTACTTGAATATTAATTATGTTTGAGAGTGGAAAAAAGTAATCATTGTATTTTGTATCTTTAGTCATATTTATAAAATATAGGATTTTTATAATATAACCACATTTAACAATAAGTTATAAAATAACTTAAAAACCAACTTATACTATTCATAACACATAGTATAAGTTCGGGATTTGTTTCAAAATGAATAAGAGACTATTTTACTCTATGCTCTAAATTTATCGGAGTCAATTCGATTTGAAACACCTAGCCCCATGAAAACTGTCTTGGACATAATGTACCATACTTTACTAGCACCAGATTTTAGAAGGAAGAAAACATTAAATTCTATTGTCTACATGCATAAATACTAGTTAGTTACTAAGCTAAAAACAAACTGTATGCCAGCAAATAAGGTGATAATAATAATAATAATAATACCTTCATCGCTCTTCATTTGAATTTCAATGGCACGTCTCCTGAACAAAGGAAGGCTTAGCAGCATTGTAGCTACTCTAGTCATGACTAGCTTCTTTCTAGACGTAACAATCGCATCGGTAATTATCGTATATGTTATTTGAAACATTCTGCTTGGTCTTGTGCTTCCTATTTATTAACTTATTAGAGGAAACACCACCGTAGCATCGAAAGACATATGCTCCTTGCGTTCCTTTCAGTAGACATTTAACGTAACATCATCGAAGTACTAAGAAATTTACAAGGTTGAGACGCCTGATAATACTTGAAACTTTTCACTGTAGTGGTTAAATCATGGGGCCGACTTAGATAACTCAAGAAATGGCAAAGCAGAGAGGCGGATCAGCCCAACCACAGTTTCGAGATTGCGATTGAGATGGACGTTTGTAGCTGGAAATGATAGCTCAGCCACTCCTGCCATTGCAAATGGGGTAGTCTACTTTCCCTCGTGGAATGGTTTTCTCTATGCCGTCAATGCCTTCAGCGGTCTTCCCATATGGCAGCAGAACCTTAGCGAGTTGACTGGACTCAGAGGTGTTGGGGTGTATGTCAATGTCACCGTGTCAAGATCGACCCCAACGATTTATGGTAATCTATTGATCGTTGGAATTTATGGTCCCGCTGTCGTGATTGCTGTTAGCCGAACGACTGGAAGGCTGATTTGGAAAACAAAACTCGATCTCCGTTCTCTGTCAACGATCACAGCTTCTGGAACAGCTTATTTGGGGTAAGTTGAGCAATCTAAATAGACCATGAATTGATACGTGACTGCTTCCTTGTTTATCTTACAAAGCTTTCAAGAGCAAAATGAACGGATTCAAGACCTCATAATCAAATCTATCGTCAATTAAAATTGCAGCAATTGTTACTCCATAACATTGAATATCTTTCTGTCTGACAAACAGGGGATACTATGTTGGAGTGTCATCTCTAGAAGTAACTCTACCGGCTAACAATGTTGTACCTTTCGGGGCAGCATGGTCAAGCTAAGAATTAGGACAGGTGAAGTCCTTTGGAGAACCTATACCATCCCCGATAATGGAGGAAGACTTGGTGGATACTCTGGAGGTTCCATATGGGGGAGCAGTCCCGCAATTGACACCACACGGCAGCTTGTCTATGTCGGCACTGGCCAGCTCTACAATGCTCCGCAACCAGTTCTGGACTGTCAAGCAAGACAGAACAATCAGACGACCAGACCCACTCAACCCGATCAATGCATCGGACCAGATGTTCACTATGATTCAATTATTGCATTTGAGCTGGAAACTGGCAGAATCAGATGGGCAAGACAACTTGGGGGTTATGATGTTTTCTATTTTGTTTGTTTGGATCCTAATAATCCTGACTGTCCTCCTGGACCAAATTTAGATGCTGACTTTGGTGAGGCTCCGATGCTGATTACAATATCTGCCAATGGAACAAGACGTGACATTGTGACTGCTGTACAGAAGAGTGGCTTTGCTTGGGCATTAGACCGTGACACCGGGTACATAGTATGGTTTAAGGTATGTATCACTTTTTCATATCATTGACTTGGATAACCATAGTAATGTGGAGATAATGATATTTGTGAGATAGGGGAATGAAGAAATGGTAATGTATGAGAAATTATCAATATCCAACTCCTACAAAAATAAATAGATATTACTCAATTGGTATTACGACACTAATGAACATTGAAGACCATCTTTTCACAGCACTTCCTTGTCATACCATTCTTTCATTTTCTATTGTAAATTTGTGCATAGTTGGCGACAAGAAATGAAATTTCAATACGGGAACCATTTTTCATCAGTTTGTTTAGGAATTCTGTCAAAAGAACATTATGGGTAAAACAGTTTTTCTAGGCAAGATCTACCGAATGACTTTATCTAAGGTTATTGAAACCTTCTTGCAGTTGGCTGGACCAGGTGGTTTGGAGGGGGGAGGAACATGGGGTGCAGCCACAGACGGTCAGAGAGTCTATACAAACATTGTCAACAGTTACAGAATAAAGTTCACGCTAGCTCCCTCTAGCCGCACCACAACAGCAGGTGCATGGGTGGCTCTAGATGCAAATTCTGGAAAAATTTTATGGTCAACTGCAAACCCCAGCAATGAAACGTCCAATGGACCAGTCTCCATAGCCAATGGTGTCGTTTTTGCTGGGTCTGTGGCTTCAAATGGGCCCATTTACGCAATGGATGCTAATACAGGAAAGATACTATGGTCATATAACACAGGAGCAACTGTGTATGGTGGGATATCCATAAGTTATGGTTGCATTTACCTTGGACATGGGTATAGGTATGGCTTAGCAACCTTCCATCCTACTTGGACTGGAGGAAATTCTCTTTTCGCTTTTTGTGTACGATGAAACAACGAGGCTTTGGAATAGAACTATTCACCATGCTCAAATATAGATAAGCATCTAAAAGAATACCTGTTCACAGTATAATACTACCCGGTTTTCTCACAAGATAAGTAGCTTCTACAACAGTTATTTGTGTGTTCTTTGTGTTGAGGTTAACATCTTAACTATTTGATTAAAAAATTTAAATTTGTGGATGTAATAAACACTATAGATATATTATTTGATACTTTCTATATATATTACTTGATAATCCTCTCACTTGTAAGTTGAGACTTTTCCTATGGCTCATTAAGTATATTACATATAAATGTTGAATGATAATATAAAAGTTTGAATACAGAACCTTTTGTTCTAATATTGTGTTGATTTTGATCTAAGTAGTGTTAGAATCCTACAAACCCTAACACAATAATATATTATATAATCCAAACAGGAGAGAAAAAAAAAAAAAACAATAAAACAATAATAATGATGAAAACACTTGACCATCACAAGCTTGTAATTAGAAGCAATTGCATAATGAGCATTTATAAACTCCAAATACAACAAAAACTAATATGTTGCTTGATTGAGCTGTGCTGACATAAAAATTCATATAGAAAGCGAAAAGGATTAACACAAAAAAAAAAAAAAAACCAAGCTCTTCTTAGAGCTGTATCCAAAGTGGACAAAACTAGATTAACCTTGCTAAAATATTAGCTAATGCAAAATGGCACTAAAAAGGCATGTAATGATTGACAAACGTTGTCGTATCTTATTGAAGATGATAATATAAGGACAAATAACTAACGGTAAAAATAATTATTGACAAAGCTAATAAAAACTCGTGCTTTGTGATCTACAAATCCGATTTCGAAAATGAAAATTGTTTTTGATTGAAAATTGATAAATGAAATTGTTTCAATTGGAAACTTGACATTCTTATGACTTTATGCATATGTGTTAATGTAAGTGATTGTTTTTTGATGAAACTCATGGATGATGCACTGGTAATTATGTTTAGGCCTATATATTGTATAAGATTCATATGTGCACGTATGCAGTAATTTCGTATAAAGCTCCATGGTTCACCCATATTAGAACTTTTTATTTCTAGTGCTGAAGACGTCCCAAATAGAGGCTTTCATATTTTATGGACTGGTTCAAGCTATGGGAGCAGGACATCCGATAGTAAAGACCAATAGAGTATTAGTAGAGTTAATTACACTACAATTATGACTTAGTTGATATTTTAGTTTTAGAAACTATAGTTACTAATGTTACAATTTGTATTTATAAGGAAAATTTATTAATTGAGAGTTTATAGATTTATTTGATCATATTTTACATCAAAAAATTTAGATCATCGTTTCGAGTCTTGAATGCTCTTGTAAAAGTATACAGCCGAGTTCTCACATCCTCCAGCTTTGGAGCGCGATAGTTAATATATTGTTATTAAAACTTTCCGCCCTTGATTTTACCAAAAACGTTACTTCTAGATACTATAACAATCTACCCATTATAGCTACAATATTTAATATCCACTAGAAAAGAGTTGGTAATTAGCTAGTCTAAGAAAATGTGGATCACTTCATTTTTGAAAAACGTAACTTATGTCCTGCCAGCCGTCTTATTAGAAATTAATCTTCATAAGACCTAAAAATTTAAAAAAAGTAGAGTGTCATTGTATCTATATGATATCTTGTTTTACAAACATACCATATTAAACAAACATACCATATTAACATCGCATAAAAATATAAGATATTAAAATATGTGGATTACATAACATTTTTTTGCATATTACATGATCTTAGACCCTTAAATATATAAATATATATATATATATTAACTTCATTAAAGAAAAAAAAAAATACAATCATAATTAGAGATATACAGGTAGGCTTTAACCAGCGGGCCAATCCATTTAACTTGCTTTTTTAGGGATTTAAGCCAAGGTTTTCTAGCTTATTTAAAAGCAGGCCAAATAAATTTAGTTTGTTTAACTTGTGAGTTAAAATAAGCCAGTTTGGCTTAGTCATTTAATATATTTACGTTTTTGGCTCACGGATTAGCTTGTTTAACTTACTTTTTAAATAGGTTAGGGTGAAAGTTTTTTGACCAGTTAAAAAGTTGGCTAAATGAGTCTAATACATTCAATCTACAAACTAAAGTTAGCCAGGTCAGGTTGACTCGTTTAACCTACTTGCACACTTCTAGTCATAACCAATACAGCAAAACCTCAAGGGAAGGCTAAAGAGTTCATCCCTCCTCCCTGGTAACAACAAACTATGTTCATCAAATAAAACAAAAGTGCTGGAATGAACAAAAACATGGGAGCATTAATTTGTAGGTAATGTTTTGTTCCTGTCTATAATTCCTCTTTTGCTAACATATCAGTGATCTTGTTTCCTTCACATGTGATCCTATAAAAACAAATATTTTTGAAGGAATTTAACATCAAAATACATTGCCTAATAAAAAGGGATCTTGGTTCATTTTGATTTCTTCCTTTCTCAATTAGATTTATGTCCATGGTGCTATCTGATTCAATAATGATATCTTTCCATCCCTTCTCTTTTGCAAACTTCATTAAATACATGATTGCTCTTAATTCAACCTTTATAGGCATGAGTCCACAAAGCTTCTTCCAAAATCCTCCAACAATTTTCCCTTCATGATCCCTACAAATTGTTACAATAGAAACTTTTTGGTCTTTCTAATACATTACAACATCTGAGTTTATCTTAAGCTAATTCATAGGCAATACAGTCCATGTGATATAGTATGCTGATTGTTGCATGGCTAACTTTTTCTTCTTGTTTGTTACCTACCGCTCGTGCACTTCTTTTCTAATTAAACCCACCCATCCATTGCTTTCAACTATCGGCTTAAAGACTCTCTCATTTCTCTCTCTCCATATGCCTCGTAGGTCTTAAGGGAAGACAACCTATTTAGGACAATGGATGTTTTTCCATGGAATTTTTTTTTTTTTCACATATGCATTTTCCCTAATCCATTTGAGAAAAAAATCCCAATCATTATTATTTGGAATACCTCTCCATCCAAGTTGCCCCCATATTAGCTTAATAGTTAGGCATGCTAAGAATAGGTGTTGAGCACGTTTAATAACAAGTGTTAAATATGAGGGATTGTTGGTGTCCTCCATATCCAATCTTACTTCTTCATTTGATCAACCTCCATCTCCTCACGACATGTATTCTCAATTGTATGTTAGGGTAAAAAAAAAACACAATCTTGCCTCTACCTTAATGTCTATTGGAAAGCTTATTTTCTCTTTATCCTAACCACTTTAGTTATTCTATACTTCCAATATTGTTAGCTTAGCTGAATCTACCAACAAGGGTTCATGCAGTCAATTTCTAACTCTTCCATTACTTGACCATGGATCGAACCAAAAATTGGCTTCTCTTATTTTGTTTGGGGATAGAGTAAGGTTATTATCCAACCATGCCATTTTCTTGTTAATTAACTGGAACATTCCCAATCTAGAGTTCTTGTTGAATTTACCATCCTTCTAACCATGCTTTACTTTATGTAGCTTAATCTAAAGTAAGTCTTTTGTTTTCACACTCCAAACTAATTTAACATAATTTTCTCTATTCTGTGTATGGACATTAAAGATACCAAGGCCTCCTACCTCTCTTAATTTTTTATTTTTCTCTAAGACGACCAATGAATCCTTCTTTCTTCTTTGCGCCCTCCTCAGATGAAGTTCCTATGTAAGTGTTTAATTTGCTTACACATAGAGCTTAGGATAGGCAATAATTAGGAATAGTAATTTACAGCACCTTCAAGATTAGTGGATAGCAAGATTCACCTCGCTGGAGCACTAAGTAGCTTGGCCTTCCACCTTGAAAGTTTTCATCTCATTTTCTCTAGAATGAAGGATAAATCTACATTCTTTAATTACCCTCCCACTTGATAGGTACTCCAAGATACTTTCCTAAAGCAGCATTTGGGTTTATACCAAACGTGCCACAAATTTGTTGCCTAACGTCAATTGCAATATTTTCAAAGAAAAGAGTGCACGACTTAGAATAGTTGACTTTCTGACTTGATATAGCATTAAATGCACTCATGACCTGCTGCATGGCTCTTGGGTTTACCACTGGTGCTTCTTCGATAAGAATCAAATCATCTGCAAAAAATAAGTGTGACACCTTAACATCTATATCTCTAAATTTGACTAGTTTTCCATACACCTACCTTAACCAATTCCTTGATGCATCGACCTAGGACCTCCATAGAAATGATCAAAAGGTAAGGAGATATAGGATTACCTTGCCTGATACCTCTAGTTGAATTGAATTCTTAGGGCATAAAACCATTCATGATCACATAAAATGAACTGGTTGCTAAACATGATCCAATAATGTTAATCTACTTAGATGGAAAATTGAAACTTTGCATGGCATGGCAAATTTAATCCAATTCCAATCTGTCATAAGCTTTCTCTAGGTTTAATTTGATCATCATCCATGTTGTGTTGCCTGTTTTTTATTTCAAGGAGTGAAGTAATTCTTGAAAGACAATCACATTATCTTTTGTAGACCTTCCCAGCACAAAGCTTGAGTACTCCTCATTGATGAGCTTCTGTAGGTGAGGTTTGAGACAATTAACTAGTACCTTCCCTAAAGCTTTATATAAGGTTGTACATAAGCTAATAAGGTGAAATTGACTTAATTTATTTACCCCCTCTATTTTTGGAATAAGGACAAATAGAGTCTAGTTGATTTCTTTTGGTACTTGTTCTTTTTACCAAATGTTGGTGATAATTTAGAAGACTGACTCTACCACCATTGTCCAACAAGATTTATGAAAAATGGAGTGTAATCAGTCAATACCCGGTGACTTCGTGTTAGCAATGCCCTACATTACTTTTCTAATGTCTTCTCTTGTGATGTTTCGAATATGAGTAGCTTTGCCATTACCATAAAAAACATTCCATGTAGGAAGCTAACTAGGTAGTTTAGGTCGAACAAAATTCCTTTCGGTGCATACTAAATGTGAGAAGAAATTGATAGCCATATTTTCTATCTGATCTGTGATACATTGATTAACGTCATTAAATATGCCCACTATTCTACTCGTGGCCCTTTTAGCAATGGTAAAGGTGTAGAAGAATCTAGTGTTTCTCTCACCCTTAAGAATCCATTTAGAATGGGCTTTAGTAGCCTAGAGTTGTTCGTCTTGCTTTAGAACAATTTGTAGGGTATCTTGTAAGAAAAGTTCTATATCTAGCAAGGCTTAACTAGGTTCACTTCGAATTCTTTCTCTTAATTTTTCAATTTTCCTCTAAAGCGCTCTTTTCTTAACCTGAACAATCCTAAACACTTCTTTATTGTAAAGTCAGAGTTTGGTGGTAAACAATTTCATATCTTCTTCAATGCTCAACTTTGATAGGTGCCAATTTGAGTCCACAAAACTTTTGAAATTAAGGTGATCTAGCCACATGAGCTAAAACTTGAGAGGCCTAAGTTCTTCTAGGCCTATTTTGACATTAGGGTGTATATTTAACAAAATAAGGCAATGATTTGAGATAGAGGATGATAAATGAAAGACCTTTGTCTATGGATATAAGGCTCTCTAATCATAATTAGCCCATGCTTTGTCAATACAAGATTGAATGAGATCCACTAGCTTCTTGGTCCTCTTAGACCAAATATAATGTTCTGCAACATAGCCCAAATCAAACATACCACAACTGTCCATACATGCTTGATAGGTCCTTGCACGTGACCGGTCTATATTCCTTAACCCCACCCCAACCCCAACTTATCCTCATTTGATAACACTTCATTAAAATCCCCTATCAACATCCAATGGCCATTAATACTAGGTGCCAAGTTGTAGAGATCTTGCCATAGATAATTTCTAATACCAACAACTAGGGAAGCATAAATACCATATATGGACCAAGAAAGGTTAGAGTTAATTACCTCCACCTTGGCCAAGATCTATTGCTGTCCGATTTGATGGTTGCGGATCCGAACCAGATTCCTTTGCCAGCATATGATTATACCACCACTTAGACCTTATGTTTCGGGGCAGAGCATCTTATTGAAACCAAGGAATTGTCGAAATTATTTTGCCCCATCACGGTCTCCATGATTATAACCACCTGGGGGTCATACCTTGTAATAAGGTCCTTAATAATTTGCTGTCTTGCTCTAGATGAAGCACCCCTGGCATTCTACGCCTACACTTTGAACGGAAATGGTCCCATATTCGTAGAGAGTGTATCCATAAGATCTGGATTGATTTATTTACACTGGAATTCATACCATTCATATGCAGGTCGCATATTCCCCTCCCTCATGATTTTCACATTCCATATGCATGATCGGAAAGCCATTCTCGCCTTGGTCATTGCTGTTTTCGCCGCTGGTAGGGGTGTCATGGCTTGCATTTCTTCGTCTATTGGGATGAAGAATGGTGTCCTCTGGATGTCCGGCCTTTCTCCTCTCGATGCCATAAGGAATTCCGCAATCCTCTTGCAAGTTGGTTCTACTTTGGCTAGGAAGTCCGCATTCGACATCAATTACTTTGTCATTGGCATTTTGAAAAAGACTGTCGCTTTGCTCCTTCCTATCGCAAGTCCTTGGTTAGTCATGTACATTGGTTGATTCTAGGGAGATGGATGGAAAATGACCTCTGGGACTCTTTCCCTTGGCCATCTTGTCTGAGTTACTTCTACCCTGACAATTTCCGCATAGACCCTCAAAGTTTGCCTCTCATTTTGCGTCTGCCACACTCTAGGATCCTCGTTTGTTTACAGTGATATTCCTTGATCTCGGAGTAAGAGAAGCAGTAGCTTGAGTTCCGCTATGCTGGCCATTTTGCTGTGCTAATTTTTTGAGTGAAATGATGTTCTTAGATGATGAAGGGTTTTGTCCAAACACAAAACTGTAGTCAGAAGAGATGTGCAGGCTTTGTTTTGGTTTGCTCTATATTTTCTTTCCCTTATATATTATGACGGGAAGATCCTGCTATGAAATCTGATGGAAAATCTTTTGTAATCTTTTCTTTCCCTCGCAACCGTTCATTCTCATTTAATTCACATAAAGGTTGCCTTTCTTCAGACTCAGTTTCAATTCCAACGTTTGACATTAACTCTACACTTTTCCCAAACGGCGACTTGGCTTTAACACTCTCTTTTGCTTGCATTATGTCAGTTTTTTTGTCTCCCTGAACACGGTTGGGTCTTACCTATTTCAGTTGTCCCTTTCTTAGTTTTCTAAACCTGACCTCAGTCTATTCTTTCGTATTACTCTCACCTATATTTGAAGGATTCTCTTTACCTTTTCTTAGTTGCTCGTTTGCATTGCCATGAGATGATTGATTTTGTTTCTCACCTCTGTATTCTTGGTCAAAGTTCCCTGAATTGTTTTCCTCCGAGTTATTCATCATTACCACTCCAGTTTTTCTTCGGGCAAGATATTCGGGTGTAATATATACATCCACATTCCTCACAAACTCTCGCCAAGCCTTCATATAGAATTTTATAGGCAATCTGATTGACTACCAGAGTGTATTTCAGAGGTTTATCAATATCAACTTTGATGCATATTCTCGCCAACCTAGGAAGTCATATTGACTATCTTTGAGCTGTTTTCTATGCTCTCCATTTAGGAAAATTATTCAAAAACATGAAGAAATGTTGTTTCTATCAGGAAGCGTTGATCTTCTAGGCTACATGGTTAGTGGAGGAGGATTATGAGCTAATGAAGAGAAAGTTCGAGCCATTATTGAGTGGCCAACCCCGACTTCATTTGTTGACGTGAGGAGTTTCCATAGATTGGTATCATTCTATCAATGCTTTATCCAAGGATTTAGTACTATAGTAGCACCTCTAACTAAGCTAATAAAAAAGAATGTGGAGTTTAAGTGGGGAGAGAAAGAAGAGTTGGAGTTTTGTCGAGGTGAAAGTAAGGTTGACCTCTGCCCTAATCTTGGTTTTACCAAACTTTGGTAAAGTGTTTAAGCTTGAATGCGACGCATTAATTGTCAGCATTGAAGTTGTACTAATGCAAGAATGCCGACCTACTGCTTATCATAGTGAAAAGCTCAAAGGAGCACAACTAAAATATTATGTGTATGACAAAGAACTCTTGGCATTAATTAGAGCTTTTTCCTTATGGTAGCATCATCTTTTGCCAAAGGAATTTGTCATATACAAGGATCATGACTCTTTAAGGTATTTGTGAAGCCAATCTAAGCTTTCTAAATGCTAAGCTCGATGGATTGAGTTTCTAGAAGGATTTAATTTTATCATCAAATATAAGTAAGGCAAGAATAATGTAGTTACTGATGCTTTATCAAAAAGACATGTTCTCTTCACTAAGTTAAGACCCAAATGTTAGGGTTTGCAAGCATTAAAGAATAATATCAACATGATTCTCACTTTGGTCCAATATATATATACTGTGCAAAAGGAAGAATAATAGATGAATACTATGTGGAGGATATTTATCTGCTTTAAGGAGGCAAATTGTGTGTATTGACCTAATTAATGAGGGAACTATTGCTAAGAGAAGCTAATGATGGAGGGCTATCTAGGCACTTTAGAGAGCAAAGAACTTATGAGCTACTGAATGACAGGTTCTTCTAGCCTAAAATGAAACATGATGTGCATTGTATGATTGAGGGATGCGCCATATGTAAAAAGGCAAAAAGCCAAGCTAAACAAGCGAAGGCAATGCTTGTACTTGTTCTAACTAAACCATGGGCTAACCAAAGTATAAATTTTATCCTTAGATGACCTCGAATTGCCTGAAGCAAAGACTCTATAATGAATGTAATAGATAGGTTTATCAAAATGGCACATTTTGTGCCCTACACTAAAACTAGCAATACTTTGGCTATTGCTTCTTTGTTTTTGCAGGAAATAGTTTGCTTATATAGAGTGCTAAGGAGTGTAGTGTTGGATAGAGACCCAAAATTCTTAAGCCATTTCTGGAGAACTCTCTAGCGTTAAATGGGATCAAAATTATTGTTCAGTACTTCTCGTCACCCCTAAACCAATGGCCAAATAGAGGTTGTTAACCACATCCTAGGGTCATTACTTTAAGCTACAGTAGGAAAAAACTTAGTCTATTAGGACATTTGCTTGCCTGTGGTAAAATTTGCTTATACTAGAATAGTACATTATACCACTGGGCACGCCTCATTTGAGGTCATTTATGGCTTTAACTCTGAGTTGCCTCTTGACCACACCCTTATGCCATTCATAAACTAAGAAGATCTAAAAGTAAGAACCAAAGCCCATTCCATCCAACAGATCTACCAATAAGTTGGTTGATACATTGACCGAGTTGCTAAAAAACTAAAAGAGAAAGGCAAAGAAAAGAAGACTAAGCAGTTTCAGCTTAGTGATCAAGTATGGTTACACTTGAGCAAGGAGAGGTTTCCTATCAAAAGGAAGAACAAGCTATCTGCTAGGGATGAAGAACCATTTAAATACTCTAAAAGATAAACAATAATGCATACTAGTTCGAGTTACCAAAAGACTTTGGAATGTTTGACATGTTTAATGTTACTAACCTTAACCCTTATTGACTCAAGGAAGAATTGAATGAGGACCACCTAGATTTGATCCCAAATCCTAGTTAACCCAATGGGGATGAGAGGAACCAAAGCATTAGACCTTTGACTTAAGTTCGAGCTTGAGGGCTTAAGAGTATGGCTAAGTGAGTTCTTCTGTACCAATTTGTGCTTGATGAATCCGAGTTGTCAATTAAATAGTTTGCTACCTTGTTTAAGTCGAACCCTTCCATACTTATCAATAATCTTTGATTATTGACCTAAGACACACTCGAATAACAACTCGGCCCACTCAATCATTAGTTCTACCAACTTAAATATGAACTACCTTAAGCATGTCGAGGCTAAATTCACCTTGGAAGAACCCCCAGTCCTGTTTAGCACCTCTACTCAACAATTGCTAGCTTGACTATACAGATTGTTTGTTTTAGCCAAAAATTCACTCACCAACTGACAACCACACATCCAAGCAATTATATGATAGAATTAACCTTACAAGACAAATATTTTTCTTGATTTTCTCCTTATGCCCTTTCCCATTCTTTATACATTACTTATTTAGGACTTTACCCTATTAATCATTTCCATTTATAGTTGTTGCCCTAATATTTTGGGTATAAATATCCATTGTAAATGTAGTCACATCATCATCAGACATTGAATACACTATATTGCCTCTTTCATGAACACTCCTCTCTACTTACTTCACTTTTGTTCTTACCCGTAAGAAAAGCTACGTAGTGAGTACCCTTATTGGACCAACTTGTACGTCATATCGAGCTAAGCTGTGAGCCCTCAATAATTCCTTAGTGCGTAACATCTTTAGAGTGAATCGAGGTTTGTTTGTTAGTTTTTTGTGTTTCTCGTGCATTTTCCACCCCTGTTTTTGAGATTTCCATCCTTGTTTTTGAGTCTTTAACAAGCTTAGACCTATCTTTTGCAATTGGCCTTATCCGTCCTTAGCTCAGTCCGTATCATCCACTAGGGTTACAACACATACATGAAAAGACAAAAATGGTAATTTACAAATGCAATACATAAGATATGCTAAAAAGGATAACAACTACAAAGAATATTTTGTACGAGGAGATTGGGGCTTGTAATGTAGCTAGCTCCATTGAAATGAATTATAAAGCAGTTCAGTAGTTACAAGATCTGGCTCAAAAGAGGTTAGAAGAAAGTCAATAGTTAGAGCTAACCTAGTCTAGTTCAGGTCAGAGCTTAGTCGCTTAAAGATACCTAGATTCGCGTCAAGTTGCTTGGCTTAGTAGCTCAGTAGATTAGAAGGTTTACAATTAGGATTAATTAGATGCTTAGCACTAAGTTTCTTGGAAACTATGTTAACCTTACAAGAGTTCGGCAAAGGCTAAGGCTACTTAGATGGTCAGTAGATTTACTCAACAGTTCGACTGGCTTAGCAATGGAATCCCCTCTTCTTAGTCATTCTCGAGCTAGGATGCATCGAATGAATCCTGATAGTCCTCTTATCCGGCTTCTGGTGATTGGTTTGAGGAGTTGATTCTTATCATCTACCTAGGGGGGTAGAAGGATTTTTCCTCAAATTAGATGGGACTTCTTGTGGAGGTTGTTCTCTTCTATTCACCTCTATGACGTCTTTAAGTTGGTTAAGGATTAGGTCAGTTACATTGAAGATGGGGGAGATGCCATAGTTTTCTAGTAGTTCGATTCAATAGGCGTTGTGGTTGACCTTCTTTAGGACTTTAAATGGACTATTAGCTCGTAAGGATAACTTGCTCTATCTTAAGTATGGAAATCTCTCTCAGCAGAGGTGAATCCATACTAAGTCACATGGCTTAAAAGAAATAGCTCAACGGCTATGACTACCGATCTCCTAATGTTTCTTATTGAATTTGGCGATCTTCTTTGCTATAGATTCGTGTAGCTCCTATAATTCTTAGGCTTAGGCAACTCCAGGTTGACTCTTTTCAGCAATTGCGGGGGTACCAATTAAGTCGAGGGGGATAGTAGGATTGAAGCTATAGATAATCTTAAAAGGAGTCTTCCTAGTAATACTTTGGACAATTCGGTTATATGCGAACTCCATAACTGGTAGATACTCATCCCAGTCTCTTAAGTTCTTTTTAATGATAGCTAAGAGTAAATTGCCCAGTATCCTATTCATCACTTCAATCTGGCCATCAATCTAAAAGTGGTAACTAGAGCTGAACACAAGTTTAGTACAAAGTTTCCTCCACAGTGTCTTCTAGAAATAGTTAAGGAATTTTGTATCCCGATATGAGATAATGGTCTTCAACACTCCATGCATTCGGACAACTTCCTATGAAAGCCAATCGGCAATATATAAAGCATCATTAGTTCGATGGCACATGATAAAGTGTGCTATTTTGCTGAAGTGGTTAACTACAACAAAGATTAAAACTTTTCCTTTAGATATCTAGGCAACCCTAAGACAAAGTCCATACTAAAGTCATCTCGTGTTATGGTCGGTGTTGGTAAGGGCATATACTCTCCATACGACTCTCTTTTCCCTTTTGCTTGCTTATATACTTCATAACTTTCAACTATCTTGTGGACACCCTTGCTAAACCAAACCAATAAAAATTTTCTTTCAATAGTTTACCTATTTCGATCTCACCAAAATGGCTAGATAATCCTCCATTATGAGCTTCCCTAACTAATAATTCATGCACGGAATAGCTCAGTATGTATAGCCTTCTTTCTGTATACAAAAAACCATCCTTGAGATAATATCCTCCAACAACTACTTCTTTATTGCACTTTTTAAGAGTATTACCAAAATGTGGGTCTTGAGCGTATTACTCGGTGATGAGAGAAAATCCCAACAATTTTTTCTATAAAGTGGTCAACAAAGTTTGCTAACAAGACAAGGCATTTGTGACCATGTTGGAGCTACCTTTCTTATATCAGATCACATAAGAAAAGCCTTCCATAAATTCCAACCATTTGTCTTTTTGAAAGTTTGTTATGACTACCTAGATGTTTTAAGGACTTATGATCCATATAAATCACAAACTCTTAGTGTAATAAATAATGTTATCAACTAGATAGAGCTTGAAAAAAAGAATACAACTCTTTCTTATACATAGAGTAGTTCAATTTGGCACCACTAAGCTTCTTACTATTGTAAGCAACAGGTTGGTGTTCTTGCATTAAGATGACACCAATACCAATGCCTAATGTATCACATTCCAATTCAAACGACTTGTTAAAATTTAGCAGAGCTAAGATAGGGACAGTAGTGAGCTTCTCCTTAATCTCCCTAAAGCTTTGCTCAGCTTGATCATTCCATCGGAATCCTTCACTCTTCTTGGTGAGCTCAATCAATGAGGCAACAATAGTATTAAAGTCCCTAATGAATCTTTTATAGAAAGAAGTAAGGCTATGAAAGCTTCATACTTTATGACACTCTTTGGCATTAGCCATTTTAAGACAACTCGGACCTTTTCCTCATCTACTCATATTCAGTCCCTAGATACTACATACCTAAGAAAGACAACTTTTCTTTGACAAAACATACACTTCTTTAGGTTTCCATACAACTTCTTAGTATGTAGAGTATCAAAAACAGCTTGGAGATGTTGAATATGATTGTTCAGGTCAACACTATATACTAATATGTTGTTGAAGTACATGACCACACATTTTTTGATCAATAGATGAATCACATGGCTCATAAGCTACATAAATGTGTTCGGTGCATTTATAAGTTTGAATGATATAACTAACCACTTGTAGAGAATATGCCTCATCTTGAATGCATTTTTCCATTCATCACCAAGACTTATGCAAATTTGATGGTAACCACTTTGTAAGTCAATCTTTAAGAATATCTTGGTGCCATGAAGCTCATCCAACATGTTATTAAGCTTCGATATTAGGTATCTATACTTGATTGTAATACAATTGATAATACGATTGTCAATGTACATATGCCATGAACTATCCTTCTTTGGAACGAGCAGAGCTAATACAACATAAGGACTCATGCTTTACCTCACATAACTTTACTCTATGAAATCATCCACTTATCTTTTCAGCTTAATAGCTTGCTCAGGATTCATTTTGTAAGCATGTCAATTCAATAAGGCTGCACTTGGCTGTAAATCAATACAATGTTCTATGCATCTGGTCGAAGGTAATCCCTTAGGCAACTCTTTAGGGAACAATTCAAAAAATTCATCAATTAATCTTCGGATCTCATCAAGCACATCTTCTAAATCTCTCAGCTCCAACAATCTTCTAATCAATAAAAACATAGGCTCATCAGCCTTCTTGGCAACTCAAAGCTCTCTTCGACTCATCACTAGCTAGTCATAGATCTCATTCACTTAGGTTGGTGTCATGGGTTGCAGTATAATCTTCTTTTCATCCTTAACAAAGGCATAACTGTTTTTATATCTATTGTAAGTAACACATTGATCGAACAAACGAGGTCATTTAAGTAACAGATGTAAAGCTCTTATGAAGATGACATCATGTACCACTTCATCTTTGTACACATTCCCAATGCAAAAAGGTATAAATACTTGTTCAATGACATGTAGAGCACCCTTATCATGTAGCCTGTATTGTTTATAAGGTTAGGGGTACTTAAAGATTAGCAGTCCTAACTTTTGCACGAGAGGCTATGCAACCATGTTGGTATAACTCACTCTATTTACAATGATAGTGCACAACTGTCCCTTAATGGTAAACTTGGTATGAAACAAATTTTCTCTTAGTCTTCTTCAAAGCCCAACAAGGAGCTCAGCACTCATCTCAATACTAGTGTCATCAACTCTCCCTAGTCGACATAGACACAGATCTCCTCTTTTATCTCAGCTTCAACTCTTCCAGCATTCTTCTCCTCCTCCTTAGGTTCACTCTCTTTGCTACTATCCATTAAATCTCCTTGGAGCACCATGGTACATCAATCAAGACACTCAGTAGTCATGTGTCTAAAACCTAAGCATTTAAAGCACTTTACCTCATTCGTTTTCTGTCCAGAGGTCTACCCCTTCTCAAGTGTCCTCGAGGTTAGCCTATCATCAGCTTAGCTCTTCTAGCTTTCTTAACTATCATTAGGTTGGTTATGTTTTTCCTCGACTCAAGAGAGTCTCCTTAGCTCAGCATAAGCAGGTCATCGAAGAGCAAGAGCTCAGGAAAAACTTAGTTCAAGTCTACTTTGAGCATTTCTCCTCTACTTTTTGATCCCTTGTGTTATCTTAATAACTTCCTCTAGTGTATAGAATCTTTGTACTTCACCAATATTGCAAATCTCATATTTAAGTCCATAGATAAACCATGATACAATACTAGCTTTAGGCTTTTCCACATCTACTCGAATCATTAGTATCTGGAATTCTTTCACATAATCATCAACAGATCCGCTTCCTTGGCAAAGCCCTTATAACTTAACAAATGTATCTTATAAGTAAGTCTCAAGTACAAATCTTCCCCTCAACAATCTCTTCATCTTTTCCCAAGTCCTTACACTTCATCTTCCATCTCTCTCTTTGGCTGCATTCAAATTCTTCCATCACACAGTAGCATGTCTACAAAATTCAAGTGCAACAAGTCGAACCTTAACTGCATCTGTATACCCATAACAGTCAAACACTTTCTCTACTTTCTCTTCCCATTCGAGATACTCATTTGCATCTCCATTTTTACTAAAGGGTGGGATTTAGACCTTAACATTGTCAAGTTCTCAAGAAGCTCGACGTCCTTGTTCTAGTGCTTCATAATATTTAACTTCTTCTTCTTCCTCTTCATCGACCTCCACGTCTTCTTCATTAACATCCTCCTCAATCTCTTTTAACTTTAGTCTTTGTCTAGCAGCTTGGTTTACTATTCCTCTAACTTAGTGGGGTCAAACTAGGCGACTAGCTAAGTCAACTGGGCCATATCGTCTCTTACGAACATTCTCAATTAAGCCACAATATGGTACATCTTGTGGTTGTTGCCTATTGGCTTGCATTGTAGTAACCAAACTCTCAACAAGATTAGAGACTCTGTCAAGCTTGTAATCAACTAACCCAAGGGTATTACTATCATTTTGGCTTCTTCCAGTGTGAGCACAACTACTCTAGTCACCAACAATACCATGAACACTTGAATTCAATAAAGTGTAATACTTTTCCGACAAGTTGACAACCTAATTCCCAATAAACACTTTTACTCACTACCCAAAATCTTACTAACATTCTCTAACAACTTCAACTCCCAACTTATACAGATGAATACAACAAAAATGAACTTGCTCTGTTTTTGTAGTGAAAAACAGAGTAAGATAGAGTAACAACAGCTCTTACAATTGCCTCACGCAACTACTATTGTTTAGCTTGCTTCCAAAACTTACTTTAACACTCTCGAACATACCTCACATGAACATATTGTAGCAGCTATAGAAGGAACATAGCAACATCTAATAGCAAACACGAACAAAACTCCACTGCACTTCATACACTCCTTATCGGAATTGTGCTCTAATACCAATGAAGCTTATATGCTCTAGGGTCGTACACATAGAGGCTATACCACAGTACCACAATTGATGAGATCAAAAAAAGGAAAACAAAAGGATTTCTAGATATGAAGCACCTACTAAATCCTACTCTACCTATAATTTACAGAATGTAATTCACCAATTTGAACTATAAGATCACTTGCCACTACTCCTTACTAGATGTAACTCATCAATCTGAACTATAAAATCACTTAACACTACTCTTTACTAGGGAAAATAGATAAGAGTTAAGGATAAGTAAGAACACTAAGGTTGTTCAGGAAAGGAAACTTGTAATATTTTTTTAATGAAGTATGATTGTTGCGTACAAATAAATAAGGATTTATATACTAGCCTCACTAAGGTTATAATATATACATGAAAAGGTAAAAAGGTAATTTACAGATGGGATACATAGGACATGCTAAAAAGAGTAAAAAGTGTAAAGAATATTCTGTACAAAAAAGTAAGGAATCCTTCTAAAATGTTGCGTCAGAAGACATGTGTCAAGAGGCAATTGAGGACTTGTAGTGGGCTGGCCCTACTAAAATGAATTTTGAGGTAGCTTAGCAATTATAAGATTTGGCTCAAAATAGGTTAGAAGAAAGTCAGTAGTTAGAGTTGACCTAATCTAGTTCAAGTAAGAGCCTAGTCGCTTAAAGACACCTGGATTCTCTTTAAGTTGCTCGGCCCGATAGCTCGACAGATTAGAAGGTTGGTAGTTCAGATTAGTTAGATGCTCAACAATACGTTGCATGAAAACTATGTTAAACCTTACAAGAGTTCAGCAAGGGCTATAGCTGCTCGGAGGGTCACTAGATCTACTTGGCAATTCGGCTAGCTCGATGATGGAATCCTCTCTTCTTAACAATTCTCAAGCTAGGACGCATTGAGTGAGTCCTGATAGTCCTCTTGCTTGGCTTCTAGTGATTAGTTCAAGGAGTTAATTCCTATCAATGGGAAAGTGACTTATATCGACCTTCGCTATGGTTGTAGCTTACACTTGCTATGAGGTGGAGTTTCAACTGGAGCTTAGTCTTAAAACTATTCAGTTCCACTAGGCTATTTGTAGTAGCTCAGACCATGGATACACATGAGGATGGACTTCAGCACTTGTAGCAAACCGATAGCTTAGCATGGATCTTGGTTACTTACTATTGTGAAGCTCGGAGCTTTGAGATGGCGCTTGATTAAAAAGGACCGTCAACTTTTTAGGGCCGCTAGGAAAACTTGCAGTTTAGACAGCTCGGCTTGCCTGCTTACATATCATTGTAGGTAAATTTTAGCTGCTCATCAATAGAGTTTCATCCTCAAGAACGTTAATCTGACCAAATTTATAGCCATGGCAGAACACAAGTTTAGTCAAGGATCTAGGCCCTCAAATTCCACCATCCCCGGTTCTTTCAAGTCTCCTATATTATATGGCCATTCAATGTATTGCCAACGCCCCATAAGCTTGGCCCTTCTGATACATTTCATTGTCCATTTTCTTTCCATTTCTTAGCAAAATATTAACTTATAAGTCGACCTTACAGCAAAGTACTGAGCTTCGACACATGTAAATGGTCAGAGTTTACAGCAACCAATTCGATGAATAACTAAATTGAGCGGCAATTCAAGCATTTCCCTTCCACATGAAAGGTAATTACGATTGTTGATCTATATAAGTTAATATTTTGCTAAGAAATGGAAAGAAAATGGACAATGAAATGTATCAGAAGGGCCATTTACGTGTGTAAGGGAAATGCTTGAGTTAGGAAGCGTTCGGCTGTTGATTTAAGCTCTGACCATTGACATGTGCTGAAGCTCAGTACTTTGCTGTAAGGTCGGCTTAGAAGTAAGGCTTTGTACACTGAGGATAAGTGTTCGAGAAAAGTGCGGCTCAAGTATCCATCACGGTAGGCTAGGCTTGGTTTTGTTTGCTCCTCCATCGTCAGGTAGCTGCGTGCTTGGATTCAATTTCAACTCAGCTCGGCCTTCGAGTATGTAGTTCGGCAAGTAGCGGAATTGAGTTCTGACTTTCATTAATCTCTTCATTAAGCTTGGAAAAGTTGTGGACGACATGTCAACTCTTACATTTGACGTCAGGTGACACACTTATTACACTTCAATGGTCCACAATCTCTTTGTCCATTTTATTTAACCCATCCGACCATGCACCTAGAAATAGCTCAGCTCTTTGGTTAAAGGGAACCTTAGGTTTGGCTTAGATTTTGATTTTGTGCAATGACAGAAAACCATGGCGAGGAGTCGAAGCTAGGTCGGCTTTCAATTAAAGCTCGTAGCCTGATCATTAGAGTGCGCAGCTCGGCTTGAAACGTAGATCAGAGTTCGGCCAGTGGAGCGCATGTAGCTGCTGCTAATTACTCAGCAATTTGGAGCTTCGTCTGCTATAGAATGAGCTTGAATAGAATTGTATATACTTGACACGATCAACCGCAGCTCATAAAAAACTTCAAACAAAGAGTTGCTCAACATGTAGATGGACAGTTACTCAGCATAGAGCTTAGGTCCGTTGTTAGGCTAGTTGGACACTTGCTGCTACGGTGGAGTTGTAGATTTGCTCGGCAATTTGATAATAGACAGTGGATGGATGCTCGGCAATGAAACTGGAGTTGTAAGGCCATGAAAAATAGGTGAGTTCTGAGAAAGAGCTAAAATGGCATCTTTATATGCAATCAACCCATCATCAATCTTTATTGGGCTGTTAATGTCCATTGCTCAGCTGCGCATCCATCCGACTCCCACAACACTACCCTTTCACAGAAATTTCATCAACTTATGAAGGATAACAATGGTTTCTGGACCCCCGCTACCGATTCGAGTATATGAGCACACAAGATACTGAAATCCAGAAACTTTTGTTGTGAGTCTCACGCACTTGGTTTCTCATGCACCTAACGCAACTAAATGCATCCAATATCAGACAAGTGTAGCGTTTTACCGAGACAATTTTTCCTTTTCGAAGAATGCAGATCTTTCCAACATGTTAAACTGTAGCAGTTATCCAAGTCGGTTTTTAATATTAAACTGCAAATTTCTTCAACATGTAGGGCAGTGACGGTTATTCAAGGCAGTTTTCCACTTTCATGGCACAAGCAGGTCTTGGAAAAATGCTGAAAAGGAAAAGAAATCCATCCACAATAGTAGGAAAAATAACAATATCTTCTCCAAGCAATCTTGCATACGGATAAAATAGAAATAATAAAGTATCAAGAGATTCTGTCATTTTTTGCCCATATGCTAGAAGGAGCATATAAAGGGAAAAAACCAATGTGGAGGTTCAATGGAAGAGGAAAAAGAAAATTTCCAGAATTCCAAACAAACTAATAAATCGTGAATAAATCCAGTAAAATTGCATAACTTCAAGGAATCGTTAAAAATTATCATGATGTGCTTTTTTTTTTTTTTCTCTTGGATTCCTACAAAGTACACAAATTGTTGTTGTAGATTTTTGTCCTAATACATTGATACTTGCAAAACAAAAAAATGGCTATATAAGAGATGTTCTAACATAGCCACTTCGATGCCTAAATCAATCTCCTTATCATGAATATAAGATTGTAAGATTATATAAGAGAATGAGAGTGGAAGAGAGACTTACATCAGATCTTGCCTCATATTTATAGTGGGTGAGAATGAATTGTACCAAAATTAAGTTATTGGACTTGGACTTAAGTATTGGGCCAGTTAATATAGACTAGTGACTTATTTATTGAAAAAGGCCTATCAACAGATAAAGTTTAATCAACCATTATATAGAAAATTAATATAACATGTTTCAACAAATGCCTATCACTGTAGTAACATGAAATAAATGAAAATGCAAGACTCATAAAGATTCGTGTACATATTAAAGTTTAATTTGGAAAGCAAGTCTCATGATTCTAAACAAAATTAAGAATTTTATATCTCCAATTAAATTCCTTTTGTACATAATTGGAGGAAAAACCTAAGTTTCAACATTATCAATGCATAAGAGGATTTGTAACACTTAACTAGCTCAACCTAAAAACTTCTAGAAGATTTAAGAGATTTGTCACTTCTTATAAGTCCCATGTCAAATTTGCCAACCAATCTCTAAGCGGTATGAGAGAATGAACTGGCTTTTCTATTAGTGAGTGATGGAAATGAATTACGTCTCTTCATTCCATTCTTTTGAACCTAATTTATATGAATCTTGGTGAACCTTATCTCTTAATTTAGCTTTTGTTAATTCAATTTACGCCATATAGCTAGGAAATCTTCACTATGCACCCTATTTTCTTTGTGCTCAAACTTTAAATGAGTAGAGATTCTTCCTTTGCTTATTTCTTGATTTTTAGAGCTCATAATATCATCCTTCACATAAATATTATCATCCTTTTCTACACGATTCTCACGAACTCTTCATGCAATCTATTCGCCATATCTTCAAAAGCTTATGTTTCTATCTTGTTCTTTGATTTAAGTTCCAATGAGATTTTAGTATTGGTATCTTTCTCTGCCTTAGATTAATCATAAGTTGCATCCTCTAGTTCATTAAAAGCAACATACATTGGGTTACGTCCATGTTGCTTTGATTTCTTGCTATGAACTTCCATATGTTGGCTCTCCTATATAAGATCTTGAGTGCATGACCACTTTTGACTTTCTCAATGTCATTTAGGAATCATCTCAATCTAAATATGTTATTTAGGATTGAATTTTTCTCACACTATACTTTAGGTTATCATATTCTGAGTTGGAATGATCAGAATGAGTTTCATTATTTATATCTAGATGCTTATGACCAATTCTCACAAAACTTAAGCCTCTAAGATATTTTATTTTAAAAGATTCGAAAGATAATATTAAATGGATCAATAATTCTTATTCTAATGATTTTATAAATCTCTTTCCCAACTCCCTTAAACTCCTGTTTCTTTCCTCATTTTCTCTTTCTTCATGTTTTTAAGTCTTTACTCGGAAATCTTGTTGAATGCTATTATAGGACATAATTTTTGGTATAAGAATCAAGGTTATGCATATAGGTTTGGCAAGTCCTCACCAACCTAAGTAATTTTCTACTCTTAGACTTATGTTTTTTCTAAAATTTTGGATCTTGTTAGAGAAGTTGACGTTTGGGATGCAATTAGCATTAGAGGAGAGTTTATTATTGTTTTGTGTGTGGTTATTGTTGGTATTCATTATTGACAATCAAAGTTTGGTTGATGGAATTTATGTAGAAAGATGATGTGATGTTTGGTTGTAGAAGGAAAGTGTGTTTTCTATTCAAAGGGACAATGTAAAGAAGCTAATAATGTACATGATCAAGTACAATCCATGTACTTAACCTGTAAGAGATGAGGCCGTGTAAGAATGAGTATTAGAGAAGTTAGCAAGTTATAAGAGTATGTATACACCTATGTACTTGGAAAAGTTAAGTCGGTGAGATATATGACCACCTATATTGTTGTGTACCTCCCCTATGTTCTTTTCAACTTTCTTTTACCTCTTATTCTAACTCTTTTCAACAAAAAATTTGTTTCTAGTGCTATAAACAAGTGTTTTCTAACCTTTCCATCAATACGAAATTTGTTTCCACATACTTTAAGCAAGTATGTTTTTGAACGTTCTTAGAGGGAGCTGAGTAATAAGTGAAGTTAGGGTGCTAGAGGGATTAAAGTGTTATGAGCTATGCTTTATGGTGCGAACCATGACCAAAAACAAACAAAGCTGGTTATTGAATGGGTCCAAGCTTGCTGAAAGTTTGAAAAAGAAGTGATGAGGAATATGTGAAAGGATAGATGTGAATGAAAAAGTAAGTAAAAACCTACAAACAACTCCAATGAATATGACATACCAATATAACTTTCGAGGACTTATGACATAACTTAATATGACGTACGAGATAGTCCGGTGAAGTTATTCGCCACCTAACCTTACTTAAAGGTTAAGATAAGAGTGAAAAGAATGTAAATAAAGTAATGTTTACGAGAGAAAAACGTCAAGTGTATTAATTTTCAATCTGATTATTACAATTACAAGTACAGGAGATATTTATACCAAAAAATTTAAGGCAACATGCCTAGAAAGGAAAAGATAAAAAGGGAATTTTCCTAAAGAAGTAATGTACAGGAATACAAAAGGGTAAAAATGAATGTTTAAGAAAAGTGATGATTAATGTGGCAAATTTTACACGTCGTCTTATACACGTAGCAACGATACATTATCGAGACCATTGGAAAAAGTATACAATCAAGTTGCTTGTCTGAGCAGAGGTAGCTAAGGATCAATCCAGTCTCTTTCTCTCGACTTCTCGACAAGGGAGGTGCCGAGTCATTGGTCCACTTGGGCGCAAGTGAGTAATCGTGAAAGGTTTGGCTGTTTTCTTAGTAATTTACAACTCAACACACTTCAGAGAGATAGGCATTCATTCGGCTCGGCATACAAAGTGACTAGGAAAAGAAGTACTTGGCTTTAATAGGGGTTGGTTGGAGTAGAAGAATAAGCCCTCCAGTCTTTGAGCTCGGCTACTAGTCAAAGGCTTAGTGACCTCATTCTTATCATTCCCATTAGGTTGATATGGATTTGGGATCAAATCTGAATGGTCTTTGATCAACTCTCCATCAGGAAAATACGGACTAAGGTTGGTAATGTTGAAGGTGTCAAAAACCCCATAGTCTTCATGCAGCTCCAATCTATAAGCGTTATCATTAATCTTCTAGAGGATTCTAAAAGGTCCTTCAACCCTTAGGGATAGTTTGTTCCTCCTCTTGCTCGAAAACCTCTCTTTGCTTAGGTATAGCCATATTAAGTCTCCCGGTTGAAAATGTTTCGCTGTCCTACCCTTAGCCTTCTCTTGCATACATCTGGCAACTTGGTCGATGTATCTAATGACTTTGTTGTAGACATGCTAAAGGGATTGTACCCTAGCTCTTATGTCAAGGTCCTCTTACACAAGCACAGGTACAGGAGTGTGATCGAGGGGTAACTCAAGATTGAAACCATGGACAATCTCAAAAGGGGTGTGCTTGGTATGTCATGTATTGTTCGGTTGTAAGCAAATTCAACCACTAACAAGCAAACATCTCAATCGGCCAAGTTCTTGCCTACTGTAGCTCGGAATAATGATCCTAAAGTGCGATTAGCTACCTTTGTTTGGTCAACATTTTGGGGGTAACAGGAAGTACTAAATAGCAGTTTGGTCCCCACCCGACACCACAAGTCCTCTAGAAACGACTCAAGAACTTTGGGTCTTTATTAGAGACTACATTTCTCCGTACATCGTGTAACCATACAATCTTCTACAAGAAAAGAGAAGTAATAAGAGAAGCAATAGTCGAAGCATTGTTAATCTTAGAATACGGCACAAAGTGTGCCATCTTGCTAAACCTATCTACAACAACCATTACAGAATCTTTGCTTTGGGTAGTTCATGATAGTTTGATAACAAAGTCCATGCTCAATTTGGTCTATGGCTTTGTCGAAATAGGCAATGGAATTGCATTCCCTTTTTCAACACTGTACTTAGCCCTTTTGCATACGACACAGCTTTCAACAACTCAGTGCAAATCTTGCCTCATTCTAGGCAAAAAGAATCAACCACTTAGAAATTCATTTGTTTTTTTCTCCCTAAAATGTCCAGACAATCCTCTATAGTGGGCTTTCCTGATTAATAGCTCCCGTAGTAAACAAGTCGACATGCATAATTTTCCCCCTCAAAACAAGTAGCCATCTTCCATATGGTTCTCACCCACTATTCTTCCATCAACACATTGCACAAATACAGGTCTAAAGTGTAGATCCCTAAAAACAGCTCTTTGATGCTTACAATCCCAAATAATCTGGTCTGCAATTTACTCAGGAGTACATGTCTTCTTAAAAGAGCATCTACAACTACATTGCTCTTTCCTTGTTTATATTTTATTACAAAATTGAATCCTTCAAAGAATTTAACCCATCTCGCTTGCTACTTTGATAACTTAGTCTGACTTTGGAGGTACCTCAAGAACTCATGGTCAGTATAGATGACAAATTCTCTCAGCAGTAAATAATGTACTATATTTGTAGTGCTCAAATCAACGTCAAGAGTTCTTTATCATACATAAAGTAGTTTAGCTGAGGTCCTCTGAGCCTCTCATTATGGAAGGCAATTGGCTGGTTTTCCTACATTAAGACAGCTCCTATCACAATGCCTGACGTGTCACATTCTAGCTCAAATATTTTCTCGAAATCAAGTAGAACAAGTATAAGAGCAGAAGTCAACCTTTCATTTATCTCAACAAAACTCCTCTCCTCTTTTTCTCTCCATTGGAAGTCGGTGTTCTTCTTTATTAGCTTAATAAGTAGTGCAGCGAGGGTGCTGAAATTCTTGATGAATATTTTGTAAAATGAAGCCGATCCATGAAAACTCCTCATGTCGACACAAGTAGTAGGAGTTGGTCGATCGACGATTGCTCAGATCTTCTCATCGTCCACTCGTAAGCCTCTTCTATCTACTACATAGCCTAAGAATACCACTTCCTCCTAGCAAAAGCAACACTTCTTAAGATTGCTAAATAATCTTTCGGTACAGAGGATATCTAGTACGGCTTAGAGATGTTTACAGTGACTCGACATGTTGGCACTGTAGACTAGGATGTTGTCAAATTACACCACGACACACTCCCCTATCAATTATCTCAGTATATGGTTCATTAGTCTCATGAAAGTGCTCGAGGTATTTGATAAACCGAAGGGCATAACCATCCATTCATAAAGTCCATGTCAAGTCTTGAACACAGTTTTCCACTCATTTCTTAGCCTTATGTAGATTTGATGGTAGCTAGACTTTAAATCAGTCTTGTTGAAGACCTTAGTTCCACTCAGCTTATCCAACATATTTTCCAATCTTAGAATAAGATACCTATACTTGATCGTGATCGTGATCGTGATCTTCTTTATGGCTCGACTATCTACACACATCCATTAGGTTTTATCCTTTTTCGGCACTAGAAGCACCGACACAGCATAAAGGCTAAGACTTTCCTTAACATACCCTCTCTTTAGTAACTCATTAACTTAATGTTGGAGCTCAAAAACTTGTTCGAGACTCATTTGATAAGCAGCCTTATTCGGCAGTGCGGTACTAGGTATTCAATTAATGCAATGTTCTATTCCTCGAATCGAGGATAACTCCACAGGTAATTGTTCCAGGAATAGGTTGGCATATTCGTTCAGCAACTCTTATTTTCTAAGGTAGTTCACCTACTCCTTCATCTCTAATAGGTATTTGACCAACATGAGGGTCGGCGTATCAACTTTAAGGGTCTCTCGGAGCTCAACTCTACTCATCACCAAAGCCTTCTTCAATCTGTGAGTAAGTTTGGCCTACAGTTTATTAACTTCACTCGGTAACATTAGGTTCAACGTGATCTTCTTGCTATCCTTCTCGAACATATACATATTTCAATATCCATCATGGATGACTCTTTTATCAAACAGCCATGGTCTACCTAGCAACACGTAGGATGCATACATGGGTAGTATGTCATAGAGAATCTAGTTAGAGTAATTTCTAATAATAATGGCAATAGTACTTGCCGAGTGACATGTAGTGCTCCTTTCTCACTCAACCAATACAACTTATACAACCTTGGATGTATAATAGTCAGCAACTTCAATTTTGTAATGAGATTGACTGATGCCACATTGGTGTAACTTCCACTATTCACAATGAGGGCATACACCTAATCATTCATCTTACAGGTGGTATGAAACAAATTCTCTATCTATTCCTCGTCACGTGAGAGTTCCATGTTCATTGTACATTGGACAACCATGATCAACTAGTCTAAGTCCTTAACAAACACATACCCTTCAATCAGTTCTTTCTTGGCATCTTCTTTCTTAGTAGTGATCTTCTCTTCCTTAGATTCCTCATTAGTACTTTCTACTTTTAGCTTTGGGATGCCTCGCTTAATGACCATCGTCCTTCGGTTTGGGTACTAAGTAATCATATGTCCGAACCCTTAGCACTTGAAGCACTTGAAGTACTTGATCTAACTCGTCTTCTTACTAAATCCTTGCCCTTTCTCATAAGTTCGGGACGGTAGATCACAGTTAGGTTAGCTTTTCTATTCGACATAGACATCCATCTTTCGGGTCGGCTCAGTACTTAACTAAGCTTGATGACTCCTTTATCCAGGTCTGCTAGTCAACATTCTAGTCAATACTCGGCTTCTTCTCTGCCTCTTTACTCGCTAGGCTATTCTGATGGCCTCATCCATTATGGTAAATCATTGGAGTTCCATAATGTCTTAAATGTCATCTCTCAATATAGTAATGAATCTTGAGATTGTTCGAGCTAGGGATTCCTCCACTTCATAACGGATCATAAGCATTTGAAATTCTTAAACATACTCACCAACCGTTCGGCCTCCTTGTCTCAGCTCCTAAAGTTGAGTGAAAGTATGTTGAAAATAAGTTTCCAACATGAACCTATTTCTAAGTATTCTCTTTATCTTGGGCCAAGTATTAATCTCTAGGTAGCCCTCTCGCCTCCTCATGGCCTGGAAATTCTTCCACCATATGGCGGCATATTTGAAGAACTCAACAACAGCAGTTCTCACTTTTTCAAAATCCTCATACAAATAATATTGAAAAACATGCTCTACTCTCTCTTCCCATTCCAAATATTCATCAGCATTCTCAGATCCATCGAAATTCGGAATCCAAAGCTTCATCTAGTCAAATGCTCTGGGGACTCGAACGCGCTCTTCTTCAAAGTGCTCTTCCTCATCCTCTTCATCAAGTTCTCTTAAGTTTATCCTTCGTCTTACTCATCTGCATACTTCTCCACCTCAGACTGGTCAAGCTAGGTTCTAACCTCTAATAAGTTGAGCAGCTTGTAAGGTGTTTTACGTAGCCTCAATCGGTTGTCAACTCAAAGCATGAACAGGTCGGGTCAAATCCACCAAGAGGTTAGTCACCTCATCTAGTCTCATGTCATCCATGATGGATAACTCCACTACTGTCATCCCTAACACCAACATTTACACTTGGATCCGTCATTTCTCTAAACTATAAAGTAAATAGCCAACAAACACAGTAGCTAAGATGAACACAGTAGCTTACCCTATTTCACACATGTAAAATAGAGTATAAATAGAACTTCAAAAACAAACTTCAATTTAATCAAAACCTCCGCTCCGATACCAAGATGATGCAGACCGTAACCAAGAACAGACAAGGCCGATCGCTGGATGGGTCTAAACTTACAAAAAAACTCGAAATGAAAGCAATAGGGAATGTACAAGAAAGGACTAATGTGAACAAAGAGTAAGCAAAAACCTACGAAGAGCTCCAAAGGATAAAACACACCGATAAAACTTCCAAAGACTCACAACATAATTTGATATGATGTACGAATCAATTCGGTGAGATTACTCACTACCTAACCTTACTCAAGAGTTAGGATAAAAATACGTAAAGAAGGAAAATACTCAAGTATATTAATGATAATCTATCTATATAACTACAAATATAAAGGTACTTATACCTATAAGTTAGGATAATTTGCCCAAAAGGGAAAAGACAAAAAGGGCATTTCCTAAGTAAATGATGTACACGATACAAAAAGAGTAAAAATGAATATTTAAGAAAAATAATCATTGGTGTTACTGATTCTACATGTGATTCTGTACATGTCGTGATACTATATTAGCAGGGTTTTTGGAAGATGCGGATAAAAAAGTACGGTCAACTTGCTTATTCAAGCAAAGGTAGTTGAGTCAATCCGAAGTCTTTCTCTTGACATCTTAGCAAGGGTGATGCCAAGTAAGTAATTGGCTAGGCGTGAGTGAGAATGAGGATTGGCTGTTCTGTCGGCCTTCCGCTTCTTGGTACACTATTTGCGAAAAATAGGCAGTCTTACGGCTTGGCATGCAGAACGTGTCGATAAGGAAATACTCAAGCTCGGTAGGAATCAACTGAAACAAGAGAATCCACCGTACCATGCTTTTCAATCCTCGAGCTCAGCTATAGATCAAAGATCCCATGGTCTAATTCCCATTAATCTAGGTCTTAGTGGTCATAGTTAAGTAGTGGTGGTAATTAGGGCTGAGCAAGAAAATTGAATAAACCATAAATCGAGCTTAAACAAATCAAAAAATCGATTTTTTTATAAATCGTTCATTTCGCAGTTTAGTTCAACCATATGTAACTAGTTTATGATTCGGTTTAGATAAGTGAACCAAACTAAACCAATTGATTTAAAATAAATAAAAGGCTCATCACTCCCTTGTGCTACCCAGTACCCTATGACCCCTAAGCTCCCACTTCCTATTCATGCAACACGATGTTCCTCTCCTCTCTGTCTCCAAGGAATTCTTGCGTCCTCTATCTTGTCCCCCTAAACATGAGCCATCTGCATCATGTTATATGAGACAATGAAAAGATTTGATTTTGTGGTTGATCCACTTGACCTCACGCATATACGATGAAACATGTTGTTCTATCTCCATGAATCGAACTAGTAGATTCAGACAAAAACACAAAACCCCACCGCCACCGATACAATTACAACCACTCTCTCTCTTTTAGTCGGTAGATTCTTGAATCTTGATTACATTAGATAACTACGTCAAATGAAGAAACAGGCTGCATTTGATATAGGCTTTCTAAGTTTCGGTAGCGATAGGTGGTGAAGGGTTATGACCTCAAAATGTGGTTGCCAGTGAAGGTGATGATTTTGATAAAAATGAATAGATGGAACCGTGTGACATGTTACAAACTTAAAGCATCTACTGGTTAGTATAATGGACTGGGCTAGGTTACCAGGGAGAAGCCCAATTATAAATAAAAGCATAATCAATACACGTTGGTCTGAGCCATTGCTCCACTACTTGTTTTTAGAATAGTAACATAACTATGACAAATTGTCATATAGCATTATCACTTTATTACTATTATGTGCTGATGTGTCCATATTTAGCACAAACACGAGAGTTATTCTAACGATTCTAGGAGAAAAACGAAAAAATATAGAAGAATATTTATATTCTAATTTATTCAGCATTCAGAACTAATTCTTATTATTTCTCTACTCATTTTTTACTTCTTACTTGAATACTGTTATTGATAGTAGTATCTCGTCAATAACTTGTTTCAAGAAAACAACAATAGTATTCATTTTCGTTGTTTCTCTAAATTGAATAGATTCATAGAGGTTATTGAATTGGCAATTGCATGCATAATTACTTATTTGTTAAAGATGCAATTTGGAAAAAAAAAAAATGTGGGACTTTGATTGATGGAAAAATTAAATTGGATCTTCCAATTCTAAAATGTTAAATAAGAGAAAATTAATTATTTCAACAAGAGATAACAATTAAATGGATATAGCGGTTTAAACCATGAATTTAACCCTTTTTTTAATATTCGAAAAATTTACGAACAAAACTGTATAGTTAAGTTTGATTTAAAAGAAAAATTTAAATTGTTATACTATATTTGGTTTGATAGAAAAAGGTGAACCATACTGAACTATACCCAACCCTAGCAGTAATGACTTTGGGTCTTGGTGGTCATTGATGGGTGCAAATGCAAGGAGTGCTTTAGTGGTGGTAGTAGAACTAAGCCCTAGTGGTTATAGGTTTGCAATGGTGCAAAAGTGCTTCAATGGTAGTGGTGGTGGTAGCTTTAGCTTACAAAGATAAGAAGGCAGTGGAGGTCATTTATGCACCGAATTGCAATTCTTAGATTGCACAAAGGAATGAGTTAATCCTAAATTTTAAAAATTGCAATTCTTGGAAATACAATTCGGCGACATAAATGGTGTAATAATAGGGTTCCTTTAAGCAATAAGCAAGAAATGGAATAACCATTCTCCTCAAATGAATGGGCCATCCAAATTTTGGGACATTGTAGATGCTTTCCTTCCTTCTATGATTTTGTTATAGTAGTAAAGATTCTTGAGTTTCAATAACATCCCATTCCATAAAGTTTTTCGTGAAAGTAAAAATGTGGCTAGTCATTTTCCTAAGACAAGTATTGGAAGATTTGAAGTTCTTTTGCTCCTTTCTTTCCACTTATTGATTTGAATGACAGATCGTCACAAGACTATGTTGATGTTCTTGAGGGATTTCCTCATGATCTTGAACCAGATTAGTGTTGGTTCTTTTTTTTTTCTTTTTGTGTCCTTTGCTTTATGGACTAAGCTTGTTTTTATTGCTTTTATATATTGTTTGGATTTGTTTTGTATGAATGATTATGATTTGTCAAACATATATGCACACATACGTATACACATATATATAGCATTTAAGGAACTCATGAAGTTTCTTAAGGATAAACATGCCATTATAATCAACCAACGGTAAAACAAGAATAAAAATATAATCGATCAAAAGTCAAATTAATCTTTTGATTACCATAAAAATCAAAAGCTTTATATTTAAAGGTATATTCTTCCATTCTTGCATTAAATCAATTCAGATATAGTTAAAGCAACAAAAACAATTAAACCTTATCAAATTACAAAAGGCATTTTCTTGAGGCATATCATGTGTAACCGCTGCCAAAACACCCTATCTCAACTATTCTTATGCTAGATGCATCTCTAACATGCATAAGAATTATACTACAAGTAATTTCAAATTAGGTCCAACATCTTATTAAAATTCTGATTATGAAAATGTTGCCAACTTGATTTGTAACACTTTGGGACCTAAATGGGTATTACAACTTGCTACATATTCCTACTGGTCAAGAATATACTAAGACTTCTAAATCCATAAATATTAAACTTAACATTAGCATTTACCACATATACTTGAAATATTCTCAAAAGAAGTGGAAACATCATCTACTCAAATCATTGTAAACCTAGAATCAAGTCAACAAAGTATCTAGAGAGCTTACAAGCTCTTAGACCACAAGTAAACCAAAATGAAAATTAAGGAGTCCATAATCTCCATAAGGTAACTTAAGTCCGCAAAACTAAGAAAGGAGTCTATCTCCTCAAAAGTCACAAAGCTCCCTAAAACAGAACATAAACTCCAATGATGCCTATGTCATCTCATTCTTAATCATTATAGAAGTATAAATACTCAATAGCCCCGTCCTCTTGATATTATCCACAAAGGGCTTCTCATAAATAAGATACTAATTAGTCTTTATACTAGAAAAAGAACAAAAGTGAGATGAGTCCCAGTACATGATACATAAGTACACACGAATGCTCAACCAAGTCTACTCATACATATAATGCAAGTTACATCAATTATAAGCAAACAGTCAATTAATCATTTTGAATTTAAGTCAACAACCAACAAAAGGGTAGTCATAACCTTATTACACCATAAGTATTATCTACATACATAGGTCGATACATATAAGTTTTCCTTCAAATCTTTTATGTCCAAAGTCTAGAGTTCATAATCCTTAAATCTTACAATTCTAGTTGAGTTATCTTATATACAATTCCATTAAGGAATCCTGACATATGAACTGCAATTGCCTCATAAGAATCTGCTATTGTAGGCCCCTTAGGAGAAGCAATCAAGCACAATCAGCAAACAGTTCAATTAAGCTGAATATAATTTAATCCAATTAGTTTACTATAGTAAGGGTTGTCATAAACAAGAACCAAGTATCTCCTCATGGAAACATCTATGAGTGAGTTGAAAACAACAGTGTACAAGTGGATTTAGGATGCTAGAAAGCTCAATATGAATTTTCTTGAGTTTAATCTTCAAGATTCTTACCTTAACCACCCCTTGTTTTCCTCTTATGCATAGGTTTAGGGAATATGTCTTAGTTTGCTACACAAAAAGAGTGGATTAGGCCTTATTTGGTAAAAAGTAGGGTTTTAGAATAATAGGTAGATGGAAGGTGTAGGGTTTTAGAGAATATTTGAAATGTCCAAAATGACCTTAGTTTGGAAAACATTTTCTTGATATATTACATGATTAATCTTTTCTCAACTCAATCATGCATTAGATGAACACCATTTATATAACTATTGTCAAATGTTTCGGCACTTTATATTTGGCCACAATAATAGGATGTAGGCATTTTAGTGTACTCATAACAGAGAAAAAAATCATTTTGCACTTTTTAATATTAATTATATATTTTATAATATATATACATATATACGTATATATATATATATATGAAAAGTTTATTTATCAATATCATAACAAATGTCATGAAAGACCCGTAAAATATGACTCAACAATTCATTTGTTGCTATTGCTAAGGCTCTTGATACAGCATCTAAGTCATCATACAGTGTGCAAATCTTTTATTGCTTAATATAATTGCTAAATAATCTACTTACAATGGGAAATGGGAGTCGGTTAGGTAGAACTAAACCATCAAGATACCATGTTAGCTAGAGACAATTTTATCTCACCTAATCGAGATTCAAGGTTTATTTGACTCGTCCGATTGTGACCTTAAATAAAGCGCATAGCTGTAGCCGGTATAGTATTGTATCTTTCAAGTGAATTAAGATGAATATTAGTCGAGTTTACCCTGAAATCTATGCATGTCCGTTGCCTTCCTTTTTGTTTTCTTTTTCAATTTTTTTTCCTTATGCGTCGGGAGCATAAACCAAAACCATAAACGTCGAACTACTCGGCAGACAGAGCGTCCACATACAAAAGGTACGGTTATGATGTTTGCTACTGGGGTAAGACTAGCTAAATCATCTGTATAAGCATTCGCTTTTATATGGATTCGGTAGATTGAAACGGATTTATAGTATATCAATGTGTATTCAAGGAAAAAATATATACTTATTGCAGCCTATTACAACGTGTAGATCCATGGTATGGAATCCTTATAAATTACTCAAGTAACAATCAAATTTTAAGGAAATTTAAGTCATAAAAACCATTTATTCTCAAATTTACATACACATCCTTAATAAGCTCTCATTTAAAACTAGAACAAATATATTGTATTAGTCAAACAATATTATGCCTTTCTTTGGTTTTTAATTTCAAAACTCAGTTCATAGAATCCAATATAATATATAAAAAATGGAGATGAAATTCAACTTTTGTTTGATTGACTTTATATGAGCTTGCAATAAGCAAGTGAGAAAAATATTTACATACATAGTAAATGGAGAAAATAGAGTAGAATGAAATTGAGTTAATTAGGAATTCAATCCTAATCTAATAGATTTTAGTGGATGGGATTTAAGGTAAAATTGGGTTCCAAACTCTTTTTTTTTTAATTTCCAAAACAATAGAATTGAATTCTTATTCCTGAAAATTCAAACAAGGTCTAAACAAAATTATAACTAAATTATCAAATATCATGATATTAATATAAAGAAATCATAGTTACAAGAGGTTTTTAGTGACAAATGTTGATAAGGGCAAAAGTGGAAGCTGGTGGTAATCATCCATCATGGAAAACGTGCATGAAAAATGAGAAATGTAATTTTCATTTTTTCAAAAGACAAGGATAACACTTTTCTTATTTTTAATTAGAATTTTTAATCATCATTAACAACCATTAAGCATAGCTAGACGTGATCACTAAGCTAACTTGGTCTAGAACCATCGATTCACTAGTCAGTAAGAGAGTAAACGGGACTCGACCTTTAAGAGGCTGGACTCGGGTCAATTCAATTGCTCTTAAATCATGAGTTTTTTCTTTCTTTTTCAAAATTTTCTCTATTATTATAAATAATTTGTAGATTATTCGTATTTTTTTTAACTAAATTTAAAACTTTGTATTGTTACTCATGAATAAAAAATTTTATTTTCAATTCAATTTTTTTCGATCTTGAAATAATTTATTTAGACCGTATAAGTATAAATATGTGATGTTATATTATATGTAGTATATTATATATAGCATAATATATAGTATATATATGTATTGTGGTATATATATAATATATTAATTATTATATATTATATATACTATATACTTATTTACATTATATATATAGTATATATATAGTCCATTAAAAAATATATATATATAAAGTATGTTTCTATTATATATATAGTATATTATATATATTTTTTTTAATTTTTGGGTTAGTTAACCTTAAATCATCTAGTTAAACCGTCAGTTTAAGAGCGATTGACAATTTAACCCACCAGTTCAAGAACGGTTCAACCCATCGGTTCAAAAATAATTCAACTCACTAGTCCAACGGGTTATAATGATTGAATCATTTAGGCTCTTAGGGCTCGATAATTTAATAGTAGAATCAAGCTCGCTCAAGGTGAGCTAAGGCCGATTTACAATTTGGAACGACCCTTACACAAGTCTAATCATAGGTGCATATTTTTAAAAATTATAAAATTTTTTAAAACAATATATGTTGTGACTTTTATTTCCAACTTTTTTTTTTTTTGTTGGATTTGGAAAAAGAAAAGTTATTCGTGAATTAAACATACAGTTAATTTCAGTAATCTGGTTCCACTTAATGAATACCTTGAATATATATAGCTCGAAAACACATATTTCTTCTTTGTTTTAAACTAAAAATATAATTTTAGAAATTTTTTATAGGATAGAAAAATAAAACTTGCACAGTAATACATTTATGACATGCATCCCCATGCTGGGATTGAATTCGAAGTCGCCGTCATTTGACGTAAGAAAATTCTTCCTGGAATTTAATGAACTGCCTCGTGATTTCCCTATCATAATATCAGATCAGAAATCCATAAACTCAAAGCATGAAAGACAGCTAAGAACCAACCCCACATGCTGAAAGCTCGTGACATCGATATCCTCTTCCTTCTTAGTAAATCTAGTCAAACGCCGGGGTATTCGCCATTTGCTCCGTGAGAGTGGACTTTCTAACCTTAAATTCAGAGCACCGTTGACTTTGTTTATCAGTGGTCTTGGATTGCTCGTCTATTTATTTATCATAAGTTTCCATGCGTAGGATCGAGCCCTCCTTGTCGACGCCTCTTTCTGCATGGACTCTCTTTTAATGTCATGATCCAAATAATTGCAAAATACTCTCTCTCTCCCTCTCTCTCCCCGCTGATGCTGTATTGTACTTTTATTAGTTTGCCTCACTTGTTTTGTCTCCCATCATTCCCTCTACAGATCCACAAATTAATTTATTCTCGTACTATATTACCAACTCTTTTTTTTTTTTTCCTCCTCCTAAATTTGTCGACCTATAAAGCCAATATTTCATGATGACATAATGCGTTATTCGGTTCACTTTATAATCGGCTTATTTAAATGTTTATAGAATTTCATATCAGTGTAAGCAGCAACACCCATGTGTCAATATTCCATTGACACTGCATTGAGTAACTTCTCCTTTAGCACAAATGCAGTAAAATTAATCTCCTAAGTTTCATAGTTTATAGAAACTCTAGATTTCCAGAGTCATTTTCCAGAGGAAATGAAGAAGAACTTTTATTCCAAGGATCCTTCCTGTTACCACCTTCTGCTAGTCATTTTCATCACCATCCTTCCATTTTCGATTTCACAGCTTAATCCTAGTGAACCTCGAATCATGTTCCAAATCCAAAAGCAGCTCGAATACCCAGAAATTCTTCAGGGTTGGAACAATTTGACTAATTTCTGCTACCTCCCTCCTTCACCGTCTCTCATTGTTGTCTGCTCCGAGAATCACATAACAGAACTGACCATTGTTGGAAACGGAACTGCCCCATCACATATCTCTCCTAGACCAACTCCTGACAAGTTTTCAGCATCGGAGCAAACCCTATCAAGTAGTTTCTCCATTGACTCTTTCTTCACTGTACTTACCAAGCTTTCCTACTTGAAAAAACTCTCTCTTGTGTCTTTGGGGTTATGGGGTCCATTATCTTCCAAGATTAGCCGGCTTCATTCACTCGAAGTGTTTAATGTTTCATCCAATTTCATTTATGGAGCGATTCCAGATTCAATCACTACATTGCAGAATCTGAGGAGTCTTGTCTTAGCCGACAATTTGCTGAATGGAAGTGTTGGGGATCTCAAAACCCTGCAAGTCCTGGAAGAGTTAAATTTAGGGTATAATTACTTTGGACCTGAATTTCCTTCAATTGGAAATAGTCTTCTCAGTATTGTGCTAAAGAATAACTCTTTCAAATCCGAACTCCCTCAAGATATGAAAAACTTCAGTGAACTTCAACGATTTGATGTTTCTTACAATGGATTTTTTGGACCAATCCCATCTTCCATTTTTTCTCTACCTTCAATTCAGTATCTTAATTTCACTCAAAACCGACTAACCGGCTCCCTTCCCACAAATCTTTCCTGCAATAGAAATCTTAGTTATGTAGACATCTCACACAACTTTCTAACAGGGAAACCTCCTTCTTGCATTGGATCAAATTCAACAAACCACAATGTGATCACTTCTTGGAACTGTCTGTCTGGTGAGAATCTAAAAGATCAGTATTCCAACTCTCATTGCCAAAAAGAAGTTCTGGCGATTGAGCCACCATCTGTAGCTCCAAACAAAGATGCAAGCATCAAATTCGGTTTGATCATCCGAATTATTGTTGGCACAGTGGCCATTGCACTGGCCTTTGCGTTGTTGATATTGATCATCATCAGGAGGACTGATAAAAGAAAATCAAGTAATGACAAGTCCAATGGACGTTTTGGAAACGAACTGTCTTTTCGTGGATCTCCAAGCTCAAGCATCGACAGAAGTATTCTCGTTCTTCCTTTTCCACATGAGAATACTAGATTACTTATTTGAGATTATCAAGAAAGTCCAGGTTAATTTCAATTTTTTCTCCTGGTATTCTGATTGATGTTGCAATTTTGAACAGGACGAGTGCCCCAGAGAATGAGATCAGCCACGGTTGGTCTTCCACCTTACCATGTTTACAGCTTGGAGGAGATCGAAGATGCAACAGATAACTTTGACGTGTGCAATTTTGTTGGAGAAGTATCAGAGGGACAGGTAAAATTAGATCCGATATGTGATGTAAACTTAACAACTGGACTGAAAATTGTCAACTGAGATAACAATGTCCACCTTGCTTATTGTCAGACATATAAGGCTAAACTAAGGGATTGCTCAGTTGTCCTAGTGAAGTGCTTAAAATCGAAGCAGAAACATTTGCCACAGAACTTGCTGCAGCAGATGGATGAGTTATCTAAGCTAAGGCACCGTAACTTGGTCAGTGTTCAGGGACATTGTGTTGTCACTTACCAAGACCACACAAACGTGGCATGCACCATCTTCATTGTCCTCGAACACTTATCAAATGGATCGCTCAAGGACTATCTTACTGGTAAAATATGAGAGTAGTAGCTCTGGGGTGCCCAACACCATCAAGCAGATAATGAAATGTGACACTTTGACTTGATTTGGCAGATTGGAGAAAGAAGGAGATGCTTAAATGGCCACAGAGAATGGCTATCGTTATAGGAATAGCAAGGGGGGTCCAGTTCTTGCACACGGGAGTTGCACCGGGAATTTACGGGAATGATTTGAAGATTGACAACATCCTTCTCGATGACAGCCTCTCAGCAAAAGTTGCCAATTATAAGATACCACTGCCATTTAAGGTTTGTATTAGATAACTTATTATGCCTACTCCAACATAGATCAAAAGCATTATGGTTGTACCTCAAACAGTTTCTTGTTCTAATTGTTGTCCACATTTTCTCAATTTGACCAGGTTGGTTCGGAAAGTCCAGGCCGTGAACGGGACAATTCCCGTCGTCCCAGAAGGTATAACTGATCGTGATATAATCATCTACTGACACTTCCATTTTGTTTCTTTTTGTTCCCCAATGTAACGCACGTCTCTCTAAATTTGGTCTTCCTGCAGTACTAAAGATGCAGAAAAAGAAGATGTATATCAACTAGGGAAAATTCTGCTTCAAATAATCATCGGTAAATCGGTCTTCTCTACCGGTGAATTGGAAGACACTAAACAACAGGTAAGCATTAGAATTTGCTGAATCTCCCTCCCAACTTTAAGATTCCTTTCTTCAGCAAAGACCAATTGAATTATAAATATAAATCCATACTTCAATACAAAAGCTTACCTTTTCAAATGAGTTACTTGTGATATCAGAGTTGTGATGATCTCAAAGTAGGATATTTTGAGTTTCAATATCCGCATTATCTTTTCTCCTTCCCTCTCAATATATATTGAGCAACATTTGTATTTACAGCTCTGAACTTTTAGGTAACTTTATTATAATATGAAATTTGACCTCATTTTCCTATCTGCTGTCATTGCAGTTAGAAATGAGCTTATCTGAACATCCATCTCAACTTAGAAATGCCACAGACCCCTCAATTCGTGGTACATTTGCATACCAATCATTGAGAACTGCAGTAGAAGTTGCAGTCAATTGTCTAACAAATGATGCAAGCAAGCGCCCTTCTATTGAAGACGTTCTCTGGAATTTGCAATATTCATTCCAGGTTCAGGAAGGATGGACCAGTAGTGAGAACTTAAGTACAAGAACATAAGAGCTCACCTTCTTCTTCTTTAATTTAGTTCCTAACCGCTCTCTATCAGATAGCATGCATTCCTCTGTAATTAGAAGTTCCCCATTTATTTTTCCAATTCTTTTACTGTTCAAAGTTTCCAATTTCCATATACTGTACTTTCTATGATTACGTAGCAATGTTTTGCCTCATAAACTGAGGCTCTGGCACAATTATTCTATGCTTCTCTGGTTATATTAGCACTCCCCTCAGGCATTTCCTTTCCTTCTGGCCTTTTTGCCCGTATGAACCTATGATCTGATTGGGTGTCCTTGCTGAACGTGGATCTATATTCAATGTCAAGGGAGCTCCTAAGAATTACCTACCTGTGTAAAAGATAAGGAGTATAGTCTACCTGCTTCCCAATAAAAAATGTATACATATTAAGTCAAGCTCTTAACGCTTTAACTTCATATATTTATCATCAATATCGAGTACAGTCCACGCGCTAAATATTTTTCACTCAGATTTCACTTTTGCGAAGAACTAGGATGATTTAACATTTCTGTTGCTCTAAAAGATGGCAAAGGAGGAGAGAACGAGAAAAACTTCAGATTTCATGCCATGTGTATATACATGTAATGGGTAAGTGATAATGAAGGTCAGACACATGGTAGTAGTAATAGATAGTTTGTAAAATAACTACCATCCATAATTATAAATACTACTATGTATCCAAATTCTTTTGGTATATACCCACCATGTTGTACATACACGTGGTGGTATACAGCCCAAGAACCAATGAATCATTTTTCGGAGAGAACCGAACCCTTTTAGTTGGCCAGCATCATAATATAGTTCCAGAAAAGTGTGCTATAAATATATTGCATAATAATATCCCAGCAGACGTTTTGTGAATTCTGCATGCGCACACATGCAGAAGATCAATTTCTCACTGTTATACCTGCTTTTACAAAATTAACATATCTATAATGTTATGAAGTTCAAGAATTGCAGTACAGTGGTCACTACTGTGATCTACTCCAGCATATGCCAGCTGAAGTGTCAGGGGGGGAGGGAGGGAGGAAAGCAGCGAAAAACAAAACTAGACTTGAGACAGAATAGAAGATCATCTACAACACAACTAGAGAACTGGCATAACAGTTGGATGTAACCAAAACTTCAGGAGATTCACTTTATCTCACCCATGAAGAAGTCACTTCTCCAGCATTTCCATTATGGAGAAGCCCAAGTAGTCCTCAAAGTAGTTGGGAGGCTCACTGATGAAGCAAGAGATTACATCTCTCAGTGTTATAACACCCAAGACTTGATCATCTTTCGAAACCACGTATATCCTGTGAACAGAATTTGATGCAAGAGCATCTATTACACTACCAACAGTCCAGTCTGGTTTGCAGGTGATTGCTGGAACCATTTTTCCAGCTTCTTCCGTCGTTGAAATTACAGTGTCTATGAAATCCATCACAGTGAGATGTCTACAGAAGGGACAGGAGAAATAAGACAGTTGCGATTCTACCTCATAAGTAGCAAGTAGAGTTTGGTACATTGCTGGGTTAGTTCTCGTTTGTGAAAATAATTAAATGATTTACATGAAGAGTGCACCCAGAAAAATTTTAATTCTGGTGGAAGATGTTCTTTACGTAATTGTCAAAGTTACCGTTAAGGTAATTAGAAGTTAGAACTGCTAATTGCATTATGCTGCTTTCTTATCAAGTCAAAGTCGATACTTGTAGCTACCTGAAGTTTTTGAAAAGCTCTGGCTTCAGCAGAAGGTATCGAACGTCTCTGATGCTAATGTTTCCAATGATTTTCTTGCCTGACCCTTCTACAACAGGAAGCCCACCAATCTGATTTTCTCTCATTCGCTTGAAAGCTTGGAGAACTAGATCATCACTGGCAACGCTAATAATCTAATAAATACGTCAAATTAGACTGCATTCCTCAATTTAAAAATACTACCGAAGTTATTATTCCGGTCTAGGGAAACATTACCTCCTCAGGTTCCATAAAGGGAAGTCCTAGATCATTGATTGGCTTTCCAGCAACACAATCAAACCAATCCCTCCCTTTGCACCCTTTGAGACCGTTAACAACTGCAGATTGAGTGATGAAGTTTTTTATATCCGGCTTACCTTGTTCGATCACAGGTACATTCCTCAGTCTATATTTTGATAGCAGTAGCAAGACACTTAGCATTGAACTATCAACCGAGACTGGGATGAATGGTGCCCAACGGTAAGATTTCAGTATCGACCTGACCTGAAGGGAAATAGAAAAGTTCCTTCTAACATAGGGGCCAGACAAAAACAAATGTATTGGAAAACATCGGAGATGTGCACTTTCATGCACTCTGCCAAATACCGCAAAATATGCTGCAGGATTCTGGAAAACTTAAGATATGTTAAAGCACACTTCTTACGAGCTCCAAATATTTGATCAAATATTGGATTCATGATACTGTACATATCTAAATAGGAATATCATATATAACACAACAACTTGTAAGTCAAAGTTAATCAAAATAAAATTAGTGTGAATTGTTCACCTGGGTTGACTTGAAGGGTTCCTCTTGAAGAATTACCTTGTAGAAGTCCGGACCCAAATTGTCAGCAGCACTAGGAGCATCTTTCCCTGCTGCTTTCTCTGCTGCAGCGCCGCCTGCCACTGCAGCACCAATTGCAGCTGCCGCCAGCCCAGCCACAGCAGCAGGGCCAGTCGCACCTAGTGCTAGCGCTCCAACGGTGCCAAACGCACCTGCCCCTACACCAGCAGCAGTTGCTGAACTAGCAGAGAGTACCAGAGCAGCAAGTTCTGCACTCTCTAGCACCCAGAGAATAATAGCCGAGTAATCAACGATTCCTAGATACCTGTCTCTCCAATCTGAGCTAGTTTCTGCATCTGGATTCCTCACAGGGGCAGACAAAATCTTATGCTCAGATAGAATTTTGACCGCTTCAGCGACGGATGCATCTCCTTGGATTTCAATCACTAGATTGACAGGATAACCACTAATCCGGTCATTTCAAATGTGAAATCACATGTAAGAACATAATACCAATGAATCATTGACATTATACTACCTTTGCCACTAGGAACTTGGGGGAAGGATGATACAGGAATCTTTGTGAAAGCATCTGTCAGAGTTTCCTGAAATGAAGATGGTAATTTTTTCCTCGATTGAATGGTTTCAAAATACACATCAAAGTTTACGCCAGAGCTTATTCCCTTGATCTCATTTGTATTTTCCATAGATAGCTGAAGCACAATTACAGAAAAATATACAAGAAGGATTATGATTTTGTAAGCTAATAAATACACACAAGTACATACATGCATACATAATCCATATTCCTTGTTATTACTTCTATTGATCATCGGTGACACCATCAAATTAATTAAGTTAAGAGAAAAAAGAAGTACGTTAAAAGGAGACCAGAGTACCTGTGGGAGTTGAAAATGGATCCAGATCCTAGTATTCCTGGGCAAGGTAAGGTAACGTGCTCAGCGTGAGGGTTACGAGTTAGTTATGTTTTGTAACCTATGAAGATCAAGAAGGCGATCCACGTTTCGCCACGTGTAAGTAGCCCAAAATGTGTCCGGAGACTGACTGAAGCGTGTCAGGACGTGCTGATTGCTGCAGAAGTGAAGTTTTCTCTTCTCTATGGCTTCGTCATGATTTTTAACCGAGTCTTATTATAAGTTCTTATTTTTTACGGTTGATTGCTGCAGGACGGGCTGATTTTAGTATTCCTATTTATTTTACTATAGATTTATAATTCTTTAAATCTAAACTATTGAATAAATTATAAATTCAATAGTTTAGATTTTAAAATATAAAAATGAATGATGAGATGAAAGATAAAATTAATCTCGTTAAAATAGTATATAAGACCATAAAATCTTCTATGCGACTAAAATTTTATCAAGCCTAACATTGTGAATTTTGTACACCAAATACATCTAGGTTTTGTTTTTTTCTTTTGAAAAAAATAAGTAACTTTAACACATTGAAATAGGTTTGGTATAGGGGAATTGATTGGAATGAAATTACGATTCCAACCTCTATTCTCTTTCTCTACGTTTAGAATTGTATTTAGAAAATAGAATCACAATTCTATAGAATCGATTATTCCAAATTTAAAGAGGAATTTGATTCTAGAATTATGATTCCACCTTCATTGATTCCTTATTTAAGAAGGCAGAATTGTAATTTTATTTTCTTATGAATAATTATTAATCAAATTATTTATTTAATATTTAACCTAATTATGATATTAAAAAATTTAATATATTTTTTATGATTAATACTATATACATATTTAATTTCTTTCCATTCCATGAATATTTCAAAACATACGAAAAAATTTATTATATCTATCCTCGTTACATTCTATTTTAATCTATTTTATTTTATTTCATACTAGATCATTCCACATATGAATCGTGACATTAGTGTTTTTTATTGATCCTTTAATACATGAGATTTTTCTTCTCCTTCAAGACATTATAACTTTGGAGATAGGAGATTCAGGACTACTCCATCTCTTTAGAAGATCTAATTATGCTACTAAATTACAGTATTGTTAATATAATTATTAAAATCACGAGTTAAAAGTATAATTTTATAAGTTTATAGTTTTATAATAATATTTTTTAAATTAAAATAGATATAAAATTATTTATATGCAAACCTTTAGTAAAATAAATTTTTATATATGATTTTATATATTTAAATAAATAGTAAAATTATAATTTTAATAATTATGATTATTGATATAAAATTTTCGAATTCATATATAAAAAGAAAAACTAGCATGACCATATGTCAGCCTCAAATTCCACCCGTCAAAAAATTTATGCAAAAGACACATAATACTGTATCAAATCTCTCTCTCTCTTTCCCTTTTCCGTCTTGACGTGATATTCTGGATCCTAGATAGAAGAGTACGGGCCCAATCATGACGAAGATGATAACATCCATTTGTATGTCGGCCGCCGAATGAGATGTACAACTGCTTCGTTCTAATGATCCAGTCACGATTCTCATCAAGGGATCGACTGGACAAGGATGCAATCAAATAGGATAAGCTCCATCGGTTTATTTGGCAAGATGGTCATTAATGAAGATTCCTTTGTGAGGAACGGAAAAATTACCAATGTGGAGTCTTAAATTGTTTAGATCTTAGAAGTAATGTAGGCAGAATCAGAATATGCTTCAAATCCTGAGAGACTACGTTAAAAATTTTAGTTACGGTTAAACGGGCAATAATAAAATTTAGGATAAATTATTTTCATTATCAATGTGTACATTTTAAATTATATTAACGTCCCTTTTTTTTAAAACCCTATTTTTACTTAGTTAGGTAAGAAGCTTAAAACATCATCGTTGTATTATTGCCGTGTCATCATTATTAATAATTATATTTGAATATTATATATATTTAATTTAAATGATAAAAAATAAAATAAGTTCAAAAAAATTTTCCAAAAAAATAAAAAAGAAAAAAATTTGAAATCATTTTATAAAATAGGACCCTATATGTATTTTAATTAACTAAAGTAATAAATTCAGAAAAATTAACAAAAGAAAAAACAACTAATAAAGAAAAGGGGTTTCCATTTCCTTTTCCAACCTATGACTTCCAATTTTGCTTTTTCAACATGTTTGTATTTTTCTTAATTAATTGTAATAGTATATATTTTGCGCCATTATCTCTCTGAAGGAATCTTCACTTCCTAGAGTTTCTTTGGCATTATGCTCCCAAGTTTATCGCTCCTCTAGCTCTCACCAAGATAAAAGTCTAATGAAACATGATAAAGTTTAAACTTATTTAAGAGTCAATCCTTGCTTCTTCTTTTTTTCTTCATAAGAATTCTCTTTTATATTGCTTGTTCTAATATGTATTAAGATTAATCATACAATTGAGCACTCACTACCATTTCTAAACATGAAGTTACATGTTTTTGAGCGATAATAGCCCAATGCATATTCATAAGTTTTTTTTTTTAAGAAATTGTTTTTTTCTTCTTTTATATAATTTTTTCTTATTTTTTTCAATTTTTACTAATTTAGTTTATTATAATATATATGAGGTGCTATATTTTAAAAAATTCAACACTTTTTACTTTTTTATTATTTTAAAATTTATTTCAATTTCTATTATGTAAGTTAATTAATATATATTTATAATATTTATTAATAATGATGACATGACGATGATGAAGTAATGATACATCACCTCTCGCCACTTTAGCAACCAATTAGGCAAAATGAGAGATATAAGGGTTTTAAAAAGTAGGATATCAATATAGTTTAAAAAGTTTACAAAGGTGCAAGGATAGACACAACATTAAAAGGCAGAGAGGGCCAAAATCAATATTATCAAAATCACAAGTCAATGGTATTATTATATATGAGTCCCTAAAATCAAATTTATTTGATTAAGTACAAACTTTATTAGTTAAGTTCAAAAAAGTTAATTGAAATAATTTAGTGAAATTAGATTTAAAAAATATTGGCCTAAAACCCTATTTTTAGTTTTAGAAATGTAATTATTTAATATAGCATAAAACTCATCAAAATCCTTGAGCTTGAAATGCAATGAGACACTAGAGATAAGTTATTTAAATTATAAAAATAAATAATATTGCATAATACACAATATGAATATATATGTATTTTTATGAATATACCTGATATATATAATAAATATGCTTGTAAATTAACCCGAAAATCTAAAAATATATAAAATAAGTGATAAATTCATAAAATTACAAAGAACATATATCTTAAAAATAAACAACAACGAAAAATATAATTACATAAGTATAAGTACCCATTATATGTATCAATTATATAGCATATATACATGTATATTAGCAAATATACTAAATATCAATATAAAATATTAATAATTAGCCTAAACATCAACTAAAACCTATCCAATTTGCAAAGAAAAGTTGGAAATTGTTGGATTCAGTCCTGGAAGCATGAGAAATATACCAAGCAAATGTATCAAAAGCAAATTCTTGAGAAAATAACACCTCTTACTTATCTTTTTCTAACAAATAATCGAATAAAAATTGCTTAACCTTTAAGGAAAAATTCACCCAACACAATATATAAAGGACTCTAGACATCTATTTACATATTTAGGAACCATTAACACTTAAAAGAATTTTCAAAAAAATTATAGGAAAAATAGAAAAATAAAAAAGGGAAAAAATAGAGCACCTAACACCTTAGCTTGGCTCCCCAACCCCCCTAATATTCTGCTATTGAAACCCATCAACCACTTGCAGTCCACCAATCATTTAGCTCTTCCAACCACTCCTTGCTAGCCAACGATCACCGAAGCTCTAGCGAACAGCTAGTCTAAGTTTCTGCCATGTTTTTCTTTTATTTTTTAAAAATTTAAACAAATTAGGAAAATTTTGAAAAAAATTAATTTTAGGTTATTTCGAAGATACTTTCATGCTGTAATTTTATTTTTATAAAATTATGAATATTTTATGTACTTGCTTAATAAATATATTAATCTTCTGAATTTTCAAATTTAAAATAATTATATTAAAAGATGTTTTTTTTTGCGCTAATTTTTTTTTTATAAAATACCTGTTGCACCTAGTTTAATGCTATGTAGTTCGATTTTGATTTTATATATGTTTAGTATTTATTATATTTTTTACCCTAAAAAATAGCTAAAATAGGGCCATTTCTAAAATAAATTAATTTTTATAGAAATAATTGATGAAATTGATATTTAATTAATTTTGGAAATTTTTAATGATTTAGGATAGGTTGGAATTAATTTTGCACAAAAATCATATTATATGCTTAAGTAATTATAATTTAAAGGCAAAAACATAATTTTACATATATAAAAGATAAACCCGATAGTATAAAACAAGTTATTGGTTGAATTCTTTATATTTTTTTAAATCTATAGAATTTTTTTTTGGATTTATTTAGTGAATATAGCTATTTATTATGAATTCTTTTAGTGAAATGGCTTAAATTACTAACCAAGATACATTTTAGCTATATTAAGCTAAAATATGATAATTTTTTTATTCAATCCTATACATGCCTATGTTGATCGGGTTTGGTTAGAATTGATTTTATCATATTTTGTGATATTATATAACCTAAGCTTTAATATACACATACTAAGGTTAAATACTACATATTCTAGTATGCTCTACTAAGAAATTATTTAGAATATTCTCTATTTATACAATATGGAAATAAAATGATAGTATTTATTATATGGACCCATATGTATAATAGAATTAAAAATATCCTATAGAAGTTATCTTTTAAAATAAATATCATACTATATATTATTGAGTTCATACAAACCCAATAATACCATTTTTACTAAAATTAGATAATCCAAGATAATAAAAAAATGTATTTTTATAATATTATGAAAATTTACATACTACGATAACTTAATCATAATTAAAATGTAACTTAATTGATTAAAGATACATTTCGATATAATTAAAATAGTATATGGTAAATAATAGATGATAGATTAATACTTTTCCCATTTCCACCAATTTATGAGGAAAGAGAAATGTAGAGGGAAAATATTTATGTGGGAACTAGAGAATAGAGTAAGCTATAATGGAAAGTAAATAAAGCAATTAAGAGTATATATAATATGCGGAGTCTAATAATCCTTTATTCTCTTAATATAAGAGAAGATATAAGTTAGAATATATTTGATTATACAAATTATAAAGTATTTATAAATAATTGGTATATAAAAGATACAAAAAACAATCATGAAAAACTAAATTGGGGAAAGGAAAAAGAACCAACAAGATATATCGATAATTATAATGTAAAATCAAGTTATACAATAAAAAGAGAAGTTGTAAAGTAAAATAAGGCATAATGCATTATATACAATAAAGACTCCTAACTTAGTTTTGGTTAAGACTTCTCACCTAGTTAGGCACAATACATTATACCGTAGGCACATGTGATAACAATGTGTATTTCATTATTAGAAATTTTATGACATTCGATTGTGTCTCTTAGTCTTAAGAGATACTTTTATAGATATTAGCATATGATACACTAGTGATATATGTGCAAAAATCCAACATTAAATGCATAAATATTGATTGTTAATTATATGCAAGATTAAAAATCCTGGAAAGCTAAATCTTTGTCACTTATTTTTTATTTTATGGAAGAATGCTAAATTTTTATAAGGAGAGAGTATTTATTTTTATATAAAATTTTAATATAATCAATACTGCCAATTGTATCTCGTAACTCATATAAATTATGAAAAAATTGCAATGTTTAATAATTGTTTTCTCTCTCTATAAGTATATAGAAAGTAGAAGCTATCAATTAAAAATGAGGTTGAAGGCCATTTACTCATTTGATTAATATTTTAAGATAAAATATATAAGGCAACAAAAGCAAGATTTGACCTTAATGGTCAAGATTAAACAAATAATTAATTAATTAACTAATTATATATATAGTGATATGAGTGTTACTCTAAAAAAATAGACCTTACATATTAAAAGAGTCATAAAGCTTCATATACGTAAGTTTGCTAATTTCTTTTAAATCTTACATAACTAGACAAAACTAAAGAAGATAATACTTTTATGAGTCACTTCTAAAAAATTATAAGATTCATTTTTATCTAGTATGGGAATCACATTATAAAGTTGAGATTATAGAGTTACTTCATACAAAAAAAAAAAGTAATTTTATATAAAAAAAAAAGTAATTTTATCATACATATGTGATAGGATTTAGAAGAAATGAAATAAAAAAGCAATATTTATCATTTCATATTTTACACATATAATATTCTTATTATTTCCACTCTCATTGAAACAATATATCATGTGAGAACCACTTATGGAAAGAAAAGTTATTTCAAAGCATATTAAAAAAAAAAAATTAACTTAATGGAGATAAGGTGCAATAAATAGCTATTCTAAAATAAAATATTTTTGCACATACTTAACAATAACTAAATAGGAAGGAGAAATTTATTGTTGTCCTAAAATAAGATATCATTTTGACACCAAAAAATAAATATATGTAGTATGATTGTTAGATGCACCTTTTATCTAAAATGCCAAGCATGTATGAATCATTTCCATGGAATAATTTTCCATAATCTTTTTCTATATATTCATAGGAAAAAAATACTATAAAATTTATATATTTTGGCTTATATTGAGGATTTTATTTAACTCAATAAGAATTCATAGATTGCGATGCCTAGCAATATGAATTCTCTAATGCTTATAAACCATGGTAATTAAAAGCTTGTCATATGCATGTAAATTATGTAAAATTAGTTTTTGTTATAATTAAACTTTTATTAAAGTGATAGAATATTGATTCAATACCGAATAAATGTAAAAACAATATAAAATGGAATAATGTGAACGGTGAAATTCGATTACTGTTAAGAGTCATCTCATACAACATATAAATCACAAAAGAACCAAAATAAAAATTGAATTGAATAGAAGCATGACTATTGGAAGATTAAAATTGAATATAATATAAAACTTCATCAGTATTAAGAGTAAAACATTTATAGTAACTCATAGAATTAAAATCACAAAAAAAGTTAACAACAAATTATGTTTTTTCCTTATCTTTTTCCAATTAAATTATTACACTATATAACTCTTTTCCATTCATTTTGATACATCAATGTTCTTAAAAAAATTACACAATATATCATAAAATTCCTTTAGTTGACATCTTAAGATGTTAATTTGATTTTGGACTTCTTATGTTGAAGAAGAAAATCTTCAAGATCTTGATGGATGTATTGTTTCCATTTTTTTTTTTTTAATACTCTAAAAAAGATGATAAATAGAATTCAATGAAAAAGAATACATTAAACATTAAGATAATGGATGGGTAGAAGGATTATGATAATTGCATTTGAATAGGAGAGTATCAAAAATGCATTACATGTAAGAGTAAATCATACATAATAGGAGTTTTGATGATCATTCAATTTTATTAGTAGAAATTATAACAATTAAATTTGATAATCATTACTATCAATAAAATAATTGAAAATTAATTGAGTTGATGGAATAAATATAAAAATAATAAGATAGAATAACACGAAAGATAAAATTTGAGTATAATTGTCCCTTATAACATATGAATCATAGATGCACCTTTATAGAAATCAAATTTGAACAAAACCACATCTAATAGCAAATTAAAATTGAATATAACATAAAATTTTTAGTACTAAGAGCAAAATATTCATAGTAACTTATAAAATTAAAGTCAAACAAAAAAGAAAAGACTAATAAATTATTATTTTTCTTTTCTTTTTCTAATTAAATTATTACACGGTACTATTCTTTAGCATTCCTTTTGATACATCAAGGTCCTTATAAAACAATTAGTCGTATCTATATATTCTTCAATTATGAATTAAGTTCACAAATAAGAAAAAAAAAAATAGTTCCCTTATTTGCAATAGAAATTACAAAAAATATATCATAAAATTCCTTCAGTCGGCATCCTTAGACTTTAATTTGACCTGTGAACTTTCTATCATGAAGAAGAAAATCGTCATTGTGAAGATTGATATCATTTTTTCAAAATTTCCTTAATGCTCTATAAAAGACAATAAAAATAATTCATTAGAAATGATATATTAAACATAATAAAATGAATGAATGAAAGGATTATGATAATTGGATTTGAATAGGAGAATATTAAATTTGCATTTATATATAAGAGTAACAAAAATTTAATAGGAATTTTAATTGTCATTCAATTTTATTGGTGCAAATTATGACAATTAAATTTGATAATTGTTAATACCAATTAATTACAAAAATTAAGTAAATCTAATAATGACATAAAAGAAAAAGGTAATGGATCAAAAGGTAGAAAATAAGTGAATTAGGGAATTATAACCTTAGGGAAATAATATATTGTAAAAATAAAAATAATAAATTATATGAAATATTAATATTATAAAAATGGTGATTTAGGAAAACGGGAAAAGACACCAAAACCCCTCTCTTTCTCTTTAATAATATAGATAAATGGTAATAATTACTCAATTACTTTCTATTAGAAAAGAACAAAGTAAATCAATAGAAAAGATTTTTTCATAATTCTAACAAATTAAATAGAGTACATGTTACATCTAAAATAAATTACAGATATGATAAGATTCTCTTTTCAAATGAGATTTGAATAAATTAAAAATAAGAAAGGTTTTTCCATTTTTATCAATGAAAAAGGAGTTTTTTTACTATTATTTCCTGTAATAAGTATTCAAGAGTTATCAACAACTACCATTAATAAAATAACTTTTTTTAGGAAAGAAAAAATATTTTTTTTTATCGTGCAATATAAATATTCATAACTAACATAAATAGATAAAGTACTTCATAGATCATATTGTAATTCACACTTTGATATTTTTCAAACTAATAATTCCTTTTTTAAATATTAATGTTATTTGGTAATAAATTAGATAGAGTACTTATGAGTTATGAGGACCATTTTTTTAATTTAGTTTTTTTTTTAAGACCAATAATTTTGTTTTGAATTTTATAGGTTATTCAATTAGCATGATATTAATGATTGACTTGGTGGGTTTTAAATGAAATGGCAAAAGAAATCAATATGAGTTGGTCTCTCCTCATGGGTTTTGCAATAGAAGAAAGAACTTTATATGAGGTGGGTGCTTTTGCAAGACCAAGACAACAACATTGACAAAGAGATTAAAAGGTTTTTGAGTAAAAAAGGGGGATTGAGGAAATTTGAATTGCTAAATAAATAAAGACATGGGCTTTTGATGTAGAACAAGAGACTTAGGCTTTTAATCTCTTATTAATTTTTCTTTTGGAATGGGGTCCATAGGTCCTTTGGGTCTCCATTTAGGCCCATCCTTACAACGGTGCTCAGTGTAATTTACTCTAAAATTTATGAAAATATTCATATTGTAATTATATAAAAATTGGTTAGTAAAAAAGAATAAAGTAAACATTTTTGTGAAGCTCTCATTTTATAGGAACATCTTCTAATCATAGTTAGGAAGTGTCATCTTTTGCTTTTTGTAATTAAAGTGTGACTTAAGATTTTTTTTTCCTCAATTGAAACTGTGAATCATACCTTCATTATCTATTTATTTAATTAATTATTTTTTTCAAGCGAGAACTTTATTCATATATCAAGATATATCAAACATTTAGTGGTCAAGAACTACGATTAATAAAGAGTGTATTTGCTAAAGGGGATGGGGATGTAGATCCCTAAAATCTTTTCATACTCCCTTCTTATCTTAGGATACAACCAATAAATATTTAACTTAAAATAGATTAAAAGAAAACAATAAAGAAAGATATGAGAGATTGAATCTCTTAAAAAAACTTTAGATCCCCAAACAAAAGATTTAATTGACTAACAAGATTACACTCTACTTTAATATTCATTTGATCTTTATTTAATGCCAAAGACAATCCCCATAGGATCACTAAAGCCTTACCACTTCTACATCTCCTTCGAAGACCCTTAAGGACAAAGTCAACAGTAGCACCCTTATAGAGTTACAAGCCACTAAACTACAACCTAGTATCTATAAAGCACCGTCAAAAGAAGCATCATAGTTAAATTCTAGAGATGCTCCCTTGTAGATTTAAGAGGTAGTTATATAATGTAGCATTTTGCACTATGTAGTACTTACTATACTTTAAGGTGGTGAACTACTCTAACACCACTTGTAACAAATGGACCGTAACACTTATCACTAAAATATTATCCACTTTGATGTGATACAGCATAATTTTGTCCTCTAGCGTAATTGCTTGCCAAGAAATCATCCATTGCTCTCTTTAACCATACTTAACCTTAGAGTTTTGACAAACTCCAAGTCACTGCACCAAAAGACACCTTAATTATTAGAGTTTTTTCACATTCTATTTGAAGAATAATACACTTACGATTAGATGTGGAATCAGTACATTTAAAAGGTAGCAATCATTGAGTTCATTATTGGATTAAATTTTGCAATTTCTAGTATTATCTTATAACCTTAAGAAAATTTAGATGATGTTATTAAACATACTATGAAGGTAGAGAGCAGTGATAAAGGAGTTGGATAAAGTCACTAGCTAGTAAATACAAATAAATCTACAAGTGATAATAGCCCTAAGGATGTACATAAGGGTGAGTATGATAGCAAGGCCATAAGGTTTGAGAGTAGGGTAATGGCCATATGTGAAAAATTCCTCATTCACCTAATTTGCAGGAGACAAACTAAAGGCAAACTGTAAAGAAGACTAATGAAGTAAAATGTTTTAAATGGTTAGGCTTTGGCCACATGTCATCATAGTGATCACAAGTGATGGTTAATAGTGAAATTACAAATTTTTAAGTAGATACTAAAGAGGAAATCAAGGCGAAGTTAACCAATATTAAGTAAAGGATGGAGAGTTTTGATGTGAAGAAGATGGGATCTAGGAATAAAAGGTCATGTAATGAGTCCTGTCCTTAGGAGGAGTTTCCATAAATAACTTGAGACCGTCGTGATTAGAGGGAGAACCTATTCTATATGATGTGCCTAGTTTAGGGGAAGATTTGTTTTATTATTTTCAATGGAGTAAATTGCACTAAATTGGCTTATAATGCATAAGTTGAGAAAATAGGATTTTAGACCTCTATACACTTAGCACTTCATAATAATTGATCATTCAATAGCAAATCGGTTATTCGCACTAGTAAGGTATGAATTTTTATTTCAATTGCTAATTAAATTGACATGGTCACTTGTGATGCAACTCCTATGAAGGTTACTCACATACTATTGGATAAGCCTCAATAGTTTGATAGGTTATCTATTTATGATGGTTTGAAAAATATCTATTCTTTCACAAAGATTGTTAGGGAATTAGGGAATTGTATTTCTACTGTTGACTTCAAAAGAAATTAGGCATGATTACACAACACTTAACATGAAAAGAAAAGGGAAGTAGAAATGTAATTTGTTTATCAACAAATGATATAGACAAGGAGATCTAAGAATCATGTTACAATTAGATTCGAGGGAAAATCTCTTAGTAGTGTTGATAAGCATCTAAGTTTGAAGAATTCCAGCTATAAGAATTTACAAAGAGGTTAAGGAGATTTCATAGGACTAAATTGCATAAGAGGTTAACCAAGAGGTCATATGGTAGAAGTCAATTAGCCAGGTAGTCAATCACCTAACAATAGACCAAGGTATGGCAATCGACTAGTTGATTGACTAAGAGGGCATGTTTGAAGAATTTTTTCTATCTTTTATTAGTCACTCAATTTCTTTTAAGTTTCATTTATCATACTTTCTTTTACAATAATTCTGGTTCGTTTTCATCCCTACATAAAGGCTTTCTATGTAATAGACAATTATTTTAGACCATTTACCATATTGAATCATTTTACATATTTAAGGACTTTCCCCTATAACTGTTATTATCAACTAATATTTATTGATCATGGAAAACCTTGGTTTATGAGATTATTGTGTATCTTATTAATAATTAAAAAACCCCTTCATGAATCCTTTGACTATGAGTTATATGATCTTGCAATTAATCAAGGTAAATAACCTTCCTTCAATTTATTCAATCGTGCTATAATATCAATTAAATAGTTTCAACTCTTGAATCACTTAGTTGTGTTATCATATCAATTGATTGTTTCAAACCCTCATTAAACTATAATTTACGCTGTCATATCAGGTTACAATGAAACAAACCTAGTTCAAATTAATCTCTAGTGCTATCATATCCACATATTAATATGCCTATATGTTTGTTTATTTTCTTGTTCATACAAAGTAAAATCCAACAAAATAAAAAAATAGATTCTTTATTTTATGATAAAAACTTTAATCGATAGAACAAAATATACGAAGCCAAATCATATCACTGATTGTAGTCATTATTCTTACCTTCCCAAATGGAGAGGGTGTATTTTCAATCTATAGTATCTTCCGAAAGTGGACTTGGTTACATAGATGTACTGTGAAAGATAGCTTATGCATCTATATAGTTGAGACCCTATAAGTGTAATTACCTATCTCATGACCTCTAGTTGGCGATAGTAGCTTTTGCTCTAGAACTTTATAGGCATTTACTTGGATTCGTAACCCTATGAATGTATTAACCTATGAACATAACTACCCAACTCATGACTAATGTCCATAGTTTCAATGAGGGGATGGTTTTAGGGAAGTTAGTTTTCATACCATAGTACAGCTTCCATCTGCACACAGCCAACTATGTAAAGAGAAGGATTTAGATTTTGGAGAGGGGAGAGTGTGTGTGCCATTAATTTCAAGGGTGATTCGGATGAACCTTGCCATTAGTAGCGCTTACAACAAAAGCTTATAGGCAATGACACAAATGGAATTGTATCATTTTATGAAGGAAAATGTAGGTCTCCTAGGTAGTGGCATAAGGTTGTGATTATGGAGAGGAGTTGGTGTAGACAACAGTTGACGAAATTTAAGTTATCGAAGAAATGAAGCTGACAGCTTAAAGCTGTTATAAGAGTTAATGTAGACAAGAGGAGAGGAACCCTTAAGTTTTAGGTACGCAGCAAGTCTTTATGGGAATCTCTCCCACCAATGGAATAGCACGGGTTGGGGTCAACAGAATGTGAAGTCCAAGTTATTAGTCCAAATTACTATTTATACTTAGCTAGTTTAGTAATATTTGCCCATAAGTTATATACCCAAAATGGTTAGAGAGGGGAAAAGATCTATTTTTTTTTAGGGTACTTACGGGAATAGATCCAGTATCCTTTTGTTAATATTTAGATAACGGAGAATCATAATCTATCTTAGTTGCATCTATTGAACTTAATGATTTACAAAACTCAAAAGCCATAAGAAGCTTGTTTAAACAACATTATGAAAATCCTTGTATTTTTCCAATCCAAATTCTCTTCGCAAAGTTCCACTTTTAATATCAAAGATCAGAACTAGCAAAAACTTTGACATGATCCTTGTTATTAGAAGGGGAACTTGTGGAAGCACTCGTCAATGAAGTAGACAATGACAATGCAGGTGGAAACAAATTTATCAAGCTCCCTTGTGGTTGAGAGCTCAAACTCATTGTCTTGCTCAAGTAATTTGCTGCACATGCAACTCCGTTACCTTGACTAGTTAATGGAAGCGAATTTTCTGAAGATGAACCACCTTGCCATTTCATAGCCAATGTAGAATTTCCTCCTTGAATAAGATTATCGATGGAGCCAGTCGTGCCATTACCAACGAATGTTGTGAGTGCGGCCACTAACGCAGTTTGGAAAGACGGATTCGATGCTAGTACCTTTGTAGCTTCGGCTAATGTGTCTGTCAAACGTAGCTGGGAATCTGGAGTAGCACATGTAACATTCATTGGCGCGTAGGAATGGTAAAGATGGTTTCTATTGATAGGTTGCATTGTGTAGTTCCAATTACTTGGAAGTGAAGGAGATGATGTGGACGAAGAAAAGCTTAAGCAAGGAGAGGAATACTTTGGAAGGAAGTTAGAAGAGATTAGAGTATTGAGTTGGGAATTGTTGGCAGGTGTAGTTAGATCGAGAGTAATTGTAGGATGAGAGTTACATGTTGAGATTATAGAGTTGGGGAAACAGGCTTGATATTTTGCATTTTGGGTACTCGTATTGGAATCCATTCCACACAAGTTGGGAGAACTTGACATGAAGGTTGAAGCAATAGCCGACGAACCAGGACCTGTCTGTGAGGATGTGGAGCGAGACTGTAACATTGATGCTGCCGCTGAAGTGGTGGAGGCCATGGCTGTGGCTGAGATAGGAAGTGGATGGTTGTGGTTTCCTTCATAGGTAGTAATTAAAATGGACATGTCTTGGGAACATCGTTGTACCTAGTAACAGACAGATCATATAATTTAGAAGCACGGTGAAAGCAATATTTAGAAAGTAGAATTAGTTACTGATGTTGAATCATCCAAAACCAGTATTCCTAGTTTCTAACATCTTATATATTGGAAATACTTTGAATTACAAAATACTAGGTAGTACCTGTTTTCTCACTGGACAAGATGGCGAGACGGTGCAACGGTAATATGCCCTAGGACATGGATTTCCTTTTGCTATTTTCTGTCCATACTTTCTCCATTGACATCCATCATTCATCTATTACATTAGAAATAACAAAAAAAAAAAAAAGTTAATTCCTTCTTCCACGTTAGTTGCACCTAAAATATGAAATATAACTTATAGTCTGAATAAATAATATAATATATATATATATATATATGTGTATAGACACATTTTGGAGGACGTGTACTTTCTTTTTCCCCTCTAATTCTAGTATATTGGTGTCTAAACAAGTCGGAGATACAAGATTGCGTAAAGATTCACAAGAGTGGGAAGCTATTCTTATCCTACTTTCCGTAAAAATTAAATTTAAGACCAATGTATAAACTATTGAAATAAGATGCCTATATAATTGAGTAACATAATTCTGAAACACTAATAGGAAATTCATCATTTCAAAGTCACGAATTCATTTTTAGACAAAAATCCATACTATAATATAATTAAAAGATAAGGAAAACTTATAAAACCATATTAATTTGTAATATGTTTCCTATTCAAATACATAGTACTTAATGTATTGCTAAAACAAAGCATAGCCACGAGCCAGTTTTTTATTAGGTCCAGTTCCAAATCCAGTATAATGATTATAGATTCAACTCTGCAGAAAATAAAATGACAACTTATCTACCAAGTGATAATTTTTTTTTTTTTTCAATTATATTATGAATGAATAGCATAAAATCGAATATAGTTATTTTTAATTTAATAATATAAATGTATCGAAATATATATAAATATAGCCATTTATAAAAAATAAATAAATATATATATATATATATCTTACATTTGCATCTAATATAATTTTTCAATAGATTCTGTCTTGCTTTGTGTCAATGAAAAATCCAGTTATNTAATAATATAAATGTATCGAAATATATATAAATATAGCCATTTATAAAAAATAAATAAATATATATATATATATATCTTACATTTGCATCTAATATAATTTTTCAATAGATTCTGTCTTGCTTTGTGTCAATGAAAAATCCAGTTATATAGGATTACTCAAATCATCACTTCGAGGCAATTAAAATAAACGTTAACTTACCGTAGGTGTATCACATCGAACCCTGACAGAAACCCTTGCTTTCTTCAACTGAGGCTGTTGCAAAACAACGTCATCCTTACTGCTCTTCATCGTCTTCGAAACTTTACTTGGTGGCCATATCGCTGTCGGCTCCTCTTCCTTAGTTTCTTCAAAGCTTTCCTCAGAACTCACTGGATTATTTACATCGTTCTTCATCACTTGTTTCTCCATTGACCTTACTGATTTCTGGTATTTACAGTCGAGCCCAAGTGACAATTCTCTTTCCATTGTTTGCTCATCTTTTCCATCTTTCAAGTTGCTATTATTATTATTATTATTCAAGGGCATGCTTGAAGTTCGTCCAAGAGTAAGAGAAAGTTCAGCAGCAGCTTCTTCTTCTCCGTCTTTTACCTTTTTTTGAATTTTCGAAGGGGATGTTTTCATTGAGTAGTTTTTATTTGTCTCGTCTTGTCGAAAAACATCGAAGAATTGCCTTTGTAGTGATTGATAATCTTTCATCATCTGGGAGAGCAATGACTTCAGTTTTTGATTTTCTTCCCTGACCTTTCCCATTTCGGCTCTTGTTGATTTTAGCCGATCCTCCTGCACAAATTAAGAAGATATAACACAAGCGAAAATCGCAAATTATAAGAAACCGATTTGTCATCTCTTTTTCTTGTTTATACCTCATCTCAAACATTTTCTGTATCATAATTTTGTGATCGATCTGATATTTGATAAGTATTCAATGCAGATATTTCCATTCGGTTTAATATCTGACGTTAGTTATGATCTTTTGAGTACATTTTTATACTGCTTAAGATAATGTTTGAGGGCTTCATGTTAGCTTTGAAAATTCATGCAATCTGAAAGTATCCAATACTAAGAAAAAAAGGGGTTGATTTAATGTATAGGGTAAAGTAATTAAATTCATTTTTATAGGGATTTATTAGATTCTTATTTTATAAGAGAGATATATATGGGATTAGGCTTTATCTGTTTTCTTTTTTAAGCATATTTCGCTTAATATTCAATACAAAACTAATACCAAATATAAAATAACACAACCAAAAAAACACGGGTTAAACATGTGTAATCTAAAATTAACTTTAATTTGGGGAAAAACAAAGAACAATCCAAAGTTTAATTTTCGTTTAGTAGTGCAGCTTTGGTTGTAGAACTAAAATGCTAATAGTTTATATTTGGGTAGCCGAATAACATTGACTTATGTTGGTTATTTATTGAAAATATTCATTTGGTTACTTCGAAAAATAATCTTGGATGAAATTCCGGACAACAGCCATTCAGTTGCAAATATCAGAAAAATATCTTCCTCTCATTCACATTACAAACTTAAAATAATATGTTTCTAATAGAAATACCCCATATTATATCTCTAGATCTATTCAAAAACAAAGGAAAAGAAAAAAAAAGCAGAAAAACCATATATTTGCACACACACACACTCACATATATATATATATATATATATATTATATATGCTTGAATATAAATTCTAGATTTATGTGAACGAAGTTAGAATATGTACCAAAAATGTTTTTATTTCTTACTTGTATTTAAATTCTCAAGTTCAGCTTTTAGTTCTAACCTTGTGAAGAGCAGCAGAATCCTTTTGATCAGGAGAGGAAGAAGACGTCTCAAAACTACTGCCTTCTAGGTCATAAACATGCTTACCACATCCTTTCTGATAAAATCACGAGAAACGATATGGATTGTATAAAAATTATGATAACCCATTGTTTCATAAAGTTGACCCAATTGTTTTACTTACAAACTCAGATTACATTTAATTAAAATCAACATATCAGAGCAAAAGTGTACAAATATATGTATATATAGATCAATAGATTAAAAAAGAAAAAAAAAAAAAGGAAAGAAAGAAACACACACATATATATAGATACATATATATAATATATATACATATGTAATTGTACTTAATGCATAGGCAGTTATCATCATAAATGGATATATCAGATCAAAATTAACAAAAAATACTTCCCCCTTCAGATGTGAAAAAATTATCACACTTCATGAAAAGAAGTTACATATTCCTTCCATTTCTTCACAAAAGGATAAATTTTATTGATATTAAGGCATCAGAGTAAGTTACAATCAAATAGAGGGAACAAACTTTTGATCCAATGGTATCAATAAAGCCTCTAAAAAAAAAAAAAAAAATCCAGTTGAAAGAAATTTCTAAAGAAGAAACTTCGATTCTGATTTCTTTACTTAATTTACGCTAAACAATTCGTAGATTTATTTGCTTTACCAAAAATGAAACAAATGTCTTACCTTGTTAATCCCTGTGGCTGTGGTTGAACATTTTTCATCACTGGCACTGGATTTTGTGCTCTTTGTTTCCATTTATTAATCTTCTATTTTCTGCAACTCCTTTACATTATTTGGCAAGAAAATGTGCCGGACATCAGTACAATGAAACTGTTCCTTGTCTATATAGGAGGATTCTTCAAAGATTTTAACTTTAAAATAATTATAAAAAGAACTAATTTCATAAAACAACATGTGCTTAGGTATTATTTCGCATGTTACTCGTTGAGAAATGTCAACTTACCCGAAAGACATTGAGACAAGCAATGAAAAAATTCATTTGCACTCTAATTCCTTAGAGTTGGAGCATTATATTAATACAATAATATACTACCAAGTTTAATAGGAAAAAGAAAAGGACAATTAGTTTTCGATGGAAATATAATAATGTAAGATAAGGTTTTTAAACATGATATATCAGTTTCCTATATGAAAATAGTTAAATAATTATGCCTAAATTCAACGATAATACATCTTAACTTCAAATTCAAATGCCACCATCGTCATAATAAATATAAAAACCATACCAGTTTATATTAAACACAATCAAGGCAGCCAACCAAGAGGTATATTGGAGTCAACTTATTTCTGCCATTGTCAGCAAACATGACTTGAGGAGCCATGTGGGTCCTTGACTTGGCCCCCTTTTTTTATTCCTTGACCACTATATTATAGTTGATTTTTCTATGCAAGTATTTTGAAGAGGACATGTTTTTTTCTCAAGTGGAATTTGAGACTGTGGATATGTGTGAATGGTTATTAATTTATATATAATGTGTATATATACATGATATATGAGCACATATTGATCTGGTGAGCATCTCTTCCAACATTAGACTGGAGGAGTTTTACAATCTTGAAAGTGTGTGTGTATGTATATGAATTGACAAAAATCTCATCAAATTTCAAGAGAAAAGGGAGAATATTTACATCAATTGAAGTCGAAAGATAATAAAATGTTGTCTAGATACATAGTCAAAATAAGAGCTACTGCACTTTGTACGAGTTCTTTTATTCCTTTTTGTACCTTTCGTAATTTCTTATTTGATTAAGTTTATTTTAGTAGATGTTGGATGCATACGAGAATGATATTAATTCTGCTTAAATAGTTTTGCAATACACATACGGTGACGACGATATTTGATTTTGTAACGCAGGCCTGTGATGATTTTCAAATCTTTACCTCAAGTTGCCATCTGTCCACTCTTATATTTACACATTTTAATATATTCTAAATCGAAAAATTCATTTTTATTTTCCCACTTTTTTGATTCAAAGAATTAGGTTTCATTAAATCATAGTCTAATATAATACGAATATGCAAATGCACAGACTACTACTGCATATGTAGTATGAATGTACGTATATTTATCTATATATGTTTGTATGTATGTATATGAATAAAACATTTATGCCCCCTCAAGGTTTTCACATATTAAATTTTAACTCACATGAAGAGACTGAAATAATAACCTGTTTGTGTTATGCTATTATGGCTATTGATCTAAGCGTACACAGATCACTGTAGGTAGCAAAACGAAATCTATGCTACATTCGTTGTCGCTGTGCATCCACGACTTTTGAAGGTAACATATGCTAACCTACCACTTAAGCACAAGTTATTCAGATTATCTCGGACTCAATCTCATCTACTGACATTCCAACAGATATAGAATTGTATAAATAGCTCCATCGAAGTTAAAATACCAAAATACGGATGGGGACCTTCAAACCTATTGAGCTGTGTATGGCTGGATAGTTTGCATAGTATGATACGCTATGTGTGAACTAGCCACCATCTTGCAAACCTGCACTAACTATGTAAAACTCAAGTTAAAAATAATAAATAAATTAATTTGAATGAATTAAAGGAAATAACTATTTTTTATATTTAGCTATTGGTATGACATATAATTAAATATTTAGTGTCGGGGGTAAAATGGTCATAGAAAAAGTTTCAAACATCAATATGGCTTGTGATTACACAGTAATGCCAAAGGCTTTTTAGTCCAAAAAAAAAAAATAAGGAGGAGTTATACTTTTACTAATCATCTAAATGTACTTTATAGTTACCATAACTCTCTCTCACAAAACTTACAATACTTCCTAGAGAATTCACAGAACCCATCTCAACATTAATTTCCTAATCAAGATTCACGTTCTTGAAAGAGGAATTCAACAAGAATCAGTCTTTCCTCCTTAATCAAGTAAGTGATCCTTCTATTGTTACTGTTAGTATGGTGGTAGTGATGCGGCTGTGATGTAATTACATCTTGATGATGACGTAAAGTGGTATTAGGATGTATAGTATGTGTATACCGTGTCTTGTATGAGTGTATTTATATCGTGGAACTTCTATGTGTATATATGTGTGAAAGTTGTAGTTTCAAGTATTACATGTGTGCACGCGTGGATTGGAGTGGCGATGTGCTCTGTGTATGTACATGTAGGACGACATGTTGGGACTTGTGTGAATGCCAATATCGTGTATGCTTATGTGAGGAAGATATTAGAAGGATATATAGAATACGATTTGGAAGCTTAAAGTATAGAGTTGAGAGTAAAGTTAAGGAGAAAGAAGTATTGAGTCATGAAATTCTAAACTAGCTTTTATATCTTGGATAGGTACAAGAGAACGCGTAGTATTTAATCAACTTGAGATAGGAACTTCAGGTACGGGATACGTATTTGTTGAATGTCTGTGTTAGGTTAGTGAATATAAAATGAACTAATTGAAACTTGGACCTAATTGTGTTGTTGGTTGTGCTTGGCTTCGACCACCCATTGGTCGGGTCCAATGGTGTTGGTGAGATACCTGGTGATCTTTATGCGATGTTGTCCCTAGTAGAGTCCCGCACTGAAAGGACCCAAGTAGATTAAAGTTGGTTTATGACACTCAGGTGTTAAGGAGTACTCAACACTAATATTTACATTGTATTTGTATGTATTGTGTATTAGGGGTTGTGAGTAACCCCAAGTCTCAAGACACTGAGACTGTGATGGTTACAAGCCTAAATGAAACATAAAATTTATTGTTTGTTGCATTTAGTAGCAGTATGCATATGTATGTATTTAACTAATACTTGTGTTACATAAGCGTATGTATAGTATCCTATACTGATCTTTAGCTCACCCTATAAGAATTGTTATATTTCAACTACATGGATAGGTTATGAGGTTAATGAAAGGGTTTATATGAAGGATTATAGATTTGATTATTTATACTATGATGAGCAGGGAGATTATTATTATTTTGATGATGGAGCTAAGGTATCGTAGTTTAATTGTCTAGGTAGACTTAAGTTGTGTTTATTTTCATTGTAATGGTTTATGATGAGACTTATGTGGTTATGGAGTCACCTATGACTCCTGTTGCTAGATTTAGTAGTTCATTTGTTGTTGAAGCTACAGACCTCTAGTTGTTGATCTAGAGTCCTTTTGTGTTTTACGGAGTTAAGTAGATGACATTACATTCTTATTTAATTTCAATGGATGTTAAATGATGAATTGGTAGATCTCTTGTTATTATCTTGTAGATCTTAGACAAGTTACAAGTTTTTAGACGCCTAACGTATCAGTAGAAGTTAGGGACATATGGCGAGGTTATGGCGTCTTAGGTTCTAGGGTGTTACGGCTTTTAGTGGTATCAAGGCCTAGGTTAAAGATTTTTAGGAAAATAGGAATGATAACTCGTAAGTGGATAGCATTTAAGTGATTAGAACTCATTACCCACTTCATCACGGGTGTGATTAACGAGGATCAAGTGATCAGTGTCCATTACCCCTTTAATCATGAGCGTAATAAGAGAGAATTGAGTGAATAGCGGCCATCACCCCCTTCATTACGGTCGTGATCAAGGTGGTGATCGTTGCTAGAGTGAAATTTTCACTCTTCTCCATAGCCGTAATTGAACATCTAGGAGTGATCCCCCCACCCCCCTCTCCATTACAGCCATGACTAATGGAGATGTAACAGACAAAAAAAATAAATAAATAAAGGAGAGAGAGAAAGAAAGAAGAAGAAGAAGAAGAAAAGGAAGCTCAAGTAGCTAGGGATTAGGCTTGAATCCAAGAATGAACTGTTAAGTATTTAAATTTTATCTTCAAGTTACCTTATGTCCTCTGAGTATTCCTTGTTGCCTTGTCATTCATTATTTCTTTTGTTTACCCATCTCCTAACCTTCTTTTGGTTGATTTCCTTTGCTCCATCCTTAGAATGTTGCCTAAAAAAGCAGGTTCAAGTTCTTCTTAACCTCAGGACTACCCAGTTAAAAGGCAAGACGCTCAGGGTAGTCAAAATATATAAGGAGGCTAGGGTACTTAGGGAGGTTATAGATTACCTAGCACTTGGAGACAGCAAGACCGATAGGGGTATAAGTTTATGGAGGTCGATGTAGCATAGTTACTAAATGCTATGAACAATCTGGTGGGTACCATAGTCCAACAGCGAGAGCAAATTAGACAAGATGTATAGATAATCTAGGCTAATGCTGATGCCTGGCATCAAGAGAGGCAAACAGTTCGACAACGGGGGATGGATCGTTTCCTAAAAGTGGCTAAAGAGTTTGACCCTAAGCCTAATGATGCTATTGTTGCTGAGGAGTGGATCAAGCAAACAGAGAAAGCTTTTACCATGGCTAAGGTTCCACATGATAAGAAAGTGGACGATGCATCGTTCATGTTGAAGGGTAATGCATTGAAATGGTGGGATGATACCTTACACAGAGAGCCTAATTTGGGGGCTTGGACTTGGGAGAGGTTTAGGGATAGATTTTTCGAGCATTTCATTCCCTCTAGTATGAGAGAACAAATGTAGCTAGCATATTAGACTCTCCAGCAATGGAGTAAGACTATAGCGGCCTATGAAGCTGAATTGGATTAATTGGCCTGTTTTATTCCTGAAGCTTCTAAAAGGGATGAGCAGCCAAGGATTAACAGGTTTGTTCATGAGTTGGAGCTTAAGCTACATGAGAAGGTTATAACCTTTCAACTTACGACTTATGTAGCAGCAATTGATAAAGCTAAGTGTTTAGAGCAACTTATGAAGAAGAAGTAGGATCAATTAGCTCGTAGGACAAGGGTGGCCTTAAGGAAAAGGCCTATGCCAAGATATGTGATGCCAAGGTTAGACAAAGCAAAGAGACTAGTTCTAGGGGTGGTTATTAGAGAGGGTAGAGACAGGCCAGTAGAAATGCAACCTAAACTTGTGGTGCTGCCAGCACCAGTTCAGACGAAATTGACTATACCTGTTGTAGAGTACACACGATGTTTCAAGCCTCATGAGGTGTTAGCTTGTAAGTGGGTAGCAGGAGCATGCTTTCTATGTGGGAATACGAGACATGTAAATAAGGATTGCAGAGAGTCTATCATCCTATACTAGGGGGTTTGTTATAGTTGCGAACAAAGAGGACATCATATGGCAGATTGTAAGGATATAGGAAGCCAGGCAACCTAAGGAACACCAATTGTGAGACCCTAGGCAGTTCCTAAGGTAACTCATCCTCAATAAGCTGGCCCACAGCAAAGAGCTCCAACCCGCGTCTTTACACTTCAGCACCAGGACACCACCCATGACATAGACACCATGGCAAGTACACTCTTTGTCCTATCCCAAAGTGTTTATGCACTTTTTAATACTAGTGCTTCCCACTTGTGTGTGGTTGAGTCTTTCGTACATGTGTGTGGTTTGCATGTTTCTATCTTGGATAATTGTTTAATTGTGAATACCACATTAGGGAGTGGAATGATTTTAAATCGAATTTGTAAGGATGTGGAGATAATGGTTTAGGGAAGGGTTTTAGTAGCAGACTTATTAGTGTTGGAGTTATCAGATTTTGAAGTCATTAGGGGGATGGATTGGCTATCAAGATACCATGCCACATTCGATCATTATAATCAAGTAGTGTTCTTTCAACCCTCAAGAGGAGAACCTTTCAGTTACAAAGTAGAAACTCAAAGGCTAACTCAATGTATTTTATACGAGTTATGGGAAAGGCCCACTATAACGGCCATGGTAACAAAAGCGAACAAGACAGAGTTGGAGTTACATTTGACACCAGTAATACAAGAGTATCAAGATGTGTTCCCTGAAGACTTACTAGGTATTCCACCTAACAAGGAAGTCAAATTCAGAATTGATCTAGTTATAGGGACAAAACCTATTTCAAAACCGGCTTATCGGATGGCGCCTACTAAGTTAGTGGAGCTTAAGAGTAGTTGCAAGAGCTACAAGATAAAGGCTTCATTAAGCCCAACTCGTCACCTTGGGGGGCTCCAATACTATTTGTGAAAAAGAAGGATGGAAGTTTATAGATGTGCATTAACTATCGAGAGTAAAATCAGGTTACAATAAAAAACAAGTATCCCCTTCAAAGGATTAATGACCTCTTTGATCAGTTATAAGGTGCACAAATCTTTTCTAAAATAGACTTGCATTTAGGGTATTATCAGTTGAAAGTTAGGGCTGATGATGTAGAGAAGACGGCTTTTAGAACCAAATACGGGTTATATAAATTCCTGGTAATGCCTTTCAATTTGACAAATGCTCCAGCAGCATTCATGGACCTCATGAATCAAGTATTTAAGGAGTACCTTAATAAGTTTGTCGTTGTTTTTATTGATGACATCCTTATTTACTCTAAGAGTAAGGGAGAACATGAAGAGCACTTAAGGATTGTATTAAGAAAGTTGAGGGAAGAAAGGCTTTATGCTAAGTTTAGTAAGTGTGACTTCTGGTTAAAGTAGGTAGCTTTCTTAGGTCATATAGTAAATCAAGATAATATAGCTATCGACCTATAAAAAATAAAGGCAATTATTAAGTAGCCCAAACCTTCTACAATGTTAGACGTTAGAAGTTTTCTAGGGTTAACTGAATATTATCGGAAGTTTGTAGAGGGCTTTTCTAAGATTGCAAGGCCTTTGACCCGGTTGACTCAAAAAGGGGTAAAGTTCGTATGGGATAACAATTGTGAAGTAAGTTTCCAGCAATTGAAAGATAGATTGGTGACAGCCTTAATACTGAACTTACCCCACAACGAGGAAGAGTTTGTTATTTATAGTAACGCCTCCATATAAGGGTTAAGGTATGTTCTTATGCAGAATGGTAAAGTGATAGCATATGATCTCACTAGCTTAAGCTATATGAGAAAAATTACGTTATTCATGATCTAGAATTGGCAGCTGTGAAACATGCGTTAAAACTTTGGAGACACCACCTAATAAGAGAGAGATGCAAGCTATATACAGATCATAAGAGCCTCAAATATTTCTTCACTCAAAAAGACTTAAATATGAGGTAGAGACGTTAGCTAGAGCTAATCAAGGACTAGAACCTAGATATTCAGTACCACCCAGGTAAAGCCAATGTGGTAGCCGATGCCTTGAGTAAGAAAAGACAAGGAAATATAGCTAGCTCAATTACTACTCAGAGGCATTACTTGAGCAAATGTGTCGACTTGATTTAAAGGTGTTGACTAGAAAGGTTAGAGCTAGATTGGCAAGTTTAAGGATATAGCCCACTTTGATAAATCAAATTAAAGCTGCACAGTTAAGAGATCAAGAGATCCAAGAGATCAAAGACAGGATAAGAGCGAGGAAAGCTCTAGACTTTACAGTAGATGTTGAGGGAGTTGTGAAATTTAAAGACAGACTATGTGTACTAGCACAGCCAGGTTTAAGAAGTGAGATTCTGAAAAAAGCGCACTGTAAGCTCTCAAAATTAAGTTTAGGACAACCAAGCCTAGATTCAGGACTTTTAGGGAAACTTATCTAATTGAGCCCAAACTTTACAACTAAGATAGAAAAGTTAGACGAAGTAACAAAGTGAAGTTAGATTTTAACAATAATGACCCAAAATCCCAATTTTTCCCTTCAAAGTAGGAATATTCAATATAACATTAAAATGCTCGGAACTCTTAAAATTGAGCTCAGATTACGATAAGAACTTAGAGGTAAGTTAATTGAGCTATAAAATGAGATAATATAATATAATTTACTATACAAATATACGCATAATTTTATTAGTATATCCGGTATAAATAATAATTATCCCTAATTACGTAATTATATATCTATTTTGTTGAAATCATAAAATTAATTGAGAGAACATATCCTAAAAATAAAAAATATGTTAGAAACTTAATTATATGAGTAAAGTTATATATTTCACGTGTTATTTACATAGGGTATATGCTTATATACTAATTAAATAACTAAATCCTAACATATAATATTCATATTTAAGTAAATATTTAATAACACTTATCCAAATGCATTGGAGCTTGCTGGAAAAATTTGTATGGCAGGAATTTAGGATCATCTTGTTGATTCAAAAGTGAAAGTACGAGAATAGGACACCTCTTGCTTGGTTCAATTAAGATGAAAGAGGAAAAAAAATATATAAAATAATTAGAGGAAAATTATTCAACTGACTTTTAAGCCTTATAAAAGGGAAAGAATATTAGACATGTAAATTTTGAGCAGTTTGGAATCAAAAACACTTAGAGGAAAAAATTAGAAAAAAAATAGTAGAAAATAAAAAGAAATTAAGAAAAACAGAAGAAAATTTGTGCTAGGATATAACCATAACCTAAAGTGATTCTGCTGTGGAGCCCAACCAGATACCACCAGTCACCACCGCTGACTACCGGAGCATCCAAAAACACCAAGGTCAATTATCTGTCCTGTTTTTCAATAATTTTTAAAAATTAGTAAATCCACCTAGAAAATTATGAAAAAAATTTTACTTAGGTTATTTTGAACATGCTTTCATGTGATATTTTTATTTTTGAAAAATTCGTAATATGTAATATACTTTCTTAAGAAATTTATCATTCATCTGAATTTAGAATTGTAAAATAAATATACTAAATGATGTTATTTCTAGTTGAAAATTTTTGTGTAAAATGTGTATGATATATAAATAATTGTTATGTAGCCCGAATTTTTATTTGAATATTTTTAATATTTATTGCAATTTTTGGCCTAAAAATAACTCGAAAATAAGTCGAAATTATGAATTAAATAGGAAATTATGAAATTAATTGATGAAATGAACATGTACTGATCTATAATAAATAATAATAGTATTGAGTCAGATTGAAATTAATTTGGTATAAAAAGAATCATAATTGGGTAATTTATGATAATTTAGAGATAAATTCGTCAATACGAATATATAGGCGATAGATCGGAAACTTGAAACCAAGTGATAACTAAATTTCCCACATGTTTAGGAGTCTATAGAAATTTTCAAGGAATTATTTAGTAACCCGAACTATTTATTACAAATTTACTAGGTAAAATAACTTAATTTACAAGTTAGGGTATATTTTTAATATTAATAAGCTAAAATAAATTACATAGTTAAATAAAAACTATATATATGATTACTAATCAGATTGGATTAAATGAATATTTTTATTATATTTATTAATATTTTCTAATCGAGATCACTTTAGGTATATTAGAGTTGGATAATACTTATATTATAACGATATATGGATAAATTAGGTAAAATACAATTTAATAACGTAAATTACATATAATACGATCATATTTATATAATTACATATAACTGTATTAAAAAATACTCGAACTACCCGTTAAAAATCGTCTAGAAATGGGACTCGTAAAACGTATCGTTAGATCTATACGAATCCAATGATACTAATTTTGTTAAAATCGGATAACTTTAAGTAATTTAACCTATAACTTTATCATATTCAAGAATGTACGTATTTCAGTAATCTTACCGGAATTAAAACATGAATTAATAAATTAAAAGTACGTTTCCATACGATCGAAATGATATATAATACGTAATAGTATATATGATGAACAGTATCAACAATTAATAACTTACTTCGATATGTAGTGATAATACGACTATATAATATGGAAATAGTAATAATAATAATAATAATATATCTATAACCCTTTTAGATTAAACCCTAATATTTTCGTAATTATTACGAAAACTAAATTTGGGTCTTTTGTGTAAATAAGATCTTCCGGTACAAAGACAGTTGACAATTCAAGTCAACAGTGAACGTTTAAATAAGTTAGAATTGTGACTTCACCGCTTGTTGGGATACTGTATAAAGTATCCAAAGACCCAATAGTACTTCTGACTATACTTGTAGTTAGTTAATTATGCGCATACTGTGTGTGTGGATGATACTTAGTTATGACAGGAGTTCAACTCCTTGGTATGCTGTTTTGCATGTTTGCATTGATTCTATATTGTATGAACTTGGTGGCCACCCCTAATTAAAACTAACATTTATTCGACTAAAATGAAACTGGACATACATAACACCCATTAAGAGAAATGATTAAGAGTGTTAGGCCAAATATCGACTTCCTTCGATAAGTATAACTGAAATAGTCCTTTTTCCCATCCTCTATCGAACTAAGTGACAAGCGAAGAAGTTAGGCAAGGCTGGGAACCGTGGTTCGAAGACAGTCATGGAAGGAGGGTGTTCTCTATTACACAAGTCCGGGTTTAGTTTGACTTGAGTCGCGATGAAACTCCTCAATCCAAGTTGGAGCGGATGTAATTTCTCTAACCTCATAGTGGACTAGATAATATTGTGCAATGTTTCATTTGATTGATTGCATTGCATTTCATCATAATTATTAACCTTATTTGTGTTTGTATAGTATTCTTTTGACTCCATCCCACTTATTGAGCTAGTTATGCTCATATCCTTATAGACTCTTTTGCAAGTGTTGAATGAGGTCAGGATATTCAAATACCACCGTTCTTAGGTTAGTGTACTGCTATTAAGGAAAGTGAGGATCGAGAATCAATTAAACCTAGGCTTTTGACTTTGTCTTTTTTAGTTTTTGAGGAAACTAATTGGGAATTCCTTGGAAGCCCACTAGTTTCCTAACTTATTGTATATAGATTGCAAAACCTGTAGATTTTAATAAACTCTTCTTGTAAACTTTACCTTTGGACGTAAAACGTTTGTATAAATACTATTATGGTATTAGAAAATAGGTTGTATAGAACAGGTATTTTGTAAAGCTTTACCACAAGTTTGATTATTAATAAGTACCAAAACAGACGTTTCAAGCTGGTTGAGTTGTGTACGCCTTGTATGAACTATATCTACGATAGCAGTTATGAAGTCAACTTCTATCTTAGGTTAGTTTACACGGCGAGACTGTTATAACTCTTCCTATTTGGGGCATGACACGTACTATTCCGCCTATTCCGTTCATCTAAGGGGTACGAAAATGTATAAAGACGTGAAAGATCACTACTAGTAGAACAATATGACGAGAGAAATAGCAAAATATGTGTCCAAATGTCAAACTTGCCAACTAATTAGAATCGAGCATCAAAGGTAGGCCAATGAGTTACAACCTTTGCTAGTACCAGAATAAAAGTGGGAGCATGTGACCATGGACTTCGTCACTGCCCTACTTAAAACTTTGGCGAAACATAATGTTGTATGGGTGATAGTAGATAAGTTAACCAAGTCTGCACATTTCATCCCCATAAACATCAAGGATCAATTAGGAAAGCTCACCAAGTTGTACATTCAAGAAGTAACGAGATTGCATAGGATATTGGTATCTGTCACATCCAATAGGGACAGCTAGTTTGTCAGTCACTTTTGGAGAAGCTTACAAAAGGCTTTAGGTACCAAAAGTGACTACTTTCCATCACCATAGTGCTACTTGTTGAGAACGTATGTACTTGACTTCGGCAGACGTTGGGATGAGTATTTAGCTTTAGTGGAATTCGCTTATAATAATAGTTATCAAGTCACCATTCAAATGGCTTCATTTGAAGTACTTTATGGTTGGAAGTGCAAATCACGTATTCATTGGGACAAAGTGAGAGACAATTAGCAAGACCGGACTTGGTGCAAGAAGCAGTGAATAAGATTAGGCTAATTCGTTAAAGGATGCAAACTGCTTAAAGTAGGCAAAAGAGTTATGCCGATAGGTGGTGTCACCCTCTAAAGTTCCAAGTAGGCAAGGAAGGATTGTTGAGAGTTTCCCCCAATCAAGGGTGTAGTCAAATTCGGCTTAAAGGGTAAGTTGAAACCGAAGTATATAAGCCCTTACAAAATCATAGAAAAGATTAGCAAGGTGGCCTATTAGTTGGAGCTTCCACTACGGTTAGAAGGTATGCACAATGTTTTCCATGTATCCATGTTGAGAAAATATAAGAAACCTGGTCCGTATCACATGGAAGAGCCACACGTGCAAATAGTAGATTTGGAGTCGTTAGAGTTACAACCGGACATGACGGTAGTGGAACGACCTATAAGGATATTCGACACTAAAGTATAACAACTAAGGAGAAGGACTATTCCTTACGTTAAACTTCAGTAGGCTAACCAATCAGAAAGATAAGCAATCTAGGAACTTAAGGATGAGATTAGGAGCAAGTATCTAGAACTATTTGAAGGCTCAAGTATATAAACTTTCGAGGACGAAAGTTTTGTTGAGGAAGGAAAAACTGTAAAACCTAAGTTAAAAATAATAAATAAATTAATTTGAATGAATTAAAGGAAATAACTATTTTTAATATTTAGCTATTAGTATGGCATGTAATTAAATATTTAGTGTCGGGGGCAAAACGGTTATAGAAAAAGTTTCAGACATTGGTATGGCTTGTGATTACACAGTAATGCCAGAAGCTTTTTAGTCCAAAAAAAATAAGGAGTTACACTTTCACTAATCATCTAAACGTACTTCACAGTTACTGTAACTCCCTCTCACAAAACTTACGATACTTTCTAGAGAATTTGCAAAACTCATCTTAACCCTAATTCCCTAATCAAGATTTACGTTCTTGAAAGAGGAATTCAACAAGAATCAGTCTTTCCTCCTTAATCAAGTAAGTGATCCTTCTATCCTCATTCTATCTGTTTTAATTTATACTTTTAGGGTTCCTTTAAGTTTTAGGAATAGAGGTATTGTTGCTGTTAGTGTGGTGGTGGTGATACGATTGTGATGTAATTACATCTTGATGGTATCATGAAGTGGTGTTAGGATGTGTAGTGTATGTATACCGTATCTTGTATGAGTGTATTTATATCGTGGAATTCCTATATATATATATGTGTAAAAGTTGTGGTTTCAAGTAGTATGTATGTGCACACGTGGATTGGAGTGGCGATGTGCTCTGTGTGTGTACGTGTGGAACAACATGTTGGGATTTGTGTTAATACCGATATCGCATGTATTTGTGTTAGGAGGATATTAAAAGGATATATGGAATACAATTTGGAAGCTTAGAGTATGGAGTTGAGGTTAGAGTTAAGGAGAAAGAAGTATCGAGTCATAAAATTCTAAACTCGCTTTTATATCTTGGATAGGTACAAGAGAATACGTGGTGTTTGATTAACGTGAGATAAGAACTCCAGGTACGGGATACGTATTTGTTGAATGTCTGTATTAAGTTAGCGAATATAAACTGAACTAATTGAAACTTGGACCTAATTGTGTTGTTGGTTATGCTTGGCTTCGACTGCCCATTGGTCGGGTCCAATAGTGTTAGTAAGATACCTAATGATCTTTGTACGACGTTATCCCTGGTGGAGTCTCATACTGAAAGGACCTAGGTACATCTAAGTTGGTTTATGGCACTCGAGTATTGAGGAGTACCCAACACCAATATTTACATTGTATCTATATGTATTGTATGTTAGGGTCGTGAGTAACCCTAAGTCTCAAGACGCTGAGACTGTAATAGTTATGGGCTTAAATGAAAGATGAAATTTATTGTTTGTTGCATTTAGTAGCAATATGTATGTGTGTGTGTGTGTATTTGACTAATACTTGTGTTACATGAGCGTGTGTATAGTATCCTGTACTGGTCTTTAGCTCACCCTACAAGAATTGTTATTTTTCAACTACAGGGATAGGTTATGAGGTTGATGAAGGGGTTTATGTGGAGGATTACAAATTTGATTATCTATACTATGATGAGAAGGGAGATTATTATTATTTTGATGATGGAGCTAAGGTATCATAGTTTAATTGTATGGGTAGACTTGAGTTATGTTTATTTTCATTTTAATGGTTTATAATGAGACTTATGTGGTTATGGAGTCGCTTATGACTCCTGTTGCTAAATTTAGTAGTTCATTTGTTGTTGAAGCTACAAACCTTCAGTTATTGATCTAAAGTCCTTTATGTTTTACAAAGTTAAGTAGACGACATTACATTCTTATTTAATTTCAATGGATGTTAAATGATGAATTAGTAGATCTCTTGTTATTATCTTGTGGATTTTAGACAAGTTATAGGTTTCTAGACGCCTGACGTATCAGCAGAAATTAGAGACACATGGCGAGGTTGTGGCGTCCTAGGTTCCGAAGCGTTACAAACTAGCACCTTATAGATCATAGCTTCCAAATTCTATAGCCAATTGAGTTATTATTAATAAATGTGTTGGATACATTCTCCTTTATCTAAATAAGCTAAACTTCACTTTTAGATTTTTTAACAAGTTCGAACTTTTAAACTCAACTCAAGTTCAATAACTTTTAAACAAACTAAAACTAAATCTAAGCCTTTAGAAACTCAATTCGACTCGACTCGTTTAAAGTGCTATCAATGATCATACTCCACTTATTGCAAATCAATAAACACTTAAGGAAAGTATATTTAAGAATTAAGGAAAGTATATTTAAGAATTATTCGTGTATTAATGTAATTCCTTTCATGATGAATGAAAAAAAAAAAAAAAAAAGGAAATACCACATGAAATAGTCATCTCGGTAATGTTTCTTTTATGATGAAAATGCACGGCCATAACTAAACCATCCTCCTGCCGCTACATTAAATCAACTCGAACGAGACAATATAAATAGTAAGAAAATAGAAAAAAAATTTCAATAGTACTAATATATTACATAAATCAATGAGTAAAGTATAAATATAAAGAACTAGATACTAATATGATTTTGATATTATATAGAAATATATATAAATAATTAATTGAACATATAACAGATAAAAAAAACTAAAAGGCAAATGATAATGACATCATAAACATCATTTACTTTTACTTGTAACGGCAAATGTACGCCGAACACATCACCAGCAGTAAGTTACAAGTGAAAATGACAGAGAAAATCGAGATGAAATTCAACAACGTAATAAGATCTTTGCAACAAAGTGATATAAAGTGATATGAGCACGATCTTTCAACGGAATGACAACTTCTCCTATAATTGACAGGGAAAAAAATAAAATCAACAACGTGGCCGTTTGCTTTTCTCCTTTGCAATCTTTATAAGGGACTTTAAAAAGAAAAAAATATAACAAAGAGTAGAATATGAAAAGATAAAAATTATAGAAGTAAATATTATAATAGATCGAGTAGTTAATAAAGTCTCGTTTATCTTATTTTTATGATGTTAATTAATAAACCAATTTATTTTATTAATAGCGAAAGCTAAATAAAATATTTCTAGCATATACTAGTCATGGGAAAAAAAGGAAGCCGATAACATTTGATCATGACGTCAATAGTCTTACTGTTCGCACGGCTTCCTAGAGTCTTTGAAGGCAAGGCCAAAAGGGTAATTGAAAAATATCAAAATGTAGGTTATATGTATAAATGGGGTGAATAGATATAAGATAAGTATAAGATCTTATATATATCTTTACATACTCTATTTTGATGGGATCAGTCATATTCTTTATTATACTGTAGATTTAATATTTATTAGATCTAAACGGTTGAAAATACATTCAGTTCAATGGTTTATATTTAATAAACATCAAATCAAAGATTGGATAGATAACGAGACTGATTCGATAAAAAAATATAAACAAGGCTACAGAAAAATCCCATAATTTATGCTATAGACATTGGTCCCTAAATCTTTGAAATCGGAACTTACTACATGACATTTGAAACCACCCTATACTATAACCTATAACCTGTAAAACTAATAGGGTACATGGTACTATATAAAACTTATAAATTTTATTCTATCTTCCTATAAATTTCAATTCTGCACCTTATGTATTTAGCAAATTCCAGTTATATTTTTTTCTTTTCCATGCCAAATAACTTTTCAAACATTATCTAAACCTATTGCTAAATGGAACCTTTTATTAACAAAATAATTAAATGACAAACTCATAAGCATACATGCATAAAAGGATAAAATAAAATACAAGTTCTTTAAAACTAACAACCAATATTATATAGAAAAGTTTGAAGTTATTATTTTTAGGTTTCAATTATTAGTTTTAGATTTAGAGCCTATATTGAGTTTCATCCATTTCTTTTTAACATTAATACAATATTGTTCTTATGATTTTAGTAACATAAGTTTTTTTTTAATCACTAATATATATATATATATATATGATATTATTTTATAAATTCTGAAGAGTAGGTACAAGATATCTTAAAACTATCTACACTCAATATACTTTAGAATACAAATTTCACAGTAGATAAAAGGTATGAAAACCTCATACCCATACCTTAGGAGTTGGTTCCAAAAAATTGTAACTCAAAATTTATCTTATAAATCTTGATATTCATTTGAAATCTATCCAATCAAATAAAATATTATACATTAAGATTACCGGCTCACTCCTATGTACAAATGAATTGTAGATGTATAGTGTTTGATATACTCATCCTTTAGTAATATCAAAGGAATAAGAGAAGATAAACATGAAATTACCTTTTGAAAAGAAAGAGATGATTGTGAGAAAAAAAGATTTAAAAACCTCCTTAAATATAAAAGCGAACAGAAAGTAGTTTAAGAATTCGAAACAATTTCATGACTAATATTTTCCCATTTTCTAGATTTAATTAGTTATGATATTATATTTTTTTTTATCTTTTTTAATAGTAAACGTTTTCAATTTCTTATTTAGCATTTTTGTTGCAAATAACCGAACATATTACCGGCTTATAATAATGATAACAATAACTGACCGTAATCTTAGTTTGTTCCCGTATCAGCTTGGCTGGGTAAATAAACAATTATGGCCAAGATTCAAAATTGAGAAATTATAAGTGATAATTAAGGGGATCCCCTTTTATAGGAGCAACTTGTAATAGAAAAACGTTCCAGCGTTTTTTTAAGTCGTAGAAATTACTTTACTACTTTATTCCAGTAATGCAATGTTGGCAGGAGGCTTCTTGGTTTCACAGCCGTTTCCACATAGCAAGAGCCAAGCGACCCATACACTTGATATAATCTTACTACCTAAAGCTGACGGGCCTTAAATTGATTTTACTATGGTCTTGCGTACACCTAACAATATTGAATTAATTTATCTTAAACGAACTTGTCCATATATTATGTTTTGCATTGTGTGCGCAATGAAGTAAACAGTGAATAGTAAAATAGAGGATAAAGGAGTGGAAATAAATGGTCAGTTTTTGTTCGTTAAATTAAGTAGAGATGGCTGCAAAAATAGACCTGCGAAGAGAGCTCATTAATCTTCGTATATTCTGGCCACTTGTATTAATGCAATGTATATGGCTACATGCCCTTTATTTGATTAGATCCATTTGAGGCTACGTTTTTGAACTAAACTAAAAACTGATTTAGTGTTCCACCTCCAGGAATGATTATAAATGGAGTATGGATTGAAGTGGAATTGAATGGAATGCATTATTTGTTCAATGCTTCATTTGATAATGACCACAGAATCACAATTTTGCTACATTAATTTGTTTTGTTTGGGTATATTCAGAGTAAAATGAATTTAGTATAGTGTTATCAATCAAAAGTTCTCCTAGCCATTTAAGATTCATCAATAAAATAAAATATATATTCTATTATAACATATGTTATAGTATTAAATTTAACGAATATTTATAATTACAAATACACACTTTATAGTATGTATTATATGCTATATGATTTTCTTTTAATTAACAATAAGAAAAAACTTCATTATATTCACATAAAAAGATACATTCTAATCTAATATTAGAAACAGACAATTGATCTAAAAGAATAAAACTTCAACGAAAAGTATCTAAACTGAAAAGGTTTAAAATAAAAACTTCGTTTTCTAATCTCTAGATCTCCTTGTTAAAAAATCAGTTAATCTGTTCACTTCTTTGTATCTATGAAAAACCGAAGCTTGGATCAAAGTCATCGAATGCTGAACACTTCATAACAAATACCAAACTTCCCATCTTGGTTTGCAAGATCGATAAATCCAATGAAACAATGTTAATGAAGACCCTTTGGCTTTTACCTCCCCACATTGTCACTTTATAGAATATTTGAAAGAGACAGAAAAGGCATGAAAAAAGTGTCAAGTAGATCAAAAAGAGTCTAAGGCAATATTTTGCAATAGCTTGAACACTTGTTGCTTAAAACCCTTAATTGCATCAAAATCTTTTGATATTGCTTAAGAGGTTGACTTTTAAGCAACGCTATTAAAATTGTTGTTATAATAACTTTATTGCATCAATATGGAAACAATCCAATACATTGTTTTTTGAATAAAAGCTCCAATTTATACATGTCACCTTAGCTTAATAACTTTCAGCAACTATTTATAGAGTTGTTGCATATGTTGACAGAATATGCAATCATTCTAAAAAGGGCGTTTACCCTAATAATGCAACCAATTAAAAACATTGTAAATTTAATTGTTATAAGCAACGATCAATTTTGCTACTACCTAAGTAAAAGTCCTCTTTTTTACAATAAATACTGAGTCAATATTTCTCGGTATATTATATATTAATAAAGTTCTTAATAAAAAAGCAATTAAGCCTATCCCATCCATTAAGAAAAGTTCAAATCGTCTTTCATTCAAGGGCTTTTCGCATTTAAAGCTAAAATAATTAATAGATCTTTCCACCAAATTTGACACAAATAGTAATTAAAAGGTACGGAAAACCTTTGAAGTGAAATTATATGCATTAAATATTAATATTTAATGATACCATTTAAGCTAGGAGTGATTTCATATAAACAAAAATATTATCCACTAATTTCAAGAGATTTCCATTCGCTTATATAAGTAATTTTAGTATTCCAATTATAATGCTTTTATTAGGTGATCATTGTTGTTTTACTATGATCGAAAAAGCTTTTACTTCTATGATATCCCTTACATAAAAAGGCAATATGACTCTACTTATCAAGATGCTTTTTGGTGTAACATTCTCGAATTCATTAAAATTTCAAGGTAAAGAATGATTCACCGAGGGGGTAGAGGGGAAGAGAAAAAGTTGCATTAAGCGACAAAATTGTATGGGATTTAATCCGAAAGAAGTCACGTACGTGCTGCGTAATAGGTCACGTTACACATGACTAAGGAAATTATTTGACTTATACATATAGGATAATCAAGTGAGTTAGAATAAGGAGGAGAAATAGACAGTCTTAGTAAGTTCTAACATGCTAGATGACAAGTGAAAGAGTATAATAGCATCAAACTCTATTATTAATAAAGAATAGGGTACTATTTTTATGGTGTTTAAGTATTTGAACTTTGAGATAAAATTCCAACAAAATAATAGCATTAGTTGGAATTTGGACCCACCCCACACCTCTCTCTAACTGAGGAGATAAAAGAGGTATTTATAAAGGATGGTAGGCGAATTCGATCAATTGGATTATGATATTGATTAATGGCTAAGATTGAAACCTTTTATATATAAGTATTAGATGGACTTTTTCCATTAGTTTAGGTCCAAATAAAGAGCTTTATATTTTATTAGTGTAAACCAAACCAAAAAAGGTTAGATCAAGTAGATCAGGTAGATTGATTCAATGGACCTTACTCTAAACCCACCATACTAAATCTCCTTTAATCATCCCGAATTCTCATGGGCTTAACTCTCCTGGCCCTAATACCTTAGCCTAAAGAGTCAAATCCATGTCTTTATTAGGCTTGAAGCCCATGAGTCTAATTTAGCCCTCTATATTTTAACACCTGACTAAAGTCCTCTAGACAAAATAGAAAGGGGTTTGGGCATTAAATGAATCTTTCAATTAACTTTGGCACATATGCGTTATTAAACAACTGCGCCGTTGCCAAATTCATTCAAGAATTGGCTTAATACGCAAATTCGCAACACCTATTATTTATGTTTCATATTTTGACTAGATTGAGTTGCAGATTGCTCCCATAGCAATACTGAAGTAAATCTTCTTCAACTTATCTTTCTAAAATAGATCTTCTTTATGAGCTGAATCATCCCTTCAATTCAATTTACATGAACTATTTGTTCCATTGAGTTGGATTTCATACATTAACCTATATTAGCAATCTCATTGAGCTGACCTTCATGCACATATAGTCATAAATGCCTTGTGCAACTCAAACTGTAACCAGGTGTAGTACTTTTGGAAACTCAACTTGAAATCAAACTCTTCGAAGGTTTGTAAAGGGAGGCATTAACTAAGAAATAGCTCATCTCATTTAACGTATGAATTGCCGCAGTTAATTCCCTTTTTAGCTTCTATGGCTCCTTCATCTATTCAACATCAAGCTTTGAGCTTGGTATATAGTAGCTCTATTTTCTTAAATATCCCCATTGACTTGGGCGCCATGGTCTTTAGATCACTCGAATCACATAAGCTTTTCTTTTTCTCTCTCTTTTATCTAAGGTATAGTTGTTCATGTTGAAAACATGGCTTCTTATGTCATTCCTACTTTCTTAATAAGTATAATATAGGGACTAACCTCTAGTACCATTAGGTGACTAAGTTCTTTAGCATAGAAAGCATATAGAGCCAACTAAATATATAAATGCTGCTTCAAGCTAGTTGAAATTGTCTTGTCCATAAAGAAAACAAAAGGAAAATATTCCTTCTCTTTTCATGGTGACTTGTAAACTTGGTCTAGCTAAATTACTTTCTTCAATTTATGTATGTAGACATTCTATTCCTTTAGATTGCCTCTATGTTGTAATCTTGTCATAGTATAATTCCATTTGCATTTTCTTTTGTGACTTTTCAAGCCATTCCCTCGATTATGTATACGTAGATATTCATTCTTAAAGCACAATGACCAATATATATATACTTCGATTGGATACCAATGTAAGGAACTTATTCTAGTATGTTGTTCAATCCTTCCATGTATAGCAATGTTATGGTCACCCGTACTTATATCTTCATTCTTTTTTAAGCTTCAATCAATAGCTTTCTCTCTTTTTTTTTTAATTTCCAAATGAGGCATGCTTTTAATGTAGACATCGACTCATATGAACAAGCTAAAGCCATTTTCGATCTTCATTGCATTCTTCTATTCAGAATAAAATAACATGATGGCAACACCTGTATTATTAAAATCAAGCCCGACATGAACTCATCCTTCAACTTGCTAGCTCTTAAGCTTTTTAGGATCCCAACATTATTAATTATATCTACGCTTTCTTAGATTGCTAATGGGTAGATTGGCAAGAAATGCAACACATGTAGTTTCTCTTCCTTTCTTCTCTACGAATCCCTACAGTCATGAAAATGTTTCCCTATGCTAGCCCATGATACTTGTAAATGGCAATCCATATATCAAATGCCCTCTATCCCTTTATTTCCTTTCTTCTTTTTGTTTTATACATGTGAGCCACTTTTCTATGGATAAGCATTACAAAGGTGCAATTTTTACATAAGCACGTACTTAAGATCAGGTATCAAATTTTGGTAAATTTAGTGTGTAACTAAGATATATCTTTTATTATACAAAAAAGACAAGTGTCACAATGCGATTAATATAGAGTGCATCTAGGAATATTTTTCTTTTATGTATACATACCAGTATATTCCCTTCTTTTTTTCAAATATCCGACCTCTCATTGATTTCGTCGAGCTCAATCACACAATAGAATTCTTTTCTTCTTCCTTCTAAAAAAGACTTCACGTAGCTTCAATTCCATTGCTTCTTCATTTTTCTTTTTTTTTTCATATACACAGTAGCCTTAAACTCTATCCATTGTTCTTCATTCTTCTTCTCTTCTTTTGCTACCTCTCTTTTCATTTCATTCATAACTTCAAGCTCTCGCTACATCTAATTTCTCTTCTTTTATTCAATTCATATCTATATCTAACTCTATTCATTCTTTTTTTTTTTTTCATACACTTCCTTGTCCAATCTTCCCTCAATACTCATTTACATCTCCATGCACAACTAGCTCTTGTTATTCATATTATTTTTACAGCATCCAGTTTCTTTTCTCTTCTCCTCTTTTTTTTTTTTTTTTTTTTGTTTAAACACAAATTCCAGCTCTCATGGTACTTTTCTTCTACTTGACACACGTTGTCTTTCTTTACTCATCATTTCACTTTTAACTTCATTCCCCTTCAAGTTAAAATATATACTATCCTTGTCACATTTTTCCATATCTTCACATTTCACCAAAAAAAAAAAAAAAACTAAAGGCCGAAGATTAAAGATTGCCAAAATTGTAGGAGCATATGGCAAGAATCGTCACAAAACTCAAAGACCACAGCACCCAAGTATCACTACGGACTCTACTATTGATTCCATTAAGGGAAGACTAGCTACAAAGAGAGACTACAATTGAAACTACCAAAGTAAGAGATTTTCTTTCTTTATTTCACATTTAAAGCCTTCTTTCCTTCTTTTTTTTTTCTCATTGCTATTATTATTGTCTAAGCTTCTAACTTATCATTCTTCATCCTTTTTCTCAGATTATTCAAAAGGCCACAAACAAGCATAGTGCCCAAGAGCATTCTTCAACAACCATGACCTAACTTGTTCATTGTTTACGACAAGCACAAGATTCTTAATGTTGCACAGGTAGAGCAACTCAACTGTGTTTTCTATTGTCCTCCTTTGCCTCTTGCTTCCCATACTTCTTTCTTTTTGTACTGCATTTTTTCTTGATCTTCATCTTCATCTTCATTATCATGTCACGATCACTTTATTCTTTTTTTATCCTATCCTTTATCTTGTGAACCAGTAGAGACACTTGAACTTCTTCATCTTTTTCACTTCATTTACAACATTTGATTGCTACCCCTTATAGTATATGATTTTGGACAACTCTATATAAGCCACTGAATGTTTTTTTAACCAAAAGGATTTCTTAGCCAGAACTATTGATTTCTTTATTGTTTTCACTTTGTGCACCTTGAATAACACTATTGTTGTTGTACAATTGTCTTCGAGTCAAACTTCCCATTAAACCTATGTACATATGATCCTCGTATATCCCCACATGAAATAAGAACTTTTAAGCAATCCTTAAGGATTGTCACAATTATACTTCTTTTTTGCATTTTAAGCCAAACTTCATAAGGTAATAGAATAAGTATGTACCCTCTAAATACAAAACTAGACTTATGATCCATGTTAAAGCTCAATTCCTATACCAAAGTATAGAATACCATAGGTCAGATATTGTACAATACAAGCACAGCTACATCGTCAAGCTTGAAACACAACACTAGCACGACTATAAACTTTGATTACCTGGAAATCGTACAAAACCAGTTCGCATGGAGTAGTTGCTATATAGATAATCCAAGATCACGGCTACACAAACCAAGGGCCCATCTTCTTTCCCAAAGCATACTCCCTTTAAACTTTTGGTTTTGATTAACAACCCATAAATGCTAGCAATTGCATCTGTACAATTCTAAAGCACTACCCAAATACTATTGTAGTCTAAGTGATAACATTACAAGCTTCCATTTCATTAAATAAAGCTCTTTCTTCTTCCATATAGGAATTCTCAAAGTATGGTATTCTAAGAAATTATATTCCTCATAGGCATCGCACTAAACACTTGCCTAGCTTCCTCTAAACAGCCATTCCTTATCAACTCAACAATCATTGCATTCCATGAAACAATAATCCTATCCAGCCTCTCATCAAACAATACCCTTACCTTGTGAACAATCCCTGCTTCCATAATCCCGCAAAGCATCAAAGTCCAAGAAACCACATTTCTTGCAAGCATTTCATCAAAGAAACTACTATCCTCCCAAAGTCTTCCATTTTTGACAAAACTCAACAACATGGCATTATAAGTAATAAGGTTTTGATCTAGGATGATCTTGAAGAGTGTTTTAGCTTCATCAATGAATCCATATTTACAAAACCTCAAGAGCATTGAAGTCTAATGGCTTATTCGGCTGTGTGGGCCTCTTTGAGGCATTTCGTTAAGCAAGTGTTGTGCCTCATGAAAATCCCCTCTTAAGATACAAGACAAAACTTGGGTGTCTCTAGATGTGAGTTTAGAATAATGGGATTTTGAAATCAGGAGTTAGGCACTAAAAGATTTATGATGAATCAGAGAAGATTAGAAATATATAGGTTTGTTGATAAATGAAGCTATTATAATGGTAAGGCCATGAAGAAGTTTTGTTGTAGTGAAAGAATTAGCCTTTATGCATTTTTTCGATAATGTTTAAGAGTTAGGCACCAATACATGGTATGTTTGAGAGCTAAGACTAAACCAAGCAAGAGCTAAAGAGAGAGAGATAAGAGGGTTTTCTATTAACCAAAGAGAGGTGATAGGAATCAACCCCTTGGACCGATCACGCATAGTCGAGCTAGAAGACTCTAAGGATTCACTTGGAGGATACTAGCTCTAGGTCATAGTTGAGACAAGGATTCTTATACCAAGCTGATCTCATGCCAACCTAAACATCACATCCTTACTTACATCAAATCTACCCTCATTCAGTAGCAATGCTTTATCCCAAGAGACAACCTTAGAGTAGCCAAGGGGAGCTCCTGATCCGACCATAAGTACCCTACCCCAAATCAAGCTAACTTCTCCTCAGAAGAACTAATTAGTCCTTGACCTAGTCCACATCAGGTCAACCCCTAAACACAAGCGTCATTCTGTTTCCACCTACCTTGTACCATATTTCTCCCATCTAAACACCAAGCAACACGTGTCTTCTAACACAGTATTCCGGAATGATTCTTTCTTTTCCATACTAAATATTTTTTATCTTTTTTACCTTTTTTTAGTATGTCTTCTAGGACCTAGTTATAGAATACCCTTTTATCTTTTCATACATATAAAGTAACCCTAGTAAACAGATATATAAAACCTTACTTTCTTATATGCGAACAATCATCTCTTCATCACAAAAACTATTCCTTGGAGCAACCTTAGTGTTCTCGTTATCATTCAACTCTTATCTATTCCCTTTAGCAAGGAGTCATGGCAAGTGACCCTTCAATTCGGACCAATGCGTCATATTCAGTGGATTTTAAGTCAAATAGGATCGAGTGATGCATTATATCCATTCAGTAACTATACAGACTTTGCTAACCTTTTTCTTGTTTGTTTTGGTATGCTTCGTTATAGTACCTTTTTATATGTTCAACCCCCGAAGATGCATCAACTTCACTAATATCATAGCACAGTTTCACGAGGGAGTGTGTAAGGTTGCAGTGAAGTTTTAATCTGCTTTACTGTTAGTAGCTGTTGTATTCCTACTGTAGCTACTGCAGTGTGTTTACATAATAGCAAGTGTGGTCTCATTGTTTCCCAATTTCTACTCAGATTCTCATTGTGAAAACAGAGCAAATTTGTTTCTATTCTATTTGAGTAGCTTTCAGGTATTAAAGTTGTTAGCAAGTTGTTAATCCATTTGAGCAATACTATACCATGTCATATTCAAGTGTATAGGGAGTTATCGGTGACTAGAGCAGTGCTACTCAACCTAGTCATGGTCATATGGTAATAAAACCCCAAGGTCGATTGACGATAAACTTAATAGACTCATAAACCTTGTTAAGAGTCTAGTTACCGCAATGCAAGTTAACAGACAACAACCCCAAGTTATGCAATAGCAAAACCCATAGGAAGATGCCTCTAAGAGACACTATGGCCAAGCAATTGGACCAATCACTCAATTCGACCACCACGAGCTAGAGGAGTAGCAGAAAAAGCTACTAGACAAAGACTAGAGTTGGAGGAGATTAGGGAAGATGATGAGAAGATTGATGTTGAAGAGTTTAGTGAAGAAGAAGTAAACTATCACCAAGCGCAGGGACAAGGATGCTGAGTTCCTCGAGGGTTAAACAATGTTAAGGTGCAAATCCCGCCCTTCAGTAGAAGTGGAGATACAAATGAATACTTGGAGTAGGAAGAGAAGGTCGAGAAAGTATTTGAATGTTATGGGTATGAGAATATGGTCAAAGTCTAACTTGCTACGTTGGAGTTTACTAGGTATACCACCATGTAGTGAAAGAATCCGAATGCCACAAAAGCAAGAGATGGAATATGAGGTGTTAGAACTTAGAATGAGATAAAAAGGTTGTTAAGAGGTAGGTTTATACACGAGACTTACCTCCAAGATATGTTTGCAAGGTTGCAGGAGCTTCGCTAAGGAAGCCAATCTATTGATGACTACGTAAGAGAGTTTTAGATGTTAATGATTCGATCCAATGTGGAAGAACCAAAGACCCGTACCATATTGAGGTTCATTTCTGGGTTCAAGTATGAGATTTACAATGTTGTGGAAGTACAAAGGTTTTATATGTTGGAAGAGGCCATCAAGATAGGGCAGAGGGTTGAAAGGCAAAGGAGAAGTGTTCCGAGATGACTTGAGCCGACACTCTCATAAGTCCCAATACCACACTGACCTATACAAGTTGAGTCGAGAAGGCTACACAGAACTGAGGAGTGGAATGACCGATCTAAAGAGAGCTGAGGAAAGGGTCGAGCAAATCATCTAGGTAGAACCTAGAGGAGAAGATCCGAGTTGTTCTAGAATGGCTAATACTGAAGAATGTCACTGAGGTCTAAAGTTTCCATAGCATAACTTCTTTCTATAGGCAATTTATTAAGGACTTCAATACAATAGCCGCCCCATTAACTGAGTTGACAAAGAAGAGTGAAGGATTTAAGTGGAACGATCGAGTTAAACAGAGCTTTAAAGAGATTAAGGAAGAACTCAACTCGGTACCTATCCTATCACCACCAGATTTCAATAAACTCTTCGAATTAGAATGCGATGCATCGGGAGTTGGAATTGGTGCTGTCTTGATGCAAAAGCGATGACTTATCACCTACCACAGTAAGAAACTGATTGGCCTTGCCCTGAAATATTCTATATACGAGAAGGAGTTATACTCCCTTTTCCAAGCCCTTACTATTTGGCAACATTATCTGCTACTACGAGAGTTTGTTATCTATATTAACCGCGAATCATTGAAGCATCTTGGGAGTCAGAATAAACTCTCAAAGAGATAAGCCAAGCAATTGGCATTTATGGAGGGGTTCTCGTACATCATTCAACACAAGAAAGGAAGCGTAAATGTGGTTGACGATGCTTTATCATGACGGCAAACTTTGCTAACCACTTTGATAACAAAAATATTGGGATTCTCACTCATCAATGAGTAGTATGCTACTGACCGTCACTTCGGTCCCGTTGTTGAACAATACCCAGAAGGGGTAGTAGTTGGAGGATATTATCTTAAGGATGACTATCTATTTAAGGACCGTAGGCTATGTATTCCGAGCTGCTCTATGCATAAGCTATTGATCAGAGAAGCTCATAGTGGAGGATTATCTAGTCATTTCAAGAAGACCACAATAGCCAACCTATTGAAAGAAAACTTTTATTGGCTTGGTTTAGCTAAGAATGTCCATAAGGTAGTCAGTAGTTGTGAAGTGTGCAAGCGTGCTAAGGGAAAGAGAGAACCCTATGAAGAGTACATGCCACTGCCAATACCTACTTTACCTTAGGTCGACCTCAGCATAGACTTTGTCCTAAGGCTGCTCCAAACATCTAGAGGGAAAGCTTCTATTTTTGTTGTAATAGACTGCTTCAACAAGATGGCACACTTTATTCTATGCCATCGGATTAACAATGCTATATATATTGCTGATTTGTTTTTGTAGGAGATCATTCGACTACATGGAATACCGAAAACTATTGTCTCAAATCGGGACACAAAATTTTTGAGCTATTTTTGGAGAACTCTTTGGAGAAGACTTAGAACTAAACTTGTATTCAGCTCAAATAGCCACCTTCAAACTAATGGCCAAACTGAAGTGGTAAATAGGATGCTAAGCAATCTACTCAGAGCTGTCATGGGAAAGAATTCACGGGATTGAGATCTATGCCTACCAATTGTGGAGTTCACATACAACCAAACTATCCATAACACTATTGGGAGGACCCCATTTGAGGTCGGCTATGGCCTTAACCCTACCATTCCCCTAGATATGATCAATACCCCAGCAGCTACTAAAGAGAGTCAATCCAGAGTGGATCGAGCCCAAAAATTACATGAGCTACACTAGTCTATAACTAAGAAGATTGCCAAGTTCAATAAAAAACAGCATGAAATTGGTAGTCGAGGCCACCGAACTATTTCTTTCCACCCAAGAGACTTGGTATGGATACATCTCAACCAAGAACAACTCCTACACTTAAGACAAAATAAACTATCTCCTAGAGCTGATGGACCATTCAAGGTCCTGAAGAAAATTAACCACAACGCTCACCAAATCGAGTTGCTTGATTACTATAGAGTTTCTATCACCTTCAATGTGTCCAATATGATCCCTCACTAACCAATAGAAGAAGACCCTGCAAGCGCCCTAGAAAAAAGAGCAAAGACCACTCCAGAATTGAGGACAAATCTTTCTAACCCCTAAGCAAATGATAAGAATCAACCCCTCAAACCAATTACACACAGCCAAGCTAAAGGACTCTAAGGACTCACTCAGAGGATACTAACTTTAGGCTATAGTCGAGACAAGGATTCCTATCTTGACCTAATCTCATGCTAACCTGACTATCAAATCCTTACTTTCGTCAGATTCGCCCCTGTTCAATAACAACACTTTATCCCAAGAGACAATTTAAGAGTAGCCGAAGTAAGCTCTTGATTCGACCACAAGCTCCCAATCCAATCACGAGCTCCCACCCGACCTTGAATCAAGCTAACTTCTCTTTAGAAAAACTAACTAGTCCTCGACCTAGTCCACATCAAGTCGACCCCTGACTACAAGTGTCACTCTGCTTTAGCCTACCTTGTACCATATTTCTCTATCTAGACACCAAGCAACACGTATCTTCTAACACAGTATTTCAGAATGATTCTTTCTTTTCCACACTAAATATTACTTGTCTCTTTTACCTTTTTTAGTATATCTTTTGTAACCTAATTGTAGAACACCCTTTTGTCTTTTCATACATATAAAGTAACCTTAGTAAATGGGTATATAAACCTCCACTTTCTTATATGCGAACAATGATCTCTTCAGCACAGAAACTATTCCTTTAAGCAACCTTAGTGTTCTCATTGTCATTTAACTCTTATCTATTCCCTTTAGCAAAGAAAAGTAGTGAGTGACTCTTCAGTTTGAACCGATGCGTCATATCCGGCAAATTGTAGGCTAAATAGGATCAAGCGGTGCATCATATCCACTCGGTAGCTACTCGAACTTTGCTAACCTTTTTCCTGTTTATTTTGGTTTGCTTCATTATGGTGCCTCTCTGTATGTTCAACCCTCGGAGACGCATCAAAGGGAGTATACGAAAGGGAGAGAGAGAGAGTCAAGGGAGAGAAGTATAGGAGTGTAGTGGAGTACACGAAGTGAATGGGGTGGAAGTAAACAAGAGAAAAGAAAAAGAAAATAAAGAATCCGATATAGAGGAGAGAAGGAAAAGATTAATAAACAATTACATGGGTTTGTTAGAATTTAGGAAAGGAAAGCCTATACCTTTCATAGAGTGATTTGGACTGATAACCTTATATTGAAAGGAAATATGGAAATCCATAATTGGAATTTGAGATTTCTTTTTCTTACCTCCTTGACCCTTGTCGATTGCTTCGGAAGTTTCGAATTATCTAGATTTGGGTGTAGGGAAAGATGATGCGATATTATTATCAAGTTCATTTGATTTCAATAGTATTGCTGAGTCAGCGTTAGATGCCAATGTAGTTATAGAAAGTTCAAAAAGTGAAAAATGTTCGGACTTCAATGAGGGGTTGAATAATATAAGGGTTTAATTAAATATGCCTATGTTAATAAAACATGGTTTTTCCCATTATTGCTCCTCTTATTTAAACAACTCTATTTGTTGCTTAATAGTGTTAAGATTTCCAATTCACAAATAAAAAGGATATCACGAGTGAGTTACTCTTGCGATTTCAAGTTCCACTCAAATCATTGTTCTGGTACCACTTCAGCACTAATTTGAGATTGAGTACTTGGCTAGATAATCAACAAAATTGGGCTAAATCCACCTAATTAGAAAAAAAAAACACTTTTGTCTTGCACACTCCATTTATTTAACTCATTTTATTTACCTTATGAATTTTCTTTACCTTCAAGCTCTCTTGATGCCTGTATTTCTTTGCCCTATCCAATACGTAGACTTTTCTTTAAAAGAACACTTCTTTCGTGTTTGCAACTACTTCATTGCATATTCTACTTTTAATTAAACTAAGTGTCATTATACCTTGCATAGTCTTCTTATTCAATTCATTTTGTTCACTTTAGGCTAAATTCCATCCTTTTCACCACATGACTAACCAACCTTCATTATTTAAATTTGCAAGTGATATTCAAAGATGGGTAAGGAATCCAACAAGAAGATACCCAGCAAGAATGAGGGTAAACAAGTATTAACCATTCAAGAAGGTCACATTCCAACCGTACCTTCACCACAAGACAAGGGGCTCCACGTAATGATAAAAGAAGATTCCTTTTGGGGCAACGTAAAGAGACAAGACTTATACAAACAACCGACTACTCAGAGTGCCTTATACTTCATTAGGCGAGAACCTCAGGTGCATTAGAGGCGAAATGTAAAAGGGGATTCAGTACTTTAGTTTAGAAATGAGAAGAAAGAGGTCCTGCTATCTGAAAGCCTATTTTGCTTTCCTCTGATACCCATAGCCGGCTAGGCTGATTGGGTAAATCATATTTCGAGCAACTTAACATATGTTGATACATTAGAGAAGGTAGAGATATACTTTCCAATGTATATTTCCTCTTACTTTAGCTTTCTTCGATCCAATAACATGGAGATTTAGAGAGCAATAATGTGTCGTTGGAGCACCTAGACCCATACATTTGTGATCCCGTAGGGTAAGATCACACCTACTCTTGAAGACATCGGTACACTCCTGCATCTTCGTGATGTTGGTGCAACCGACATTACTACTTCTACAATTTCTAAAGAGGATCGAGACTTAATATCGACTTTAAAGGCTAAAAGGAAGAGAGCCATAGACATGCACAAAAAAGCTACTTTTAACGCTTAGGTGAGATATTTCTTTGAAGGGAATGAAGAATATGAGTGAGTATCAACACTCTTACTTTTGTCATTCCATTTTGCTAATCTAGTTGAGTTACCTCATGAGTAGTCTCTTCTTGCATGTATGAATTAGAGGCTTTTGTTGCTTGCTAGCTATCTTTGTACGTATTTCCCGGTAGTCTAGAAGATGGTGTGAGCTCATGTTTATTTCATTTAGTAATCCATATAGCACGTGGAGAGTGTTTTGCCTTAAGACTATTTCACTTAGGATCATTATATAAGCGTCTCAATCTCTATCACAAGGCCTCCATTCAATCGATGGGTTGGTATGCTATCATGTCCCATGTAGATATAATATTCTTGCATATTTTCTTTTGTGAGCAGTGTAAGGGATATTGTAGCTCCTGTCTTGAAGGGCCCAAATGTAGTGAGCCGCAGGCTTAGGCATGGGTCAACAAGCAACCTTTGGTCGCTTTATTAAATGTTTTGGATAACTATAAAGAAGTCACTTTCTCCCCTACACCAGCATAATACCTGAACACTTGTGATTCCCAAATTTTTATCCAAAAGAATTAAAGGATATCATGAATTTACTTGGTGCAAGGGAAAGACTTGATGTTGCTAAAGCCGATTTCATCCTTTGGTGCTCTCTTAAAGGTCTCCCCTCTTTACTTGACCAAGGTGACTCCTACAATCATTATCTAGAGCGTAGAGTGATGTTATACATACCGTACTGGGTTGCTTAGCAATTCGGTTTCAACCAAGGGGTCCCTTAAAAGTATCAATTGATGATGACTTTGATGAGTGTTGTAGACCATAAAGCCCAGATGATTTTAGAAATATCTGCTTGCAAGTGAGACAGTTGTTTTTTCCATCTAACAATTGCTACAAGATTGCTTCTACTGGCTAGCTTACAAACTAGATGGGTTACTTAAAATTCTTTAAGAAATATGTGACTACACTAATCGAGAGTGAGCTTCCAGTAAGGACTATTTATAAGGATGAATTCTTATATTGTGCTCCTAGTGAAAAGACAAAGCTACTTTCCAGTGCAAAGAACAAAAACAAGAAAGACCATTCCACCCCCAAGTTACCTGCCATCAAACAAATCAAGTACTCATGCATTTGTGAGGCATTTTGTTAATATCATTCCCTCAATATTTACATTTTGTATCTCATGACTTGTTTACTCATCACTTTTCTTTCTTTGTTTGTAGGACAAAAACAATAGGAATGTTACTCCTACTTTGAAGAATGATAAAACATCTCAGAAGCTCCTTTTCGTTCTTTCTTCTTTCCCTATCTGACATGGCTTTAGGAAAGCGCCTCAAGCAAGCAATCATCCTATTGAGGTTACCGATGATGGTGAAAGTGATGATAAGTCCTCAGACATTGATGAATCTCCTGATGATACAAACAAAGATAGCAATGGAAACGGTCCATTAGGTAGTATTAGTGATTAAGAGGAAATTCAAGACCAAACTATCATTGAAGTGGATCAACCATAACAACCAACTGAAAAACAAACCGAAGCTTTGAAAAAGCTAAGCAATATCATTAATTGAAACAACCATGAGGCCATGCACTTATAGGAAGCTAACATCCAAGAGTATACTAAGGTTCTAAGGGTAGTTGGACTCTTTGATAACCAGCCGAATAGTATACTAGATGGCATTTCCTCAGGCACCATTTCAATTGATGATATCACCCCAATCTATAGTTAGATTCCTTTACCAGTGGCTCACGACCATACCCACCCTACTTTAGCTATTGAGGTAGCGAAGCAGATTGAGGGAAGTTTATCCCATACAGCAATGGTGGAGGCACCTCAATATTCTAAAGTATATTCTTCATTTCACGAATTTACAGTTCCATTGAATCTTTTACAACCATAGGAGGACTTACAAGCTATGGAAGGCAATTTCTGGGTTAGATCGATTTATCTTGTTACTGAAGTGACAAATACTATAATGACCTTCCTTGGGAAAGCTACTTCACTTCTGGACAAATCCTGGGAGTCAGTAGTTATTCAAGACTTACAGCTATTAGTAAGCAGTGTTGCTAGAGCACGTGGCTTGAACTTTAAATTACCAAATATGGAGGTAATTGCCTTTGAAGCCCAAAAAATGTTAGAATCACAAGATATTATGGAGTAACATGATCAACTAAAGCCAAGCTTAAAGTAGTTAAGCTGGAGATGCAAAAACGTATTGGGAACATAGATCACAAAACTTCCATTAGATCAGTACTTCGTCGTTGGGTGATCATCGTTTGAGTTTTTTTTATCTATGCTTTGGACTTTTATGCATGCTTGTAGAAACTGAATGAAAGAACACTTCTCCTTTGTTACTTGGACTTTCTCATGCCCTTTTTTTCTCTATGTTGTTGAATGAATCATCATACTAACTCAATTCTTTTACAACCATTAAGGATAGTGTAATAGTTATAGTGCGCATTGTATTTAGCAGCATAACCATGATGTTTGTCATAATAACTTTAGATTAGGCTTTAAGAATTCATTTAAAAGAATAAAGAATAGAATGTTGCACATTTTATGTGCAAGCAACATTTAATTGTAATTTGCAATCTGTCATTGATAAAAGCAATATTCAATGTGTTAAGAGGGTATTACTTACTTCTTAACCCCATCGATATGATTACGTGTAAAGTATAAGATAGTAAAATCGAATTACATATAAAAGGTGTCATGTCGTGCGCCTAGGAAATAACACACTTATTAGTCAACATGACATGAACCCGAAGCTAGCATGCACTTAGGAGACAAAGCTCTTACTAAGTAGTAGCAATTGTATACTTACTCTAGATAGACATTGGACAAAAAGATGATTGATTGAAGGCGAGCTCATGTGACTAAAGCGACATATTTCCTTTGAACTAGAGTATATCTTACTTCTTACATATAAAATTTTTTAATGTATTAGAAATTTATAGGTGCTATAATGGCATCAGTCTTGGGATTCTAGAGCTTGTAGTACCCACTTTCACGTACCTACTCAAAAATGAAAGGCCCCCACCCACTTGGGCATGAATTTCGATGCTAAAATACCTCGATGCACATGCTCGACTACACGAAGTATAACATCACCCTATTGAAATTTTCTCTTCCTCACTAAGTGATCGTAAGCCACTCTAAGTCAATATTGATAATTAATGAGATTACATTTAGCGATGTCATGCCTCTCTCCAATGCTTCCAAGTCCATCATGTTTAATATATCAGGTTCAAGCTCAACATTTATGGCCAATCTGGCAGATGAAATCAAAACCTTTATTAAAATTACCACCTCAGTCCCATATACCAACAAAAATGGAGTCACTTACGTCGGCCTTTGTTTTGACGTCCTATACACCTGAAGCGCCAATGGCAACTTATCATTCCATTCCTTATTTAATATAGTCATGTACCATGTAAGCCCCTAAAATTATGTTTAGGACAACCAAACCTAAATTTGGGGCCTTCTGTGAAAAATTATTCAATTGAGCCCAAATTTTATGACTGAGATATAAAAGTTAGTCAAAGTAACTTAGTGAAGTTAGATTTTGAAAATAGCAATCCAAAATCCTAATTTTGCCCTTAGAAGTACGATTATTTAATACAGTACCAAATTACTCGAAACCCCTAAAATCGAGCTTGAAATACAACGAGAACTTAAAGATAAGTTAATTAAGCTATAAAATGAAATAATTTAGTATAATTTATTATATGAATATACATGTATTTTTATAAGTATACCCTATATAAATAATAATTATACTTGTTAATTAACCCTAGATTACTTAATTATGTATATATTATGTTTTGAATTCATAAAAATAATTAAGAAATATATCTTAAAAATAAAAGATATGTTAGAAACATAATTATACAAATATAGTTATATACTACATGTGATATATATACATAGGATATATACTTGTGTCTTAGTAAAATAACTAAATACTACTATAATATATATAATAATAATAATATTTAATCAAAATATTTACAAATACTCATCCAATTGGCCAAAACATGCTTAGAATTTGCTAAAGAGTATCCATGGCTTACTGCAGGATCTCTAAATTGTTGATTCAAAAGAAGATTGAGGGGAAATGGACACATCATGCTTAGGTTAGATAAAAAGAAACTAAGAAAAAAATAACAAAAGAAAACTTTAGGCGGCAAATTTCCCTATAAATAGAAAACATGGTAAAATAATCTTAATTTTGCCAATTTGAGGTTAGAATCAAAAGAGAAAAAAATTCTAGGAAATGGAAAAATATTAGAAAAAAATTATTCAAAAAACAGAGCAAAAAGCATACTAGGCTAAAACCTGACCTAAAAGTGAGTCTGTTGTAGAACTCAACCAACCACCACCAATCCCCACTGCGCCTTGGCCATCCGACAAACCCCTACCACCCCACAACTACCCAAGCCAATAAGAACACAAAAGTCAAACTTCTACCCTATTTTTCAATAATTTTTAAAAAATATCAAATTCACCTAGAAAATTATGGAAAAATTTATAGCTATGTTATTTCATACATGCTTTCGTGTGATATTTTTATTTTTATAAAATTTTGAATATTTAATGCACTTGCTTAAAAAAGTCAATATTCATTCGAATTTTAACTTTCAAAATAAATATATCAAATGATGTTGTTTTTAGCTCAAAATTTTTATGTAGAATATAAATGATAAATAGATAATTGCTATGTAGCCCGATTTTTTTAGTTGAGTATTTTTAATATTTATTGTATTTTTCTAGTAAATTATAATGATGTTACGATAGGTTGAAAATAATTTTGTGCAAAAAGAATCATATTTGAGTAATTAAGTATAATTTAGGGGTAAAACCATAATTTTAAATATATATAGGCAATGAATTGATAACATGAAACTAAGTGATGACTAAATTTACCATATTTTTAGGAGTTTATAGAAATTTTTGGAGAATTATTTAGTAACTCAAACTATTTATTACGAATTTATTTAGTAAAATGACTTAAATTACAAATTGAGATGTATTTTTAGTAATAATAAATTAAAATATGATAAATAGTTGAATAAAAACTATCTACCTATATATATATACTAGTCAAATTGGATAAAAAGTATATTTTTAATATATTTAATGCTATTTAGTAACCAGAATATGTTATATGTGTATTAAGATTAGATAATACCTCTATTATAGAGATATATTGACAAATTAGGTAAAATATAGTTTAATAACCTAAAATATGTATAGTATGATAATATTTATTTAGATATGTATAATTATGTTAAAAACTCGAAGTACCCGTTAAAAGTCATCTCTAGAAATAGAACTCATAATACATGTCATTAGGTTTTTACGAACCCAACGACACTATTTTTACTAAAATCGGACAATCTTAGGTAATATACCTTGTAACTCTATAATATTACTAGAATGTATGTATTACAATAACCCTACTAAAATTAAAACGTAATTTAACCAATTAAAAGTACGTTTCAATATGATCAAAATGATATATTATACGTAATAATATAATTACATATATTATTAATAATTAATAACTTAACTCGATATATATATAATAAAACTATATATTATTATGATAATATACTTTATATATATATATAATCGTTTTAGACAAAACCCTAATATTTTCGTAACTATTACAAAAACTAAATTTGGATTTGTATATATAGGATTCCCCAGTGAGCAAACCATTGACAACCCGAGTATCTCGTAGTGAGCATCTGAGTAGGTAAATTGGATTGTAGTTTTACCATTTGTTAGGATACTGTATTAAAGTATCTGGAGGTAATCAGTTGTTTGTGCACATGCCATACATGTGTTTGGTATTCAATTGTGACAGGAGTTGAACTCCTTGATGTGTTGCTCTACATGATCGCATTGTTTCTATATTGTATAAACTTGTTTGGTCACTCTTAATTACAACTAATAATTATTCAACAACAACAAAATCGGACATGCATAAAACCCATTAGGGAAAATGATCAAGAGTGTTAGGCTAAATACTGACTCCCTTCAATAAGGATAACTAAAACGATTATTTCTTCATCCTTAGTCGAACTAGGTAACAAGCAAAGAGGTTACGGTTAAGGTGGGGACCGTAGTTAAAAGGTGGTCATGGGAGGAGGGTGTTCTTACACAAGCCTAGGTTTGGTTTGATTTGAGTCACAATAAAACTTCTCAATCCGGGTTAAAACGGATGTAATTTCTCTAACCTCACAATGGACCCGATAACATTGTGCGATGTTTCATATGATTGATTACAATGCATTTCATCATAAATAATAACCTTACTTGTGATTGGTTGGTACTCTTCTAACTCCGTCCCACTTACTAAGCTAGTTGAGTTCACACCCCCATGATTCTTTTGTAGGTACAGAGTGAAGATCAGGATGTTCTGATACCACTACCCTTAGATCAATGTACTGTTGATTGGGAAAGTGAAAAACAAGGAATCAACTGAACCTAAGCTTTTGATTTTTCTTTTGAATTTTGAGGAAACTAACTAGGAATTCTCTAAAATACCCACTAATTTCCTAACTTATTGTAAATAGTCTACAAAACCTATATTTTTTTTTGTAAATTATGATTGTAAACTATAACTCTAGATCTGAAATGCTTATATAAGTACTATTATGTTATGAGATAACAGGTTACATAGAATAGGTATTTTGTAAACTTATACCACAGGTTTAGTTATGCACAAATATCAGAATGGATGCTTCAAGCTAGTTAAGTCATGTGCACTTTGTATAGACTGTATTTGCAGTAGTAGCTGTAAGGTCAGCTTCTATCTTAGAGTAGTTTACATGACGAGACTGTTATAACTCCTCATATTCGAAGCGTGACATACCATATGACTAAGAACTTTTAGTAAGCTTTTGTTTATTACCTCAGCTTACCCATTCCCTTTTGGATAGTAAAGCATGGATTTAACATGATTGATATTGTAAGAAGCTAGTAGTTATCGGACATGAGAATTAATGAAGGGAGTTTGATTATTGGAAAGGATGCGCTTTAGGATCCCAAATCTACATATAATATTCTCCTTTATAAAAGTTGCAACAACCGGTTTCGTCTCTTTCTTTAAAGGAAGTGCCTCTACCCATTTTGTAAAACATTATATCCTAACCAAAATCTAAATGTATCCCCTCGATAGAGGATGTATTGGTCCAATGAGATCAAAGGCCCATGTGTGGAAAGGCTAAGGAGTCGTAAAACTATGAAGTATAACCGTAGGACATAGATAGCATCACCATGTTGTTAGCAAATGACACACCTCTTGGTGAAATTAAAAGTGTCTGCCTCCATTATAAGCTAATAGTACCCCCTATTAAGTAAGTAATAATATAACTTTCTTTCACCCCGATGTTCTCTACATTCTCCAGTGAGTACTTCGACTAAAACTGTTTTTGTTTCCGAAGGGGCAATGCATTTTAAAGGTTTCCCCATGAATGATACCCTATAAAGTTTACCCTCATGCATGAAATATTTCCTAACCTTGCGTTTTACGAGTTTGGCATCCGTACTATTCATAAGTAGCACATCATCTTCTAAGTAGTCAATGTACAGACACCTCCAATCTCCTGCACTAGATACAAAATTACATTCACCTTAATCAAGTATCTCAGAACATTTGGGACAATATTTCTGGACTTGGAGCGCATCCTTCGCCATCGAAGGCCAATAATAACTTGCACATTAAATCCAATGATATAACGGAGGCCCCTCCTCTCCACACCAAATTTGGTGATATTTGTCTAATTTAAGATGAGCCTCCTTTGCTCCAATGTAGCGGGACAAGACCCTTTCCAGCCCTTTGTAATACAACATTCCCTTAATCTTGATGAAGTTCTTTAATGTTGAAATAGAGGCCACACTAAGGTGCACTAGTTGTTCTATAAATGGGATGCGCCAATCATTCTGTACCTCTTTACCTTTCTCAAGGAAACTTAACGCTATACATAGGATAGATTTATGAACTACTCGGATGTTTACACCATCACTTGTGTCTTGAATCAGAATCTTAGATCCCAGAGTGGCTAATGCATCAACTTATTGATTCGTAGATCATGTTGTGTACTCATATTGCAAAGTCAAACTTTTTAATGAAGGCCTGTACTGCAGCCCTATAGGGCTCTAATACAAGTTCTTTTTAGTCTAAATTCACCTATGGCCTGCTTAATGATCAAGTTTGAGTTGTCTCGAATACATAAATTGTATGCTCCGACTTCTTGTGCCAACAATAAACCAAGTAACAATGCTTCTTATTCACCCTCATTATTAGTGCATCAAAAATCAACTTTGAATGCCAGTGGTACTTCATGACCCTCAAGTGACGTCAACACAACTCTAACTCCCCAACCTTGATTTCCTGCTAAGCCGTCAAATTGCAATATACATTCTCCTCTAGCTTCAAACATAAAAGAATCCTCATGGAATTTAACCATTATAATATATGTACTCGAGCCTTCTTGCACATTTGGGAAATGTGCTAAAAGATTAGCTAAAGCTTATGACTTTACAACCTTAGGGGTTTGAACCAAAATATCAAATTCTCCAAGGAGAAGCAACCTCTTTGCTATTCATCCTGACAAAGTTGGTCGAGACAATATTGGATCAGATCAAATCACCAAATGAATCCTATGCACAAGAAAGTAATGCCGTAGCTTCTACATGGCAAATACCAATGTGAGACAATGTTTCTCACAAGCTAAGTAATTGACGTCACTCCCTTAAAGGGTTCGACTCAAATATTATACGGGTCGCTCTTGACCCTTTATGTCTTGTGCAAGGAAAACTCCAATAGATCTATCGTAGAAGTAAGGTATAAGACCAAAGGCTTTCCTTTGATTGGTATAGTCATAATTTGTAGGGGAATCAAGATTGTTTTAATCTTCCGAATTACCTCTTCATGGATTTGATCCCATTCAAACGAGACTCCTTTTCTAAAGAGTTAAGCAATAGATATGAAATTTCTGCAAGTATAGGTATAAACCTTCCAATATACGAGACATTCCCATAAAGGTTTTTAGTTCCTTCAAGGTAATGGGAGATAACATCGCCGTTATAGCTTGTACCTTTGCAGGGTCAACATCAATTCCTTTTTGTTACACAACAAAGCAAAGAAACTTTCCTTAGAAGACACACCAAAAACATACTTGAGGGGGTTCATGTGAAGCTTATATAGCTGACATCTTTCAAAGACCCTTTATAAATGAACTAAATGACCAGGCGCTCTTCTAAACTTGATGACTATGTCATCAACATAGTCTTCCATACAATTATTCATCATGTCATGAAATAAAGCGATCATTGCCCTCTAATATGTGGTGCCCACATTCTTAAGTCTGAATGGCATGACGGTGTAATAAAAGTTTCTAACTACTATATGAAAAACTGTACACTCTGCATCCCCTATCATCATCTTAATTTGATTATATCCACTAAAGCCATCCATAAATGAAAACAGCTCATGACCTGCAGTTGCATCTATCAAAGTGTCAACATTTGGTAAGGGAAAATCATTCTTAAGACAAGCCTTATTTAGATCCAAAAATCCATGCATACTCTTAGCTGTCCATTCTTCTTCCTTATAGGAACAATATTAGCAAGCTAAGTAAGATGTTTGATTAGCCTTATAAAGCCAGCTTATAACAATTTCTCTACCTCCTGCTTGATTTGCACTCTAATCTTAAGACAAAAAACTCTTTGTCCTTGCTTTACAGGCGTAGCCCCAAGAGCGATATTCAAACTATGCACTATAAGGCTGGGATCCAATCTAGGCATCTCTTTGTAAGTCCATCTAAACACGTCCTTGTACTCCTTCAACAACTCGATAATATGAACCTTTATTTCCTACGAAAGACTCTTACTGATGAAAATCGATCGTCGTGATTCTCCTGATTGTGCCAGGTCTAATTCTTCTATTTCGCCAGGTCTAATTCTTCTATTCCTAGACCTGAGGCTTCATTTGGTCTTGTAATTATTATGGGGTAGGTTAAACTTCCTAGACTAATGTAGGATCTAAAGGGGATAGGCACACTTCCTCTAATCCCTCAAATCGTCATAAGTGGTATACCCATTATCCATTATTTCTAATGAAACTTTCAATTTTATTAGATTGCTTATTCTTCTTCCTCCCCCTACAACATCGACACATCCTTCTCTTCTTTTGTTGGTCCTCTTGAGCTTCCTCCCATGTAGGCATGGGAACACCAAATGGCTTGGCTATGGCTATTTCCCTCATCTTTAACAAATTCATCAAAGAATCCTAATTTAGTAAAATAAGACTCGTGTTGTTCAAAAGGATTCTTTGTAGTTAGAATAAACACATCTTTCCTATTCCAATGTCCTTTGATATGTTGATGTAATGTTAAAGGAGCTAAATTGTGATTATGCAACTACTTTCTACCTATGAGCAAATGATATTGCACGGGTGCATCAATCACATGAAAAGTAATGGTGCTATGAATAGGCCTAACTTTAAGATCAATATTAACATATCCAACAAAGTCAATAGAGGCGTGATTAAAGCCATTTATTGATATAGGTTGTCTAATTAAGCGTCAAATACCAATCTACGCAGCCTTGAATGTATTCATCGACATTATATTCAAGGAAGAACCATTATCAATAAATGTTCTCTTAACTGGATAGCCATTAAGAATGCCCTCCACATATAACGGACAGTTATGATTAAAATTTTTCACACATATATCTACTTTAGTGAATAGGATGGCATTTTCGTGTGCCCTAGCCATTCTCTTTATAGGCTACACTACATTCTACATATTGACCTTCAAAGATCTACGTAAGTACAACCGCTGCTATAAGCCTGGCGTTCTCATCAAATCCTAACAAGTCGAAAAAGTTTCTAAAATTTGCAGTCTTTAATAATGCTATGACAAGAGATGGGTACTCATCATCGTAAGCTTTCATAGACTTTCCCTTACTCCTTGAGGCCTATATGTCGACCACTTCAATCATGGAGGGATCGTGACTAATGGCATTGACAATACCTCTCTAATCGTTATGAGCCAGAAGTGGATTATTCCCAACGTCGTTGTTGTCTATAATTAACTCCCCACGTGCAACCCATTTATTGAATATTCTCTTTAAAGTAAAATAATCCTTAGTTAGATGACCGATAGTCCGGTGAGATTTGCAGTACTTAGGGTCACTCCTCTCTTCATTTGTAAGGAAGCGTTCACCGTTAGGAGCTTAAGATTTCCATCACGCAACCACCGATCCAGCATCTGATGTACCTTAGCCATTGGGTAAGGATATGTCGGCATAGGCCTAGAGTAGTAAGATTTTTTGTTTTTGGATTTCTTTGTTTCTTTTTGTGACTCACCTTGAGCAGCATTCACAGACGAGGAACATTTATTTAACCTTCCAGCTTCATTCATTTGCTCAAATTGTTGGTCCTTCACGCATTCTCAACTAATGCAACAAAAGAAGCCAATGATAGGTTTTCAAGATAAACCGCGTATTTAGAGAACATCCCTTGAATACAAATCTTAACTAATTCTCTCTCATTATAAACATCTTGTATATCCAAAGAGTGTTCTCTAAACCACTTAATATAATCCATAAGATCCTCCTTAGACCTTTTATGAATTTATCCTACATTAGTGAGAGTTACCCTTTCTCTAATGGAGACCAATTTTTCTAGAAACATCTTATACATTCCCTAAGGGATTTTGAGAATTCCTTCAATTTCAAATCATCATCTAAGCCGTAGACTTCTAGGGTCTCAATAAATTTCAATAAGTACTCCTTAGCACTCCCCTTCTTCCCATTAAACAACATGAACTTAGGACTCACGTAGTCTTTTCGATAAGGCTTAATAGCAATGCGTAAATGGTATGAGAGCTTCAATGCTAACACGGCTAATGTAAATTTTGCCTATATTTCTCTTATGTACACACCTAAATCCTCTTTAGTCACAAACAAAGCCCTTTAAGTAAATGCTTTCACCCTTACTAACACCATAAGAGCAGGGTTGGTGAAGTTCATAGGAACAGAATTCGTCAAAGCCAAATTCATAGGGGTAGGGTGCACAGACTCAACAATCGTAATACATAGAATGAGACGTAAAGACAACGAGCCTCCTATCTGAATTCCTTGATTTATTAGTTCAGGTGGAGTATACCATGTATGTACAAGTTACATTATAAGAGGCTGTTCCTCAACTTTAAGAGCATCCTACTCACCAGTAATCGAGGAATTAAGTGGTTAAGAAGCTTGTGTAACATATTATTACATCACATTAGTGGGACCCGTAGTAGTTGCCCCTTGTTGCGCAACAGTAAAAGCAACCAAAATAGGTATACACTAATCAAACATTGCCATGAGCTCATTCAAACTCCGATTCATTTATCACAACTCTTGCGCTAGTTGTGCATTGTCAAGAACAACTTCTTGAGTACTATCTCCTTGATTCGTACCTCCTATTTGGGGTAGATTTTGATTTTGATAACAATAGTACCATCCTGTTCTTAATCATTACCATTCGTTAGATCAATAGGCCTTCTTTATAGAGGTACCATGACGTGAATGTCAAATCTTTCCTCCTTAGTGGAGTCACCAAAGAAATATGTGGGGTTTGAATCGAAAGAGGTTATGTGCATATTGCGTAATAGGTCGCGCTACATGTGACTAAGGAAATAATTTAACTTACACATATGAGATAATCAAGTAAGTTAGAATAAGGAGGAGGAGTAAACAGTCTTAATAAGCTCTAACACACTAAGTGATAGGTAAAGGAGCAAGATGGCATCAAACTTTACAATTAATGAAGAACAAGGTATTTTTATGGTGTTTAAGTATTTGATCTTTAAGACAAGATTCCAATAAATTAACGACATTAATTGGAATTTGGTCTCCCCCTCCCCCCTAAAATGAAGAGATGAAAGAAGTATTTATAGAGGATAATAGGTGGATTCAATCCATTAGATCATGATGTTGATCAATGGCTAGAATTGAAGCCTTTTATATATGGGTATCGGATGGGCTTTTTCCATAGGTTTAGGCCCAAATAAAGGGCTTTCTATTTTATTAGTGTAAACTAAACCAAGAAAGGTTAGATCAGGCGAATCGATTCAACGGGCCTTACTCCAAACCTACCATGTCAAATCTTCTTTGATCATCCCGAATTCTTATGGGCTTGACTCTTCGAGCCCTGTCATCTTAGTCTAAAGAGTCAAATCCATGTTATTATTGGTCTTAAAGCGCATGAGTCCAATTTATCCCTCTACAAAAATTGTAGATAATATTTTTGTACAATGTTTTGCATTAAATTTTCTCAATAACTTACAAGCCCATACAACCAACCAACCAATAGTGGAGTCTTGGCTATCGAGTTTTGATCTAGTTTGATTGTATGAATAAATTCTATAATCCTTGCAAAAGAGAAAGATCAAAAAGCTTTACTGAGAGAACATGTAAGGTTTTTCAATTTACTATAACTGTCCTACAAGTATATATATAGAAACAAATGCTAACTAATCCTAACTAACAATATAACAACTTGACCAATAAAATGTTTCCAAGTGGCGTTTGATGCCATGTCAATTGTAATGCAGCTAACTATAATAACAAGCAAAGTATATAAGAACAATGAGAATAAATAAAGTCTTAAGTCCTATCTTCACATTCCCCCCTCAAGATGGAGTCTCTTAAAGGCCTATCTTGGAACTAAGAAATTATATTCAATGATGCAACAAAGGCTTAGTAAACAAATCTACAAGTTGCTGATCAGAGTAAACTTGAATAAGTTAAAGAAAATCAGAACACACATGGTCTCAAACAAAATGCAAATCAATATCAATTTGTTTTGTTCAGCTATGTAAGCATACGTTGTCTACAATAAGAACTGCCGATTTGTCATTACATATAAGAGGTATAGGCATAGAAGAAGGAAATCCAAGATTGCACATAATGAATGATACCCATAAAATTTCTTAGGATGTAAAAGCTAAGCTTTGCTTTAGAAGTAGAAGTAGCAACTATGGATTATTTCTTCGCTTTCCATGAAACTATACTATCACCAAGCAACAAACAATAGGCCATAATGGACTTCCTATCAAAATGTGAACTTCCCCAATCTAAATTAGAAACGTTCTCAATTGTAATGCATTATTGGAGGAATAGAACAAACTAAGTAAAGAAGTTTTCATTAAGTAACGTAAAAGCTAATGAGTAACAAGCAAGTGAGGAATCCGTGGATGAGACATAAACTAACTAAGTCTATGAACAACATATATGATGTTAAGCCTAGTAATAGTTAAGTAAAGTAATCACCCTATCAATCTCTGATACAAAAGCAAGATCAGGAAGTAATTCGCTCGTAGTAGAATTCAGATTTAAACTACTGGCTATAGAGACATGGCTTGGCTTACAAGCAGCAAAACCTCTAATTGTAGGTCCAACAAACTTATGTTAGCTAAGTAAAAAACCTAAATCAGTTCGACAAAGCTCTAAACCAAGGAAAATATGTGCTTATTCGAGATCTTTAATAGTAAATGCTACATGAAACTTAGTTTTGATGGTAGAAATAACAGGAGAATGAGACCCTAAAATCTACATGTTGTCTACATATAGGAGTATAGCAGCAAAACTGTGAGAATCTTAATAAGTAAACAAAGAATGATCATGAGGAGATTGAACATAACCCTCTTGAATAAGAAATTTAGAGATTTCTAAATTCTATTGCCTTTAGGCTTGCTTGAGCCCATAAAGAGAACGCTTTAACTTGCAAACTTGATTGGGCAATACTTCATTGTAACCCTCCGGTAATGTCATATAGATCTCCTCATCTAAAAAGCCATGTAAAAAAGAACTATTCACATTTATTTAGTAAAAAGGCCATCCACAAGAAATAAAAATGGTAATTAAAATCCTAACTGTACTTATCTTAGCCATTGGAGAAAAGCTGTCACGGAAATCAACTCCTTCAACTTATGTGTATCCCTTAGCAATTAAATGTGCTTTATACCTTTTAACACTACCATCGAGATGATATTTCATTTTATATACCCATTTAGACCTTATGGCTTTCTTGCCACTAAGTAACAAAGTTAACTCCCAAGTGTCATTTGCTTCTAATGCATTTACTTCATTTTGCATAACATTAATCCATTCTTAGTGTTTAGTTGCTTGCAAGTAATTATGGGCTTCATGAACTATTAACACATTAGCAAGGGAGGCTAATTAATTAGAAGGAAAGTGTGCAAAGGACCAAGGTTCTATTAAAAGGTATTAGGTAGTAAAAAAAGACACATTATCAAAACCAGAAACTTCAGTAACCACTTCATTATCAGAACCATAAACTTCAGTAGGAACCACTATAGTAACCATGGTTCTCACATAACCCTTAAGCCATACAGAATCTTGTTTCACTCTGCTTGATCTATGTAGAGTTTGCTACAAAGGAACTGTAATACAGATATCATCTAAAGTGGAAGAGGTAGGGAAAGGACATTGACTTGAAGAGGATGTATTTTCTTGATTAGTCGAAGACTAATTAGGTAGATTTGGAGGATCAAGTAAAACATGTGTTTTTAGTATAGCAAACTTAGGAATGTGATATGTAAGTGACTCTTGTCTATAAGGGAACACATTCTCATGAAACTCCACATCACATGACACCAAAAATTTCTGTTGTGCCAAATCAAAGACTTTGTAACCTCTTTGATTATGAGCATAACCTAAAAAGATATACTCTACCCCTCTAAGATCAAACTTATCATGTGGTTTAGGCAATTTTGCAACATAACACAAGCAATGCATTATTTTCAAATGTGAATAATTTAGTGGCTGACCATAAAGTACTTAATAGGGACTTCTATCCTAATTTGGCCAAGGGTATTATATTAATAAGGTAGGAAGCTATAAGAATACATTCTCCCCAAAATACTTTAGCTAAATTAACAAAAATCCTCAATGCCCTTGATGTATCCAACAAATGCTGATGTTTTCTTTCAACCCGACGATTTTACTATGGCCTATAAGCAACACTTTGTTGATGAACAATCTTAAGCTTTTGAAACAATGATTGACAAGTAAATGACAAGAACTCACTTGCATTATCGGTCCTGACAAACTTAAGAGAAGTGGAGAAATGATTGTTAACATAGCATGAAATTTGATTGATGATCATATAAGCTTGAGACTTAAATTGTATTTAAGTAAGTCCAAGTAGATTGCAAATGGTCATCAACAATAGTAAGAACATAACATGCACTAAAAAAGTAAGTGACAACATAAGGACCCCAAATGTCTATGTGGAAGAGCTCAAAACTTTGTGATGCAATGTTAGAACTATGAACAAAAGGGATACAATAAAATTTGGCTTGATTACAAGTAAGACAAACAAAATGCTTTAGAGACTCACAAGACTTATTCAGGTTCATATGTTGTAAAATAAAAACTAATAGATGTCCTATTCTAGCAAGAAAATGATGAATCAAATAATCATCAATAGATGTATCTTTATTACAATTCATTGCAACCACTGATAATCAAGCTCTAGTGTTAACAGATTGACATCTAACAAAATCAAGAAAATAGAGGCCTAAGACCAAATGAGCAATAGCCATCTCATCCCTAGTTTTCTGATCCTGAAAAATGCATGATTCAAGTGTAAAAAAAGCATGTATTAAGCGTATGGTTAGCAACTTAGGAATGCAAAAGAGGTTATACGAAATTTCTACCATAAAAAGGACTTAGTGTACAAGAAGCTGTAAGGTAAGTTGAATAGAACCTACTTTTTAAACAAAAATGGTTCTGTTATATGGTATTTTAGTGTGACTGGATGTAGAAGTGTCTGTATATTGTGTAGTGAAGAAGAATGAAGTGTAACATGATCGATTGCTTTTGTATCAATGGTCCATGAATCCCTACTATTACTTGTAATACTAAAACAAGAATGAATAGTCATACTTGCATATTGAACCAAATTAGCATTAGAATTTGCCTTATCTTTTGAGCTCATCATTTTGAAACCTCTTCACATATGCTTTGCATCGTCTCCTTATCAAATGTATGACCATGCTGTCCATATACACTAACAATACCATCAATATTAGCAACATCAAAAGGAGTTAAGTAACCTATTCCCCTGTCTAACAAGCCAATGACCGCATTAACTTTCTTTTCTTTCATATATCTCTTCCCTTTATACTAGTTTAGGTAGCCGACAAGCTAAAAACAAGTCTCCATGAAGTGACCATCTTGTTTACAGTGTTTACAAAATAGTTTGCTCATCTTTCTTTCTATCATTTACAACCACGTCCTATTTCTTTGTCAAAACATAAGTTAAAGCCTCAAGATCAAATCCTAAAAGTCCTACAACTTGTCTCTACTTCTCTATTTGTTGGACAAGATAAAATGCATGATTAACTGATGGCAAAGGATTCATACATAACACATGATTCCTAATTCCATCATTTATGTCACTAAGTCCCATAAGAAATTACATGAGCGATTGAGATTCAAATTCCAAAATTCTATCTTACATTGCATAGGTATAGTAGTTAATTTTACCACATGTACAAGTAGGATAAACATGTAATTGGCTCAATTCATCCCAATATTTCTTCAATCTATTATAGTAGACTATAACACTTTGATTTCCTTGTTTCAAATTACAAATCTCATGGTGTAATTGAAACACTAAAGGTCCATCACTGATTCCGTATTGTTCCATAATTTCCTTCTAAAGTTTGAAAGAGGATTGTGCCAACATAAAACTCTGTGCAATATCGAGTGTCATGAAATTTAGGATCTAACAACAGATCATGTAATCACATCTCAACCACTTTATTAGATTTGGCGACGCATCATTAGGTTTTTTTATTGAGCCATCAATAAAACCTCGTTTCAATTTGGCTCCTAATCCCAACAACTCCACGAGAGGAAATTGTTTCCATTAAAACTAGTGCTCCAATAGACATTGAAGGATTATTGGATGCATATATGAATAGAGGATCTGCAATTAAAAGATCTGCCATAGGTCGATCTACTATTATACTCATTTGATTGTGATTTCTGCTAAATCCTAACTAATTTGAGTGAAAACGAAATGTCAAATACACTTTTGCCTCAAAGCTTTGATACAATGTCGAGTTTTGAATCCAATCTGATTGTATGAATGAACTCTGTAATCCTTGTAAAAGAGAAAGATTAGAAAGCTTTACTGAGAGAAAATGTAGGTTTTTTCAATTTACTATAACTATCCTATAAGTATATATATAGAAACAAATGCTATCTAATCCTAACTAACAACATAACAATTTGACCAATGAAATGTTTTCAAGTGGCATTTGATGCCATGTCAACTATAATGCAGCTAATTGTAATAATAAGCAAAAATTATAAAAAGAATGAAAATAAATAAAGTCTTAAGTCCTATCTTCACACTAGTTACCATCCTTATAATTGGTTAAATGCCCTTGCTCAAAATTAGCTAATCCATCCTTCCTCGATCCTTAATCAAATTGTCTATACCTACTCTATAGCAAGTCTTACTAAGGTTTAAGACTTCAAGCTATAATTAACAAAAACATAATCTAATGGACTTCTTAGCTTCTTTTTTCTTGATTTTATTTGGTGTTATGACATCACTTTGACACTATATGGAAGATTCCTAATCTCTACACAAAAGATTCAGTACTATCTTAACTATTACTACCACTATGAATCCTACCAAAAGTCTAACACCACATATCTAGTTGGTTTATGAATTGAGTAATCAACTTGATTAGTCAATAGTGTTTAATGTTAAAGGATATGCAGACTTTCTCATGCCTGTTTATTTATCTTATTGTAGTCTCTCTTATACAAGAATGTTGTATCCAAGATATAGGATTTATTACTAAAAGGTTGAGTTTTGTTTTCTTAATAGATAATTTAATATCTCTAGGATTGGATTCATTTACTCATGATAAATGGGGTCATTTATCGAAATAGTCTTTTAAACCATTAGCCTTTTGATTGAGCACTAGTACCAATTTGTGAACTTAGATCAAACTTTATATAAGGGGGAAAAGGCAAATAACTCTTCTAAATTTTGATTTAGATACAGATTAACTCTTGAACTTATTAACTATACTTTAAAGCCCCTTAAGTTTTGATAAATAGTCAAATAACTCTCATAAGTTAAAAATAACCCTCTTAAACTTTGATTTTAGTATAAAAATATTCCCTAGACTTATCAAAATATACTTTAGGACTCAATAAACTTTAATAATAGTGCGACTTTTTTCTAACTAAAAGAGAAAATATCCTTTATGTTATCAATTTATTAAAATTTAGGAGGTCTTAAATCACACTTAAAAAATTCAAAAGGAAAATATCTACCTAAATCAAATTTTAGGAAGTTATTTGCATTTTCTCCTTTATCTAATTTAAATGAAACTTATTTTTAAAGAAAACAAAAAGTATGTTTTAGTATTAGTATATATAACTACCTCTTTTAAGTGCTTGTGCTTTCAAATTGAGAATCTCAATAGACACCATAAACATTAATTAAGTAACCTAAAGAAAAACTTTTCACCCTTAAAATATTGATTATACCCTTAAAAGTGATATGTTAAAATGTCAAAAAGCTTCTTAATTTAGACTTTAACACAAGTTTCTAACACCTACTAACATTATTCTTTAATTAGTTTTATGTTCACCAATTGAAACTTCTAATCAAATTTAGATATTAATTATGTTGGAAATTTTCTGAAACATAATCATAGAATATTTTGCAGCCCTTTTATTTACATTACATGTCATGTTACTCTTACAAATGAAAAATTGCACCACACAAAAATTATTTTGTTGGTTGTAAGCATAACCTAACTATTTGTCTATGTAATCCATGTAATAAGAAAAGTTGGAAAGAAAAAATGTCTAAACTTAAATGACTATCATGCCCTAAACCTAAAGGGTGGCCAATTCGTCACCTTTCGTTGTTGCTTGGTAAGGGTGAAAAGGCTCAAAACCTAGAATCTCCAATCCAATTAATTAATTAATCTAGAAAAACATATCCCCATAATGGGCAAGTTAAACATCGAGCAAGTAACCAAACTAATGAAAATGTAATCAAGACAAATCATATACACAACTAATGCAACAATCAAATCAAATCAACACATACATTATTAATTAAAATGCTATTTAAAGTGGAGGAAGCAAATACAAGCACACACACATATATATATATATAGGATCATGTGAACATTACAAACATAAAATGCTTCATAATGGTTTCACCATTAGTATTAGCTACTAGGCAACCCATCCATTGTAATCATTCACAATAGCATCCCATTCTACTAATATGATCCATTTATAGCTTTTCACTAGAATATGCAATTCATACAATAGCTAGTTATCCATATCAATAACCCGCTAATCAAACGTGACGGTTTAGATCTTAATCTACTAGTCTCTTCATCTCAAATGCTCATCCTACTATATGCAACAAACATCCGAACTATTATATGCCTATTTAGAATGGCTAAGGGCCTTTGCGCAAGGATAATTAGCATAACATTAAGTTCATTTGCTAATCTTAGCACAAATAATTAAACAAACGAGTAGAATAGTTATTTATATAGTATCGTTTAAACTTGAAGTTACTCTTTTCATCTCAAATCATGTAATTTATTCAATAAATTTATTAATTTCTAAGTTTCTTTTAACTTGTTATTTGAATTATCACAAGATTTGGGGAACATCTTCAATCAATTTAGGTTTATTCTAAATAATATTTTAGCAATTGAACAAAGTTAAGTTTAGCTAAACAGTGGTTAACCAATCAAGTGAGTCACAACACTGCAAATTAATGTGCTAGCTAAGTTTAATAAGTAGTTAACATAATGGATAACTAAGTTAATCAAATCTCCAATCAAGTTAGTTGATTTTAGGTTGATTAATTTACTTCCTTTTTTACTTTTACCCTTACAAGTATATTTTTTCCTAATTTGACTCCTAAATTTTAATCTATGATATGATGGAGTATTCTTATCAATTATTACACTAAGATTATTGATATAGATTAAGTTTCTAAGATTTAGTTCTTATAATTTCATCTCATAATTTAAAGATTAATTTATATTTATTTACAGAAATCTTAGAATTTTAAATATCAATTATTCAGATATTATAAACTTGTTACTCTAATTTTATTATTAGAAATTTAGGATTTCAATAACTTACTTATTATAGTGTAACACAAACTACCTTCTCCATCCTCACCATGGCAAGTGATTTCCTATTAGAGTGAACTGTAAGGGAGAAACTAAGACTTTATTTATAGTGTATAATAGGGGTAAGCAAGTAACCATTTCATATAGGGTACTCACTCAAACACTACTCCATCGGATAGGTTTTGAGTAGGTAATGAGAGTTACAAGATAGGTTTCAATTAATAATTTCTCGAAACTTACTTCCATAAAATACGATACAGATATGAAGTCACAATATCATGTCCCATCCTAGAACTTATATTGTAATATATATAGGGTACAGAAACTAGGTACCTTATACCTACCTTCTAACAATAATTAAATAATATTAATGAATAAAAAAATAATATTATTGTTTCTTCCATTTTAGTCTTCAAGAAAATAACAACAAAAACCCAAATCATAATAAAACCCTTTAAGCAATTTGTGTCTACTATTTATTCTCTCTCTCTTCTTGTTCTTCTTGCTCTTTTGGTGAAAACCTCTCTCTTCTTTTAGTATCTTATTTTTTTTCCTCCCTATTCCTCTCTTACTAACTCAAATCTAGTAATGTCTTAAAAATATCTCGATTCTTAACTAATCATTTAATATATTATATTGGAATTACTCACACATGATTTTATATTATGCATATAATAATCTTATGATTTGATAAAAAATTTATTTTAATGATTTAAAATAAAAGTAAAAAAAAAATTTAATCATGACCCAACTAAGGGTTCAACATTTCCAACTGCAAAATCTTCTTTATTTTACTTATTAAAATTTTATATTGTCTTAACTCAAGATGCGTTGCAACCTATACAAATTATTACGATCTAACCATAATATAGTTATAATTTTGATACTAATTATACATCTAATACAAAGTTTTGAGAAAAGATAAACAAAAACAATTAAAAGTTCCATTGAGTACCTTATACCCTATAGAATTTGTGAGGTACAAGGTAAAGAATAGTTTTAATATACCATAAAATAGATTTTGAGTACAAAAACTTGAGAATATGTACCTAGAGGTAAAATATAAGTAAGGTTTTATGTCTTATCCATCCTATACTCGCTCACTCTTAATATATAGGACGAAATTAGTATAGGTATAGTTTCTAAGTTGTTTGATTTCCTATTTTACACGATATGAAGTCTTCTTCTTTTTTTTTTTCATGGGCCAACAATTTCAAGTGTTCCTAAGAGTCTAGTTTTCTTTACTGTGTATTAATATACCTACATATTCACTTTTATTGTATTAATACCTTTATTTATCTTAGTAATATACATACATACGTACCTACATAGGTACATATGCATAAGTTTCCGGACATTTCAGCAACAATGTATATACCCTTGTTTTATTATCGCCTAAAGCACAAATAAATTTACAGGTACTAAAAAAGGGAAGGAAAATTAATTCTTAAATTTTGAAATGAGCCCCTTAATTGTACCCGATGATTCAAATAAGCTCCTAACACTATTACTTAAAATTTGGAAAATTATAAATTAAAATTAGAGGATTAAACCAAGCTTTTGATCTTTGTATTTTACGTGGCTAAAAATATTCATAATATTGAATTTTACGAATTTCGCAACTAATGCGACCGTAGTATAACAAACTTATTGAGCCACTTTGTAAAATTTAAATAGGACTACTTATAAAACTAAATAAATTTTGCTTTATTTTTTGATATCATATTCTGTCTCTTACACATATGGATAATGTTGACCGATTTAACTAGCCGTTCAAGATAACGGATCATGTTATTTGGATTGTTGTGTTTTATCATATTTTAGAATATTATCCCAACTCAACTCAACCAAATCAGTTGACCAGTATCTCAGTATATGTGTACGATTTCTCACATAAATAGTATTACATAAAGCGAGTTGATAGAAAATATTCATAATCAAAGACAGCACGTCGTTATCACAACCAGGTCAAAAATGGCATCTAAAACTAAGTGTAATTGTTAACTGAGAAAGACCCTTAGGAACCTTTTTATATTATTATAATTACGGTTTTATAATTATCAAATATTACCGCCTTAGTGTTAAGATGTTGCGTATACCGGTGATTTTTACTAGTAAGTATCCCGTAGTGGAAGAATGTGCCAATAAGATCAGATTACATAATATTGGTTAAAAAATTTAGTGTTTTGATTATATCAAATATCAAGGGGAAAAAAAAATGGAAGAGTTTTATCCGAGGGGACAAATGATTGTACCAAAGGATTGCTGCTAGTATGTCCGATTTTTAAGCATTAATATACTATAATCAACTTGTTTGTATACATTTGATCTGGTAAATCTAAGAGATCAACCAGGATTTCTTTAAATGGTTTGGTGTTGACAACTCAATTAGACTAGATGATGGTCCACATGGTGCAACTGATTAATTGGAAGGGCACTAGTCGATAATAACCTCAGAAACCCTAGTTGATTAATGTCTTGAAGCATTTTTTAATCTAGGCTATGTAACTACCAACACATTTTTTCAGATGCGCCATGAGAAAACTTAATCATACAACAAGGGCCTCCGTTCCTTTTTTTTTTTTTTTCCCATCTTTCTGTTAGCATGTAATTTCATAATCCGATATGCTTGGTATCATAAGTTGTCTCTAGAAAATTGACTTATGGATTATATCCATTTAACAAAACAAAATGCCTAAAAACATTTAACTAATATTTAATTTTAATTTCTTTTCCAATTTTACAAAAATAATTAATTGATGTTCTTCCAATAGACACACCCTTTTCCCTAAACTATCTAAAATACATGAATCTTCAATTCTCAACTTCCATATGTATAGGACAATTTGATCAAACTTTAAGTCTAAAATTGGAGCAAATGCGATGATTTACTAAATATCGAATAAAAGTAAATCAATTAGAAGATAGTATAATAAAATCATAAAACTCACCGATATTGTTGAAAATATAGAAATTCTCTTATCTTCTTTAACTTTTTTTTGCCCTATTTGCTTATAATACATGGCATGCCGTATTTTTATCTATTTTTAATATGGTATTCTTTATTTTCTATTTTCAATAATTGATTGATTCTTAATGAGAAGTAAATTTTTCTTTTTTTTTTTTTTTAGTAAATAGCTTAGGGCATTTATCAATGAAATTTTTTTATTCATCAATTTCATGAATACATCTAACTGTTGCAGCGACCTTAAAGTTGGTCAATGGTTTCTCATATTAAAAGGCAACCAAACGTGGGATATTAATTAATATATAAATAAGAATCTTGTCATTATCACTAATCGTTAGCAAAGAAGTTGCAATTGTAACTTGACAATGTTAGGCTAAATTTGGTTTTATTATTGTTTTGTTAGATCATCACCCACCTATGTGACACACACTCAATTAACAAGATTTGTTTTAGTTACCACCTTCCACAAAGTCTACTTGACGAGGTAAGCTTAGCTTCATATTATAGTACGATTTAGTCCATCTGTTTTCGTGGAAGTCGATACTTCAAACCACTAACAGATTTATTAACAATTTCCATTTTTTCTTTTCTTTTCTTTTCTTTTTTTTTTTTTATTTGTTTCTTTATAACATAGAACATAGGAAAACATGACGCAATGACGATGTGTGTGGAAATCACTTAATTTCTATGATAGAGGCTATGCCATCTGAACAAAAGAGGTACATACATAAACGCATATAGATATGTTCATACTTGATCTAGTAGTCTTGCCCAGGCAGCCCAATTTTCAGACTCCATGTCACAATACAAAAATACATTTAGAAAATATTGGATGATGAAAAATGGAATTTTACACCCAGCACAAGCCTTGAGGGGGCCAAATCCCCTAGATTAGACCGGACACACGATACCCTGTTGCAAGCCCACGTCAACACGGCAAAAAAATTGCAGCTAAAATCACCCATTTGATGGTTTCAACCCATAAAAGTACCTAAAAAGTTGTGGTGTTAACCTCACTAATAACCTTTCACAAATAGCCTCAAAGGCAACAAGAATTATATAAGAACTCAAAACAAGTCGACATAGGTTCTAACTTTTGATAATCAAAAAACTCCTTTTGAAAGGCACTAAATAGAACACAAACTCCAGATTTAGAATGCTTATAATAGAGATAAAAGCAAGTTCAACTGGTTAATGTGACTTGATCGCCTTTGGTCAATTTTTCGAAGATTCACTCATTCAAAAGCAGTATAAATAAAAAAAAAAAAAAAAAGACTTTGAAACTCAAACTTTGACAAATTCCCTCATATCTCCTATGGTTCAACTCCAACCACTACTAAGCTATATACAGAATTCATCACTCTAGGATCTTGCCCATCGCCTGTATACACATCTTTTGAAATTTGACCAATGATCACAAACCTCAATGCAATTCTACTTGTCATACCTCGAATAAGTAGTCACAACAATTTTGTCCTGTGAACCGTTATAAGATAAAAGCTAACCTTACAATTGTTGTCCTAAACTTAGTTCACATAAAGCGTACTCGACTAAACTACTTTGAAGTATTCAGCTTGGTACATATTCAATATAAACCTATGGTATAATCTTTCAAAGTAACCAATATAACAAACCCGTAGTACTTTTCTTTTAAGAAAAAATAATTGTGTATATATAAGTTTACATTTGAAATAAAGCTATACTATCCACAGGTATCTAAATACAACTTTAGATCAAAAGTTAAATACTACTAGGTCACTTAATGAGGCCCAATTAGTTTTCCTTAGAAAGTTAGTAAAGACAACAACAAAACCAAGAGTACCACCATTTCTTCTTAATTCCTTACTCCCCGACTACACTCGCTAATATTCCGAAAATGGGGGAAATACTTATAATCTACTTTGAACCTAAAAAACAAACTATAAAGAATTGAGTAATAATTTGCTCAATAAGTTAGACGAAGACAAAAGTATGTAGCTAACATAGAACAACTAAGGTTTTAAAACATATTAGTTAGATGATATGCATATACGAGCAAGTGCCAATGCATGATGTTCTCTACTCTGTCATGAGATTAAAGAAATTACAGCTGTTCTAATCTAAGTAGAGGAGTTTAATGATACACTTATGAATCAAACCTAAACCTAGGTTTATCCAGTAGAGAATACCCTCCGCTTTAAACCACCTTTGAACTACGATCCTTAACTCTATCGTGACCTTCTCTCCTGTTACTTGGTTTGACCAAGAGTAGGAAAATGAGCATTTCGATTATCCTCATCAAATGGTCTATATTTGGTATGAAAATCCTAATCGTTTCCCTTAGTGGGTTGCGATGCAAGTTAAGTTAAAAATTAGACCAAGTTTATGTTAAGCTACTTTCAAGGTGGTTAACTAACTTCAAATAGTCCAATTAAAATAGTAATCACAAAATAAACCATATACAAAGCTAGGCTCACTCAATAGCAGAACAATATTCATGCATATGTACTGTACACCATAGTCAACTAATTTACAACTACAAACAAGCACATACTAAAGCATTTAAGTATTCTAAAATAATACTTCGAAATACAGTGAAGCATTTATCTCACTTACTTAGACAATTAGTGCTTGATAATCTTATGTGTTGTTCTCATCCACTTCAATGCATCCCTAAATATTCAGTACAATTACTTTAGTTTTTATTAAATATAATGTATATGGGTTCATTTTAATGATTTAAGCTTGTTTGTAATTTGATTTAAGTAGGTTTGTTAAGCTATTTATTAAGTATCCACTTTCTAATGAAGTCTCTGAGCAAGGTCTTAAAAGTATGTGTAATATCAAGTTTTGTCCAGGAACTCTCTAACAAAGTATCTAACATAAATCTTCCCAAACTAGAAACCCTCTAACCAGGCCTCTAATATTGTTATAGTTAGGCTTCTTTTACCAACCAATCCTCTAAACAAGTCTCTAACTCAATGGGTAAGCCTCTTTTTTCAGGCTTACTCTTTGAAAAACCCTCTAATAAGGTTTAACTTATATATTTATACTGAATCTTTCACTTAGTTTCTTTATTTCCGATTCAAAACTCAATATGATACCCCAATTCAAACCCTCATCTAGACCATCTCACATCAACACCTTAGCTTTCTCACTCCCATACACTTCATGTTTAATATTTCAAGTCCAAGACTACTTATTAACGTCTATTATACTGTTAATTACTCTTTATACTTAGAGATATTAGAAATTCACTTCTTATACACATTCGTAGTCTTTGACCTACCTTTTAACCAACTATAAGATGCATATTTCAGTATAGCTAACCTTATAACCTACCTTCTCACTCCCCTGTTTTGCATTTATAACCCATAGAGTTGCTTCACCATAGCACCAAATCCCGAATCTACTTATTCAATTAGAGCATAACGTCACTCAAAATCCTTGCTCAATACTTACATACGTTATTTAAGTAGTTTAGCCTTCTAATTCCCATATCCATCTTCTTAGTTAATTTTTCTTCAAAATTTAAAGTTATTTCATTCTAAGTATCATCACAAATCATCAATTGTTCACTTTATATCAAAATTACTCTAAGTTCATTAAAGAAATTCTCAAGAAAAACACTCTTCAACCACTATTTCGCTAAGACCAAAATTTACCACAAGGCTAACTTTATAATCTTGAAAAATTAATTACATAGCATGAAAATATATCCGTAAGGAAACCACACACAAAAATTTAGACCGAAACTACATCATTTGAATTTTTGAAAATATAATCAAAAATTAGTTGATGAGACATTTTTCTTGAAAAACCCATACATGCACTTAAAATTAGGAAAATATGGATTAATATTTGAAATCTACACGAAAAATTACCAAAGAAGACCACATTTCATAATTTTTGGAAATTGTTTACTATTTTTAATCAAATTTTGATAAAAATGAGAAAAAGCGATCACTTATTAAGATCATTGCTCAAACCATTATCGACCACCATCTGTCACCACAAGTTTGTCTACTCACCAAGACTCAGCCCAAAGTGTAGGGTAATGACCTTGTAATAATTTTAGATTTTGTTCAAACCTTTCCCTAAACTTTTCTCAAGCTTCCTAAAATTTTACAATGAATTTTCTCTCTCCACAATGAGTAAAAAATGACCAAATATAGCAACGAAAGAGTTTTTATAGGTTTGGTGAATTTTTGTAGTGGAAAATACATGTAAATTTCTCAAATTTTTCGTGATCCCTACTTAAGTTATCTAATGACAACTAAGCTTACTAATCTAGCTTTAAAGCCATGCCTAATGGGGCTTAATTTGCTACCCTACCCCTGTCCAAGTCAATTTGTTATGTATTTTATATAATTTAATCACTATTTCTTACATAGACACATATTTATATGTATATTATATATAATTATGTATATTTCCAAATACATGTACGTATATCTACCTTTTATATAATTATTCCCTACTCTATTTACTCCAAATTTTTATTTTTATAAGTTATATAATTTATCTTTAAAGTTTTACTGTGTTCTAGAGCTTATATTTTAAGTTTAAGATGTAAATATTCGATAAAGATAAAACTATACTTTTATTGAATTAAATATTTTCCATACTTTATTTTTCAAACGCATTAAATTGCATTAATTTCGAACAACTAAAATTACATTATGTAATGTACTCATGACTTGTGTTATTGAAGACCACCTTATTTCCTAATTTCTCAAGCTATACTCCCCAAAATCCACATTTATTAAAGATATTCTACCGTTTAGTCAGCAACCGAATCTCACACTGCTAATGTGGCCTTTGGTCGAACTTGATGTGTTTATTGCCATCGCCTCTAAAGGGCAAGTAACACCCCAATGATCATTTGCACCATAGAGTGATAATGTATGAAAGAAAATGGAGAAACAACTTCCATACTTGCTAATCTGCCTTGAGGATCCTGAAAATCGAGAGATGAAGAAAGTGAAATTTTTGAAATGAGAAATGTAAGGAAAGTTTAAAACCTAACCTATTTATGGGCTTGGTACAGAATTTGAAGAGGCGGTTCATTCGGAAAAGAAAGGATCTAATCCCCCACGATTCGATTTGCCACGTGTCGCATGCCCAAGTACACAACCCAGCACGGCCCAGGACGAGTACCTTGTGCGAATGCACACAGTCGGGGAATAACGCTTGTCCAGGATGCCACTTAACACAAAATTCATGCGCGCAAAACAAATTCGAATAAAACTTTTCCAGGAAGCTAAGCCACTTCTTGGTCAACATCTCAAGGCTAAAGCAATTTTACCTGCTCGCTTAAGCAGCTCACCCCTGGACTCCATGGATTCAAAAACTCAGTATGTGAATTCGGAGCCCCACAAGAAACCCACTTCTTGATAGGCTTATTTTAGATTTTTCTCAGGCCGACCTCTCAAAGACCTTAGCCCCCTTGGGCCCAAAAAAACTTCTGTAAGCCTGAACCAAGACACGGTCACTTTTTTTAGATCCTTGCAATATCTCTTTCTTGGAAACTAGCCCGCCCGACTGATTGTCGAGCTCCATAAATCTCAGACAGCTTCTAAATAAGATAATTTGTAGAACCCTATGCGAGCTCTCAAGTAACTGAGGAAAAAATTCTGCAGATCCCCACCGACGAGCCACCAATTAATCTAGACTAAATCATGGCTCAAGATTCACTTAACTAGGGATGTGACTAAATCGAGTCAAATATTAACTTTAAACTTAAAAGACAGCTTAAAAACTCGAAACTCAAACTCAATTCTAAATTTGACCGTATTCTAAATTTTAAGTTCAAACTTGATTCAAAAATATATTTAATAAGTTAATAGCTCGATTAAGCTTGAACTATTATAAATATTTTCTAAATAACATCAAACTCACTTATATTTAAAAAATAAAATATAAATTAACAATTATACAAAGCTCTAGTAAGTTTGTAAGCCTAACAAGCTGAATATTCTAAAACCCAAGGTTAGTATTATAAAACCTAAGCTTAACATGATTTACTACTCAAGTAATTCAAGATTGAGCTTAACTCGACTATTAACAAATTAAATTTGAGTGAAACTCAAGACAAACTCGAGCAATTTGCATTCTATCCTAAACAATTTTACTGACTTAATTATCAAAATAATCATACCAAAACATCCTTCAGCATCTATTCTTAGTTTACATGTATTCATTTACAGGCATCTTAAACTGTAAAATCTCTTATTGAATTTCTACTTTCAACAATATATGTATGTGTTATATATGTTTTTATATGTTAATTATTTATTGTAGTCAATGTTCTACAAGAAGAGACCACTAGTAAGGCCGTAAAGTGGAACATAACTGTCTAACAAATCTTGATAAAGCTGTAAATGAGCCAAACTAAGCTTCTATAAACTCAAACTTGACTCCTTTAAAAATTATTAAGCTTAAGCTCGAATCGAGTTTTTTATTAAACCTATAATTGAGGCTTAATTTTAGATCGTTTAGATAAATAAACTATGTTTTAATCTCAAGCTTAACTCATTTACTAATCTAAGTCAAGTCAAGTCGAGTCTAAAGCAAACTGATCTCAAGCTTACCTATGAGCCTAAGTATACAAAATGAAAAAATAGATAAACAAATGATTAATAAATAGTAAACAAGAATTAAATTATATATTATATATTATCTTATCACATTAAATCTTTATATATATTATATAAATATTAACTTTTGAATTTTAATAATATATACTATTATATATAATATATATGCTATTTGTAATATATATAAAGCTCATAAACTTACTCGCGAGCCTAAGTAAGCCAATTTGCAAACCTGAATTAAAACTAAAGCCTAATTCGATTCAATAAACGAATTTCATCTTAAATTTAAATTTTATTTACTAATCGAGCTCGAGTCTAACTCAAACGAATCAAGTATACAAGCTCAATCTTGATGACAGCAGACAATTTTTGAGGAAGAAGGTAGTGGAAGGGCAATGATGGGTGTTTTCTAGCTCATCTAAAGATTCGTTATAAAGAATGGTTATTCAACCGACCAAACAAACAAGCTGTCATATGGAATGAGGCAAGAATGAGATAATTATTCCAACCAATCAAACTGCCAACTCGCTGTAAATGGCCTTAAATTTCCAGGAGGATTCTATCCCCTTAGCATGTGCAACCTTACAAAATCATTGAATCATAGGGATACCAGTTCTCTTACAGGTAAGGAGTTACTTAGCAAAGGAAATGTAAGGGCCCTTGCCCCACCCAGCAGGATTTTTCTTCATGAAACAACGAACGGTATTACGAAATCTATTTGCATTGTCAAGCCAAATATTTTCATCTTTTATAATATAGTCAAATACTATACAACAGTGCGAAGAAATAGAGAAACTCAGCCACCACTTATGGGAGGTATTATTGCCAATTCATCATGCTCCTTCACCATAGTTGAATCAGTTGTGTATTCCTCATTTAGGGCCAAGACCATGCAATCACGGATCTCTTCCAGACTTGGAAACCTTGCGATAAGTGCATCAAGGCAATCCTTCAATGTACTTCCCAATGCAACAGCCAGATTCATATCAGTTAAGCCAGTAATATCTCGAGCTCGTGCGAAGAACAGTACTCTTATAGCGACACATTTATCCCCTTCTTTTCCCGGCACACGTGTGCTCTCAGACCTTATTTGTGCTCCCACAGCTTCCATGTGATGGCATAGAGCAAACTTCCCAAATTAAAGATAAAATACTGTAAACAAAAGGAATATTTGATTTTCAAAAATTATTATGCTACATGGACAATCCATGTAAAATAAAACATTAAAAGTATTCATAAATAAAGCCCCCACCCCCCCCAAAAAAATAAAATCAACGGTAGTACAATAAATTGGCCAAATAGAGTTAAAAGAAACTCATTTAACAGCTTCTAGCAAACAGGACATGTTTATTGACCACCATTCTAGTAGTTATGGATCAATACAATAGATTAAAAATTGATGAATGTGATTTAGCCAAGAAAGAAGAAATTGAAGCCTGTCCACCATTCCAAGGGGAACCTCAGGCTACCAATCAGAGTTATTGCAACAAATACTTCTCATTGAAAAAATGCACAATGGAACAGAAATACAGAAAATCAGAGAAAGCAGTGTGTCAGTTTTTGTGAACTCATTAAACAGTCTCTTCAAACAAAAAGAGTAACCAAACAAAGCCATCAATACCTCTGTAACCTATTCAGGGTTATAGAGCTGTTACATACTATCTAGAAATCCAGAATCATGGGCCTAGCCTAAATGAAGCTGAATTAAAATTGAAACTGAAAAGAATCAAAAAGTTGCTGAGATGGGTTGAACCCATTTTGGTTAATTCCCAATCAATCCCAGCAATGGTTTCAAAAACAACCTCTGAAGGTGTTATGGACCAACTACATGGTGAAAGAAACTGCTGGGGGTAAATTTGCCAACCTCCTCCAAATTCACCTTAAGTTTTTAATTTTGTATTGTCGAAGGGATCCTAATTGATGCATGTAACTAAAGGAAAACAGCAACTGATAGGGTTTGTTTGTGGCGTGTCATATAAAAATAGAGGGGAAGGTTGCTATCGCAATCAAATGATGAAATGAACTAAGAGAGAGGAGTAAAATAAGTGCTCGTGTGACAAGGAAGATTCTTCATAAAGAGCAATGAATCTATGCCTAATAGGAAATTGCACACACCCACACACATACATAGAGAGAGAGAGAGAGAAGAGAGGGTGGGGGAGAGAGGAAAAGGGCCCCCAAATGCTTCAAGAGCCAAAAGCCCTAATAAAGATGTAAATAACTTTGTAACGAGAAAGGTAACTTGTTAGTTGATGTTACAAACTAGTGTATCAAATTAACAGGGCCAATAATCAGATATCTAAAAGACATCTAGTTCAATAGTCGATTCATGCTTAGCTTGATCAAGCTATATCAAGCGAAGAAAGTTTTGAAGTTCCTCTGGATTACATGGCACTTAGAAGTAAAAACAATTCCTTCCATTGAAATCCTACAAATGAAAGACAAATGTGACAAAAAACTTCAAATATTATCGTACAAAAGCTGCAGCACATACATTTATTTGGTGGCTACACGATAAAAGCATGATGAAGAGCTTTGTCGGCTTGATTTTTTCTAAGGTAATAAATGGGAAAAGATAACAAGCAGTAGTATTATGATAATAACTGTGCTTAAGTGAGGCGACTGAAAATCACCCATAAGCTTACAGATATCGTGTATGCCCTGACAAAAAGATTAAAGATCTCAAAGAAAATTTCGTAATGAATTACCATAGACAAGGATTCAGAATATAGCAAGATATTACTGTATATTTCTAATACAATAAAGTGATGCAACAAGGAAAGTTGGAATTTGACAACTCAATCAAGGGAAAAATGCAACCAAAACACAGCCAGCAGACACCAGAAACAGGTAACATAGTGATGCTTATCTAGTAAAGATAAGGGTATAAAAGAAGAGAATGATTTTGCAAATACTGCATTCAAGTGAAAAGGTGGGACATATCGAGAACTTCCTTAGGGCGACACGAGTTTATTGACTATGATGCACAAAATGTGTTTTGGCAAGTACCTAAACAACTCTTTGATCAATTAGGTCTAGTTTATAAGAAAGCTATACAAAAAATGGTAACCAAAAGAAAAAAAGGCTTTAGTTGTGGCTGCAGAGCATAATTTGGTAGCATATCTAATCCAGGATATACATACATATATGGTAGATATCTAATGTACCGATCCTCCAAATGCTATTCAGATCATCTAACCATCTACCAATGAGCAGCTGAAGAATTGTTTGCTATAAAGTTTCAAATATCTCCCGAACCATTTGAATTGCAAAAATTTATGTAGGTCAGCAGTTTATATTGATGTAGATACTATAATGCAACACAGATGTCTTTTAGCTATGGCAATTAAGCATTCTAGACATCAGGTTGAGAGTAATGCAGGATTTCCTCTAATGTTTGCCAATTCAACCAAACACAATGAGCTTAAATTATAATAACTTTTATTTCTTTCATGGCTTATAAAGTAGTCTATACTGAAACACAAATACAAGGTCACTTAAAGTCTTCCACCCTAGTGTGCCTAAAATGAACTCAACCTATCAGATGTTTTCCCTGGACCTCTCCAATAACATCTCTTCCACAAAATTCTCTCTCAGAAGTTATAATGCAAGATCTTAAAGATCACTGCTTCTAATTTGGCAATTTTACATTAATGTTAAATTATTCAATTATTAACCAATGCTTCATTTCTTATTTTGTGTGCTAATCCAATGCCCCAAACCCTTCAAGCATTCCATATGGACCCTATAGAAAAACGTTTTTATCATCTCTTGGAAGGTTTCATGACCATGCTAGCATATTAAGACCGACAGAATTGCTATTTAGCATCAAGAGATAAGACAGCAGAAGAACTACCACTTACCATGGGAAACAAAACAATCAACAGAAAGCTAGATTCATATTCAAATATTACAATACTAATGACAATAGCTAGCTGAGCCCCATAGTGCCCAAAATCTCTCTTTTAAAATAAATAATAATAAGAAGAAGAAGAAGAATAAGAACTTCAACATGAATTAGAAACTGATCAAAATTGGGTCCTAAATGAAATAAGGATTCAACCATAACCACTTGTTTCTTCTTCCTTTTAAGTGATGCTCCTTATAATCAAAACAAACTATCACTTTCTGGCTGACATGGTCTACATAATCAGTAAGCAATCAAAGTAGGAGGCCCTTTTTTCTGTAATAAACTTGGGAAGCTACTCAAAAACCTAACCAAAAAGCCTATTTCTTGAGTGGATGAAGCTCGTTTAAGCCTGACAATGAAGGGTCTTGATCTAGGTTTAATTTATTATTTACACAGAGATTCAATCCATGTAAGCGTAAGAATCAACTGGCGGCAAAGTAACCAAGATTGAACTGGACGAACAGAAAAAATCAATCAATTTCCATAAGAGAAAAACAATAGACAGTGTTGAGTAACGAGATAATACCCAATCCGCAAAGACGATGAGAGAAGGCCCAGACGTCAGGTAGGAGCTATTCGACCCCGATATTCAAGTCCTGCAAACAATTGGATAATACATGATGAAATGAAGGTTATGCGTCTATATACATATATATATAGAGAGAGAGAGAGCCGTTGCTTTGGCTCTGGCCTCTAGTACGGGTGAACAGACGCCATAGAGAATAGTTTGTTTTTTTTTTTCCTTCCATGCCTACACATTTTGATCTATATTATTAGAATAAATAAACATGCTATTCTTGCAGTTAAAAAAAGGTGCTATTCTTATTTTTTTTTCATTTTTCATTTTATATATATAAAAACCTTTTATTTCTATATACTAATTTGCATCTCACAAATTCATTTTAATATATTTATTTTTTTTAAACAGACACAACATGGTGTACTATCTGCTTGTACGTGTGTATATATATATGTTTTTCTAATTTTTTTTATTTACTATATTATGCTTTATCAACTATGCTATATTAAGTCAATACTCCTCTTTTCAGTTGCACATCCTTCCAGAATATATTTATTTCCATAACATTCCTTAATTTGTCCCTAAAATAATTATTAGTTCTCTTTTTTCCCCAGTGATTATTTAACAATTTTCAAATAATTTCCTACTCCTACCGAAAAAACACCCACCTCTTTATAATCAAACTATAATAATTTACATTAACATATCTAATACAATGAAGTTACAATTATATGCATTAGCAATATAATGACAAAGCAAAATGGCTATTATACTTTATACAATCAAATTATAATAATACACACTAATTTATACCTATGTTATTATTGTCTATACTATCTATATTATCTTATTATCCTATCTATATTCATATTATCCACATTATTAAGCCAATGCTAACTTACTAGTTTATTCTTCTTTACACTCATTCAAACATATATTTAATTTAATAAAATTACTAATATAACTTTTCATTATTTATCTACTATGTTATAGGAAAAGCCCTTTTTTTTTTACTTTTAACAATTTATAACTAATAACTTTGTATCTTATAGTTTTTTCATTAAAAATATTCACACGAAATTACAAAAAAATTTAAATATATCCCGTAAACTTTTTAACTATCATCAATTACTTACAAAATTTTCCAACTATACAATTATTATTTACAATCATAATTACTTCTATATTGCTATTATTTTATTTGTTTATTATTACAATTTTAATTTTACTAACAATAGAACTACAAACGAGCTGAGTCAAACTTCTAAAGGCTCAGACTCAGTTCATTTAAAAATCATCGAACTTGAGTTCAAACTAAATTTTTTATTGAACCTAAAATTGAGGTTCGAGCTCGAGTTGTTTTAATAAACGAGTTTTTTTTTTAACTCAAGCTCGGCTTATTTACTAATTAAGTTCAAACTAAATTAAGCCTAACCTAAAGCGAATCGATGTCGAGCCTATTAACGAGCTTAAGTATAAAAAAATAAGAAATATATAAATAAATAGATTAATAAATGGTGAACAAAAATTAAATTATATATTATATATTATCCTATAATATATTATATATTTATATATATTATATAAATATTAGTTTTTAAATTTTAATAATATATAATATATATAAAATTCATAAACTTATTCATGAGCCTAAATAAATCGGCTTATGAGCTCAATTGAACAAGTTTATCAACTTGAATTAGAGCTCAAGCTTAACTCGTTTAGGTAAACAAGTTTTATTTTAAGCTCAAATTCGACTATTTTAATAATCAAGCTCGAGCCAAGCCAAGCTCAAGTAACTTGTGAGCAATTCAGTTCATTTACAATCCTAACTAATAATAATAGATTTCCGTGGAAAACCATAGCTCTATGTTAATATTTTTTTCTTAAAATTTATCATGAATTGATGTTGTATAGAATATAATCATTATTCAACAATGAANTTTACATATATATTATATAAATATTAGTTTTTAAATTTTAATAATATATAATATATATAAAATTCATAAACTTATTCATGAGCCTAAATAAATCGGCTTATGAGCTCAATTGAACAAGTTTATCAACTTGAATTAGAGCTCAAGCTTAACTCGTTTAGGTAAACAAGTTTTATTTTAAGCTCAAATTCGACTATTTTAATAATCAAGCTCGAGCCAAGCCAAGCTCAAGTAACTTGTGAGCAATTCAGTTCATTTACAATCCTAACTAATAATAATAGATTTCCGTGGAAAACCATAGCTCTATGTTAATATTTTTTTCTTAAAATTTATCATGAATTGATGTTGTATAGAATATAATCATTATTCAACAATGAAATATCTAAGACACCTAATTTAACCATAGCCTAAACTCCTTGAATCAAGATAATAGTCTCGGATTCAGTCTCTTCATTAGTTTGGAGTGAGGCTGTAACATTGGAAGAGGCAGCCATCACAAAACTACACGCCAAACACACAAAAACAAGAAAAGTTAAATTTAGATTAAACAAAATGTAGGACAGTACAAAGGAAACAAAAGATAACTGGACACTAAAGACAACTCACAAACAGGGAGGAAAAGAAAAAAGGGATCGATAGAATATTTACGGGAGAAATAAGAAAAGACAAATGAGACCTAAAAAATAAAAGATAACGAATAAAAAAATAAAAACTAAAAAGATGGAAAGGATCGTCAGAATCTAGATCGAATAACTAGAGATTTTAGATAATAAACACTAAGCGAAAGGTAAGGATATCTCGTAAAGGAGGAAAAAAACTTACTTCAAAAAAAATATCAAAATTATTATAAATTAATAACATGAACATTAATAGGTAAATATATGTAATAAATTTAAATTTTTTAGTTATAATATATGATAGTTGGAAAAAAATTTCTCAATTAATATTATTTTCTTTTCTAATTGATGTTATTTCTTAAGAATTTTTATTTTATACAATGATTTAATTCTAAATATTGAGCAAATAACAACTTTTTACTTAATGCTAAGGGATTTGGCTAATTTAATTTCATATCCGATGATTACTAAAACACTAACTATATAGTGTGAGCACACATGTTGTGGATGCATTGTTATCTTGTAGCTATCTTCTTTTCTTTTCTTTTTTTTTTAACTTTATTAAATTTTGTAGGGTTTCATATTTCCAATTACATGCTTATATTACATTAATTTCATACTCGTTCAAAAGTTAATTTGAAAAATCGTCCAAAAATTACATACGGAAAATTAATCTTCGAAATCCACTTCGCAAATATGAAACTAAGGTCTTGGGCAAGCTGCATAAATAATTTGGGGGTGGAAAAGAGTTGATTCGACCCGTTTAATACACCTTTCAGTTTGCATCCAGAACCGATTTTCACCGTTCTTAAATTCCGCAAAAGCAATGATGAAATGTATGGTGACAAACACGATATTGGATAAAAATACACCTTCCTATAAAATTTGGCGAGTTTTGGTGTTCAGTTGATGTTTTTCCTAGATTATCTCGTGTGGTTGTGTGATTGGTGTCTTGGCGGCGGTGGCTATGGCTACAGAAACACCCAGAGGGTAATCGATGGTGGTGGTGCTGTTGGCTCGTGGTGATACGAGGAGGTTCCCATTAAAAGTTGACGGATTGTGGTGTTAATTTGATATTTTTACTATTTATTCTTGTTTTAATCGTGAATCAGTGGTGGTTGACGGCAGCTGTTGTGGTGGTGAGAGAATCTGTTTCGGATTTGGCGATGTTTAGACCGGGAAGCGGCATTTATTCCACCTCCTCCTTCTTTGTTAGCAGATTGAGGAGATAATTTCAGTTAAATCGATATTGTAATAATTTGATTTATTTATTGCACTAAGTTTTTATTTGTTAACATCTAATAATTAAGTATAATGGGACATTTTGTTTACACAACGTTGTGGTAATTACTTTATTCCCGGCAGATGATTTGTGGTAATTAAGGTACATCCAGGTTGTCAGGTTTCTTCTACATATTTCTTTTCCATATGATTGCTCAAGGTCAAACCATGATCCATCAATTCTTAAACGGAGCGCTTGGCAGTGGTGATCCTTTGAGGAATGCCTTGAAAAGTGTAAGAGCCGGTGACGGGGATGTGTAGGGAACTTCATGTGCTGCTCCTCTAACAGTAGCAAATGTCAAATATGTGACACTCTTATCTCCTCTCGAAGCACCGAATGACTGAGTCCATCCCCCTATCTGAATTACATCTTGCTGTGAAATTATTAATGAAGTCAAAAGCACTGTTCTTTGTAATTATAGGAGAATATCAAGGACGACTACAGTTATGAATGATAGTACCTAACAAGAAACCACATACCTGTGTTTCGTCATACCAAGGTGCATATCTGCTGAAGGTGGTGAAATTCATTTCTTCAGCAAGTTTGTTAGCTACTTCCCTAGTGTTTGTTAGTGGGATCCGCGAATCTTGATCGCCACTGATAATAATTGAGAAGAACATCACACAAAATTGAAAAAGAACATAAGCAGACGTGGAATGTCATGGTTCAGTTGGTTTGTGTACGTTATAAAGTCAATGACCATGAGGTGGTGTTTCTTGCATAGGTGTGTTTGGCAGGTCTCTTTTATGAGATTACGCCATTGAGACTTCGTTCGAGTTTAGGGTTTCTTCGCTTTTTTCCTTCAATCCAAAAGGAAAGAAAACTAGAGTATAGCTAACCGTGACAAACCTATAGAGTAGAACTGGAACGCCTTTTCTGAGAATGTATGCGAGTGTAGGAACAACGTCGATTATAATGTTTTCGCGTTGATAGTAACGATTCCTGTAAAATGAAACTTTCTAACCATTACCTTAACGAACTAGCTTCATGAAACAGAAACTGACTAGAAGGAAAAAAACCCTGAACAGAATCCCCAAGGTCCTGGAATTTTCGTCGCGTTGGCATGAAGGGCTTCTTGAACCTGGCGGCTGTTGAGGTACGAAAATGTCCAGTTCCCCAGACACGGACTGCTGATGGTATCTGATCTGCTATTAGGCTGCCGGAATTTAAAGTAACTCGTAAGCCAACGAAGTATGTAGGACATATCTAGTTTAAATAAAATCAATCTAGAGAGAAACTCACTTGAAGATTGGACATGATCATCGTGTTCATCGACTGCAATTGCGTTACTACACTGTTTGATTGACACAGTGAGCCTAAAATATAGCCCTGATCGGTATGTTGCCCCATCTCCTCATACAACAGGTTGAAGACGTCACGGCATTCCTTGGACTCATTTTTTTGAAAAAATTCCATAAGAAATCGCGACTCATTACACATGGTTCTGTAGACCATAAGCATTTTATCCGATATAACTCCATGAGACCACAAGAATTCACCCGCATTCACATCGTCAATTCTCAGCAGTGGGTTCCCTAGCTACAAGAAAGCAAATTAAGTAGAATTGAATCGGTTAATCTTAAATATAGCTATATATGTTCGTCAAATCGAGTGGGTCATTACTGCAATGGCTTTTAGTTTAACCGGATTGGCTTTGTAACGTTCGTTGTAATCCAGCAACAGGGCTACTAACTGAGGTACATAGTGGCCTGCGCTCATTTTCAAAGAAATTATATTAGACCACATTTTGCGTCTACATGCTGATTCCATGATAAACAAAGAGAGAATCGGTACTTAAAAGTTTACCTGCATAGCTTTCTCCCGCTATATATATGTCTGAATTCCTGTACTCGGGAAATTTTTCAAACCAGTTGAGAAGAAATTGCAGGTTATCCCTGGCTGCAAAACACAAAGTAAATCGTCATCTGAGAAAGGTTATGTCTTCATATAAATTGCATTACCTGTTCCTGTATCATTCAAACCAATATAGTCTGAACTCGTATTTGAGTATGAAAACCCAACTCCAATTGGAGACTCCACATACAACATATTTGAGGCTGCAGTAGTTGCAAATTTAGGAATACTTGAGAAAAAATAACCTTCAACTTCAACCTACTTCACTTAACCAATACAAATAACATCCTATTAAATACCAGTATTCCAGGAATACTTGTTCCTAATCAGGCTTCCATCCTCTGCAGGTCGAAATGGACCATGCTCCTCAAATGCACCAAATCCAAGAGAGGAGCAGCCAGGGCCTAAATATGAATCCAACCTCACTCTATCAAGCAGTAGAAGATGAACATTCTACACCTAGCAATCAGCCAAATAAAAAAATCCGTAGTCATATAGAATGAATGTACCTCCATTGAACCAAAGTGTCAAGGGAAATTTAAGCGGGTCACCAGAGCCTGCTTCTACAAAGTAATAGAACAGTGCTCGGCCATGTTGGGAGTCTGTCACAATATAGCCTGAATACTGTCTGAAAGAAACATTGGCAGGCTGGCCAGGAAGCTTGGGAACAAGTTCGGCACACAATCTATCATAGAGGAATAGACCACTGAGAATGATGTACCAAAGAACCATCTCCCCTAGTACTAGAGACACCAGGAAGACTAATAGCTGCAAACTAATTACCAAGTTGGAAGTCTTTTATCATAGAAATAATGAAACAATACAAGACTCTAAAAGTCTTGTGTCGTGATTGTGAAAGCTACATAATATTTGTTTTTACCAGGGAGTTCCATTTACAGACGGACGGGGGAGGCTGTGAAAATAACATATAACTTTCTTTATGGCTCATTCAATTTTAAAATCCAAGGCCTGCTCTCTGTGTCATTTCTTATGGTAATATTCTGATATTGTACTCACAAAATTCCTTGATCTATGCGGCTGAAGAATAACAATAGTAATAATTAAAAAAAAGAAAAAGAAAAAAGAAAGAGAAGTAAAGCAATCCTTTCCTTTTCATAAAACAAAAGAATTCTTTTCGAGATGATGCACAGGAAATATTATAGAAAGTCCCTCGTTTGCTCCCTGATCATTCTCTCATCATCTTGGCAGGCCATCCTTGATAAGTTCAGCTCAAATATTTCTCGACGAGCTCTCGGTTCTATCCATCTCTTTCTCAATGAGTATATACTATCTTAACATTATATATAACATGTAATAAAGTTTGTGCTAGAACTTGATTAAATTTATACCATCTTTGGCAATTTTTCGTAGAAGAGCAATGGATGGAAATAAGAAAGAAGAAAAGCAATGAGTGAAAGTGAAATAAAATATGATTTTAATTGTGTCCGATGATATATGAAGGAATGGAAGGAAATGAAAAGAAATATTTCCATTTCTTTTATTTGATTTGTCTTAAAAGATAAAATGAATGGAAACTAGAGTTAGTCTAAGATAAAATTGCCCTATTTTAATATTGACAAACTTTGCTATATAGGATAATTTTATAATTGTCCTTCATTTCTATCCATTTTCACTCATTTCTCTTTCAAAGTGAAAATATTTTCACTTTTTTCCTTTCTTTTCTATCCATTTTCACACCTTACTTAAGCTACCAAACATACCATTTTTTCTTATTTCTTTTTATTTGCTTCCGCTTTTGTTAATTTCTTCCAAACCAAACACAATGTTAATTATAATGCTTGATCCAATGTAACCCAAGTCAAATAAATAAATTAATTAAGGAAATTAAAGCAAATAAATAGTTTATTATTTTCATATATCAATATGGCATGTAAATAGTCTTTAAATACTAAGGGTAAACCTAGTCAAGGAAAAAGTTTAAACCCATATATTTCTCCTTACATTATTTTCTTTCTCCACTATTCCATAAATAAGGATATGGTTCTTTTATGTGCTACACCAAAAAAACTTCAGGGAGAGCCCTCAAGAATACCTATCAATTCAGATTCAAGAAGTTAAGAGGTTAGAATCAAAGCAAAAAGTAAGTTTTGCAAAGGAATAATCAAAATTGGATTAATCACCACTTATTATTTGAAGAAATTCTTTTTTTCTTATCTTGACAAAGAAAACTCAAGAAAATTGTGCCTTTTCAGAAAAGTAGTGTGAGAATCGCTGGTTAAAGTGTTAGTGCACCGAGAAACAATCAGTAAGTTGCCTTGAAACCCTTAAATTTGTTCAGAGATTCATTCTTATTATGTATATGGAGTTTGAAGGTTAGTTAAAATTTTGATCATGATTTTTGTTATGGGTTGTTTGGAGGATGTTAAGGGTTGTTAATAGTGTATGGATGTGAATTCGCTATGATACATGTATATCAATTGTAAGTGGTGTATGTGCGAGATATATATATATATATATTGTGTGTTAGGTATGTATATGTTCGATGTGTACATGTTATCTAATATGTGTGTGTGTGTGTGACAAGAGGGAGAGTGACCCTGTATATTTGTCTATTTATATAGGGTGAGGGCAAAAGAAAGAGATGAGAGAGAGAGAGAGAGAGAGAGAGGGCGAAAGGGAGTGTAACCAATGTGCATGTGTGTTTGTAGGGGGCGTGGATATGAGAGAGAGAGAGAAGATGAGATGAGGGAGTATGAGGGAGATAAGGAGTGAGAGAAAGAATGGGACGAAAGGGAAAGGGAAGAGAGAGAGAGAAAAAAAAGGATGAGGGAGGAAGAGAGAATATTAAAAGGGCATATATGTATATTAATTAACTATATAATGTGAATTAATGTATNGAGATAAGGAGTGAGAGAAAGAATGGGACGAAAGGGAAAGGGAAGAGAGAGAGAGAAAAAAAAGGATGAGGGAGGAAGAGAGAATATTAAAAGGGCATATATGTAAATTAATTAACTATATAATGTGAATTAATGTATTTAATATAATATATATTTATTATATAATATTATTCATAGGTAAGTTATATATAGGTATATATATACATATAATATGTGCAATTCACATGTGTGCATATTATAAGATGTCAAAAAGTAAATAAGAAGATATGTAAAAGCATGTAGAGAGTAGTTTAGAAGTGTAGAGAACGAGATAAAGGGTTAAGTTAATAGAGAAGAGTGTCAAGTAGAGTTGGGGAAGTATTAAATAAAATGTTAAATTGACATTTTATACTTTTGCACAAGTGTTACATGTTACAAGGAATTGGATCATATTGAAATAGGAGCTCCAAGTACGAGATACATAATTGATAATTGTGTGTACTAAGTTAGCGTATGATAAGTTGACTTAACCGAAACTCAAACTTAATTGTTTTGTTGATTGTATGTGGCTTTAACTATCCATTGGTCAAGTTTAGTGGTATTGGTAAGACACTTAGTAATCTTTACACGATACTATCCCATGTGAAGTCTTGTACCAAAATAACCTAGATAGATCTAGGATAGTCTTGGTACTAGGGTGTTAGGGAGTACCCAACACCAATACCTATGTACTATTTATATATTGCATATTAGAAGTCACGAGTAATCCCAAGTTTTAGGACGTTGAGATTATGTTATTTGTGGACTTAAATGGAAAGATTAAAACGGTTGTTTACTACATTAATAGTAATATTCGTGCACGTATACTTAACTGATTACTTGTGTTTCATACGCATATGTATGGTATCCTATACTAAGTATTAATTCACCTTATGAGGATTGTTGTTTTCAGCTACAAGGTTAGGTTACGAAGATGAGGTTTATGATGAGGATTTCGATAATGATTATCTTACTATGATAAAGAAGAAGACTATTACTATTATGATGATGGAGCTAGGGCATTATAAATTAGCTGTAGGAGTGAACTATGAGGATTTATGCCTATTTCCATTGTAATTATTTATTTATGAGACTTTTGTGGTTATGGAGTTACTTGTAACTCCTGTTGTTAATTTTAATAGTTTAACTGTTGTCGAAGTTATGAAACTCCAGTTTATGAGTTTAATGTCCTTTTGTGTTCTAGGTTCATAAAGTTCTGATAATTTTTACAGTTATGTTATTATACTTGGCTACGGAAATTGAGTGGTTAGCATTCTTCTCCAATTGCACATTTGAGAATATTACTTATGAGTTGGTAGGTTTAAAAGAAAATTGTAGATTATACACAGGTAGATGGATTCTTGTATAGCTTAGCGTATTTGCCTCTAGAGTCAACACGTGACAAAGTTATGGCATCTTGAGTTTTGAGGTGTTACATCTAGACATACCAATTCCTCCCATTTCTTATTTATTTATTTATCTTAAATGAGTCCTTCAAGGAGAAATTATACAAATTGTAGTTAAAGATGACATATAAAAATTAGGGATGCAACTAAGTGCATCGTAACGGGGTATCTAACATACTTAACCTATTAAAAATTTTATAAAATATTATTCGATATAATTTTGAAATGGTTTCAAGAAAGGACTAAAAAGCTAATAGAGTTTTAGGATATGTTCTAAGATTTAGTAAGGAAAAAGAGCATAGGAAAATATGCTGCTTGATAAAAAATAATAAATTAATTATATAATGCTAATCAATATTTTTAATAACCTAAAGTAATTAAATAATATAACCAAAAGTAGCTAAAGTAATCTCTATTGTATTATACAATGAACACTAAAAGCAAGCAAATTCAAAAATGTCGATAATACCAAAAAATTTTAAAATCAAATTTAAAGCAACTAAAGTAACTTAAGTCCCTAACCCTAGACATAACTTTGCTCCTGTCTCTTTTCTTCATCACTTCCTCTCTTCTTCCTTACTATTCCTCACTTGCACTGCACTTCCTCTCTTGGTCTCTTTCTTCTTCAACCAGACCACACATAACTCTACTCTCTCTCTCTCTCTCTCTCTGTCTCTCTCTCTCTAAATAATGGCATATCTTTTAGTTTTAGTTTTTCTCATTCATTCTCATCTCTATGAGTAGAGCTAAATGTTTTGACAAGAAATAGATGAGTCCTTGATTTAAAGACCCTCTTTAAAAACAAAAATCTCAGATAAAATTCTGCATATGTGTCTAGCTGATTCGTATTTTCTTCTTTTCGTCCCTGATTGTCCTATGGTTGCTTTCCAAAATCAGTGCATCTCCTGAATGTGTGGACTTCAAATTGCTTTTTGTTGACAAATGACTAGGTGTAAAATTAACCATGAGCTTGTTGAAATTGTATGAAGAAGACGAATGACGATGTTGCCCAAAAATGCAATAAAGATTCCACGAAAATCGAATTCTATAAATCCATTTTTAGAGAGCTTTCTACGAAAATGGGGTCAAATAGGCCCCCTTCGAAATTATAAATCATAAGTTCAATCTCGTGCATATCCCTAATGATGGATTCAACTCATGAAACTTGTTAATTAAACAAATGGTATTATAAGTTTGGACGTTTTCCATGCGGGCTTGCATTTTCTTTGTTATTTTTCATGCAACAAAAGTCGCAAGTGGTACCTAGAACTTTTTTTTGTATTTTTTCTTTTGTTTTTTCAAAATCTTGTACTTTCGCTACCATATTCTTGGAAAAAGTTTCAAAGGCAGCCTATTTTAGTACTATTGTTGGTAAAAAGTCCCATTTTCATACAAAACAATTTCTCAATGGATTCTTTATTTTATTTTTGGAAAAAAAAAAGTTTTTTAAATAAAATCATTCATTTTCAATTATTTTTCATTTAGTCTAGCTGACTTATCCAAACAGACAATAAATTGTAAGTTCAATCTTGTGATTCAACTCATGAAACCCTTTAATTAAACAAATGGTATTATGGATTTGGACATTTTCCATACATCTTTTATTTCACGGTTTGTATAATCAACTCTAGGTAAAGTGAAAAGTTTCCTTCCTTTTTTTTTTTTCTTTTTTTTCCACGTTGAATTTATCAAAATCTTATTTAAAATAATAAATGGCGGAGACATGCATTTAATCATCATTTGCCAACAAAAAAAAGTGTATCCCTAGCTACAAACACAAAGTAATTCGTAAAGATACATTGGATTCTAGCAATAGGTTTGCTAGCTGAGGTGCATTGTGGCCTGCACTCATTTTCGGATAAGTTAGACCATATTTTGCATCTATATGCTGATTCCATGATACAAAGAGAGAATCGGTACTTAAAGTTTACCTGCATAGCTTTCTCCCGTTATATATATGTTTGAACTCCTGTACTTCAGAAATTTTTTAAACCAGTTGAGAAGAAATTACAGGTAATCCCTTGCTGCAGGGACATAGTAATTCATAAAGATTAAGATGATTTAGCTATTCGCTCATGTAAAAAATAAGGATGCAACTACTAACATGTCTAACCCGCTAAAAATTTCATAAGGTATTGCTTGATAAGGTTCTAAAATGGGTTGTGGGAAAGAGCTAAAAACCTAACATGTTTTGGGATAGGTTTTAGGATTTAATAAGAAAAAAAAAACCTTCGGAAAACCTGCTAATGTGATAAAAAATAATAAATTAATAATATAATGTTAATTAGTATTTATAATAACCTAAATTAATTAAATAATGGGAAAAATGATAAATTTGCTCTCCAAACTTTTGCAAAATGGCAAAAATAGAACTTGAACTTTGAAAAGACAAATTTCATCCCTAATCAAAGTTTTTGTTAGCATTTTTACTATCTCATTAAAATCATTAGATGTCATTTGTTTAATTAGATTGACAAATATATCAGAAGACAAAATGTGTATTTTAAGCCATGTATATGCCGCATAGACAAAACAAAAGGAGAAAAAAAGAAAAAAATAATGTTGAAAAGAAAACAAAAGAAAATCGCACTCCTCTTATCCTTCAAAACCTTAACTTTTACCCTATCGATCCCAAACAAACCCACTTTAATCGAAGGAATCCCTGTTGTGATCAAGTCTGTAGGTTGTATTTTATCTAACTATGAGAATGTAGGGATAAAAAGATGGGAAAAGGTTTTGCAACAATTAAAAAAGTGTGATCTTGACATACAAATATGTTGTTGAAAAAAAGTTATGAGACTTTCAATGAAAAACAAAAGCAGATATACCTTGACATTGCATATTTTCTTGCCGAAGAAAGCAATATCATTTCCTCTTACACGTGGGAAGACCGTAACTTTTCTCCTCAAGGAGCAATAGAAAACTCCATCACATGACTCTGGTGAATATTGAGGTAAATGATCAGTTGTTGATAAGTGATCCAACAAGATAGTTCGGCAAGAAACTCATATCCAAGGAAAATAAAAATCCTGGAAAGTGCAGTAGAGTGTGGAATCGTGATGAAGCCCTGAAAGTTCTCATAAATAAATGGCCAATTCCTTACTTGGTCTAACTTATTTTATTTATACCTCACTCACACATACACACGCATAAAAAGAATGGGGGGTAGGAAAAGAATTGTGAGTAATCATCAATTAACTGTTTGAATTTCATTTTTTCTTTTTAACCTTTCTATTTTGTCTAGATTGGTAGGGAATTGATAAAGTTAAAGCCCTGCTTCTCCAGTTTGAGAGTAGCCGCAACATAACTCTTGCAAAGGAGGAATTCAAAGAGTTTCGATATAGAGCAGGAGTAAGGGTTTGGATCACCTTTGGTTTGGGATTTCGATTTACATTTGATCTTGATTTAGAAAATGTTAGGGTTTATTTGGGAAATATGAATCATATTTGGTTTGGGTTTCTCTTTAACATTATTTTTTTCCCTCTTTTTTTCTCTTTTTGTTTTTTCTATATAGCATATACATAGCTTAAAATAATATTAAAGGGTCAATGTCATCTTTAGATATGTCCATCAGTCTAACTAAGCAAATGGCATCTACAATGTTAACAAGATAGTAAAAATGCCAACAAAAACTTTAATTCAATATGAAATTGGTTTTTTACTTAGTATTTTTGCTATTTCGCAGAAGTTTGGGTAATAAATTTTATATTTTCCCTAAATAATATAACCAAAAGTATCTAAAGTATTCTCCATTGTAATGTACAACGAATACTAAAGGCAAACAAATTCAAAAAATCAGCAAAACCAAAAAATTCTAAAATCAAATTTAAAACAACTAAAGTAATTTAAGTCCTTAACTTTAGACGAAAATTTGCTCATTCTTTACTCTATCTCTCCTCTTTATCACTTCCTCTCTCTTCCTCCTGACTTGCAATTCCTATCTCTTCTTCAACTAGACCACACCAATCTACTCTCTCTCTCTCTCTATCTCTATCTCTATATATATATATATACATATATATATATTATTGTATAAATAATGGCATTTTTTTAGTTTTGTTGCTTCTCAGTCATTAGTTTTTCCCATTCATTCTCATCTTGATGGATGGAGCTAAATGTTTTAGCAAGAAATAGATAAGTCCATGATTTAAAGACCCTCTTAAAGAATGGAAATCTTGAATGAAATTAGACATGCCAGATGCCATTGAGGCGAGTTCGAAATGGGTTTTGCAAAACCCAAATCAAACCTACTACCTCATAAGACTTCTTAAATCCTTATAGGGTACCTTACAAGGTTTTTATCTTATTTCCATAATTTGCTCTTATAGGGTTTTGTAAAACTTATCAAAAACCTAACCTAACTTGCTAATATTAAAAAAAAAAAAAAAGTGATTTGTGGGTGTACACAAAAAATAAAGCAAATAGCGTATGATTTATTTTGAATAATAAAACAAATGGCGTATAATTATTCAAAACTAAACCAATTTCTTTTTATTTTAAATTAATATAGGATTAATAGAAAGGAGATGGGTGGGAAATGAGGAATGTGGCTGAATAGCTAAGAGAGAAAGTAAAGGCAAGAGGAGAGTAATAGAGGTTATGAGAAAAAGAAAGAGATAGGCCTAAGGTTTTATTAAAAGTTAAAGTATGAAAGAAATAAAATATCTTTAATTAATTATTATGTTTTATTATTTACAGCTAATACTAAATTGCTAATATTATATATATATATATATATATATTATTATCTTTAACCAAGTTCGCGTTTTCCATCAAGTTTTTTCTAAATTTTAAAACCCGACCTAAAACCCCGTGGGGTTTGAGAACCACTTCGAGAACCCAATCTAAAATCATATAGGATCAAACCTTATAGGGTTTTTAGCAAGTTGGAAACCCTATAATAACCCGTCTAATCACATCCCTAGATAAAATTCTCCATACGCATCTAGTTGATTAATATTCCCTTTTTTTCATCTCTAATTGTCCATGGTTGCTTTCCAAAATTAGTGCATCTCCTCAATGTGTGGACTTTAAAATGCTTTTCGTCAACAAATGACTAGGAATGGAATTAATTATGAGCTTGTTAAAATTGTATGAATAAGATGAATGACACTATTACCCCTAAAATGCAATGGGATTCTAGGGAAAATTGATTTCTATAAATCCATTTTTGAAGAGTTTAGTACAAAAATGGATGAAATAAGCTCCCTTTGAAACTTATTCCAAGAAAATGGTAGAAAAGTCGTATGTGGAGCATGTGACTTAAGTACGAGATTAGAAAAAAAATATATAGAAGAAGTTGTACAAAGTAAACTAAAAATAAAATCTTATTAACTCCCATTTATAAACAAAAAGCACTAAGTGAGTACATTTATAGAAACATGAAATATGAAAATTGCAAATCAAAAAAGTTAATCAACTCCAAACCCCCTATCTCCAAAGTCAAAACTCATAATCCATAAGTCCAAAACAACAACACCAACTGTATAATAGAATTTCAACATCTATAATCCAACAACTCCAAATGTACAACCCGAAAGTAACAACCCAGTGACAAGAAGAAAGTGAAAAGTATAGGACACATGGAAAGGGATCAACTTTGAACATAGTAAGATCCAACTTAAGTAATGGATTTTACATGAAAATTTTAATTACAAATAATATCCACATATTTATTTACAAACTACCATTATACACATGTACTCCTAATTTTATTATACCGTTTCCCTTTGCAACAAGAGAAAAATATATCATATTGGGAGAAAAGTAAAGGTCATTATTCTAAGGGACCCTTCGATGGTCCAGCATGCGATATCCCTAAGAGGCACTATTTTGAACAGTGATGTTGTCTGCTGCTATGTGACCCTGTCCTTCATATATATTACGTCTGAAGCAGTAGAGTTATAACAGTCCCGCTATACAAAATATTCTAAGATAGAAGCTAACCATACAGCCGCTATCTTAGACATGATTTATACAAGGTGTTTACGATTGACCCGCTTTAAAGTAAACAGTTCATAAATTAAATATATTATTTACTTATAAACTTGATAAAAAAAATACATACTTATATTAAAATAATCTGACAATATTTACAAGATTTAGTAATCTAATAATAATCTACTTGAGTAATCTAATAATAATCTACTTTAAAATAAATCTAACTAAAGAGTGTATTTAGTCTTCAATTTACATCCTCACTCCCTAGGATCCGATAATTGCTAGCTTCAACGTAAATGTAATCTGCTTCCTAGCTAACACCTGCAACAAAATTTATAAGGATGTGAGCAACCACAACTCAATAAGTTGGGACAGAGACTTAAAGCCATACAATAGACACAAACAAGGTTATCAGCCAATTTATTAGGTGCAATGCATATTCAAACAAATGTCATCGTACGACATCGTTTAACCCATCATGAGATTAGAGAAATTGCACCCGCTCTAATTTGGATTGAAGAGTTTCCGTTAATGTAATAGCTCACAACCAAATCTAAACTTGTGCAATGGAAACACCGCTCCTCCTACGATAACTTTCGAACCATTAACTTCACCCCTACCGCGACCTTCTCACCTATCACTTAGTTAGACTAAGGATAAAGAAGGGACCAATTATACTATCCAACGCTATCCTTTTCGAAGGAGTCGGTATTTGGCCGAAAAATCTTAGGTTTCCCCTAATGGGTTACTATGCAGACCTGATTTAAGTTTACAGGTCATATGTTTGATTAGGTCCAGTTTAGGGCAATCTATCATTTCATACGAATCATACAAATTAAGCTAGAACGGCAAATCAAATCACATCATTAACTCTAAAACAAACACAGGCATACAGTCGATTATTTAACAAACATAATCAAGTACAATTTCAAGCCTCCGAATACTACAACATAGTACTCTAAAATACAGCGATATATAAATCCTAACTTACCCGGACTCTTCACTTACTCACTCAAGGTACAACTCATACTAACCATCACCAAAAATCCCTATAATACAAATATCGTTTTAGTTTTCTATATAACTGCTAAAGATTGATTTTATTCTATAGCACTTATTGTTATCTTTTGTTTAGGGTTTAATATACCCATTTATTCAGATTTTTAAGTCTTTTACAATGATTCATAATTTCAAGCTAGGCTCTAATTCAGTTCTTAATAGGTTTCTAAATTAGATTTTTCAACTCGGTGTTCGATTATGGATTATATACGTAAACCTTAGGAAATCATTCCAACCCATAATGTAAAATTAATCACATTATTTTCGCGTATCCTAAATATTATAATTACTCTTAATCAATATTTTATTTTACTTTGTATACTTAAATCCTTATTAGTATATCTAATTTATTCCTGATTTGAGAAAATTTTAAATATTTTATATAAATACCTAAATTTAAATTTCCTACCAGATTTATTATATAGTTTTATTATTATTATATTATCGATGTTTATTCTAATATTTTCTATATATTATATTTCCAATTTTTCATATTATGTATTATTACCTATCATGTACATAATACACATATAATATTTCTATCATTCCAAATATCATCTCCCAACGTCAATTAACCTATCAAAATATCTAAATTCATCAAAAATCAAATTTTATACCTAATTTGCAAAATTAACTTAAAATTTACTATTTTTCCTATTACTTATTTACTACATAATATCTTAATAATTACATCCAACCCTCTAAATGCTGCAAAGAGCTTACTCCATCAGATTTCAACATCCTAAAACATGTAACTATGTACTAAATCAGTAATTATCTAACTAATTACCTAATTAGCCCTAAATTTCCCATTTTATGCATCATTTTAAGGCTTAAAAATTATCTAAAAATTTAGAAAATTAATTTTTGAAAAAGAGATTTGTAGCACTGTTATATAACCCTTACGTAGTTTACACAAAAATTTTGGGTTTAAAACTATACTCTTAAAGTCATTTATTTCTAAATCGAAACATGCTCGGTTTTGCATGATTTCTTAAGTACCAAATATCACAGGACATATTTTTATCAAAATAATATTTTTCCTAAAAACCAAATACAAAAATATTCTAGAATACTAAATTTCATTATTTTCTAAAACTATTTAGTATTTTTAACAAAATATGAAAAATCAAAATGAAAATCGAGCTCACAAGAAATGGTAACTTCGGCCACCTCCGGTAACCATGGCCTTGTTGGCCGGTCTAAGCACTACTACCACCGTGTGGTGGTGGTGGCCGTCTACTCCTAGGTGGTCGTCGGGTTTAGGATCTCTTCTAAGGCCCTAATTACATAAATTTTTGTAATTTTTTTATAAATCTTAATTTTCTCTCAAAATTTCAACCCTCTCAACTTCCTACAACTACAAACATCCCAAATGAGCTTCTTTAATTTTATGAGTATTTATAGAGCTATAGGAGAATTATAGTACATTAATTTGACTAAACATTTGCTTTATCTTCTTCTAAATTACCTTTTTTGTTGTGTTAATTTGATTGGTTTTTTTTTTTTCTTTCTTTCCACAAATGCCACGACCTTTATTTGGATCATTCCTCATTTTTCTTAATTTTTCTTGATTTTTCCTTAATTATTTATAAATTTTATTTAATTAATTAACATTATTTTAGCATAGTTCGTGTATTTCTACCTACATGTAAATTCGTATATAGTACAAATAAATATTCTTAAATATTATTCATGTTATTTTACGATTTTTAGTATACGTATAATTTATTTTTATCGATTCGTTAGTTATCGGAATTCGTTCTAAGCGTTTAGATAAATAGCAAACAATTTTCATAAAATTCAATATTATATTAATTAACCATTTTATTACTTATTTTTATGAATTCAAACTTAAAGGACCACTTTTACTAATAATCCTAGCTTCATTGTAAAATTTAGATTAAATCGAACAATTTGTTCAATCACCTTAAATACTACGAATCAAATACCAAATAACTAGTTGCAAGGCTTAGAATATACAATGATTTTTATGTAACCATCCATTTTTCACCTAATTATTTCATGGATTATCAGTAATTTATGGGAAACAATGCCCAATAAATACATTACACGCTTTGATTTTTAAACTTATACAATGACTAAGTTATCTGCACTTATATTATCTTAATGAGACTTTCAACAAACACCTTGTGTACATTTTATGAACATTAAACTACCTACTCTCAAAAATTATTATATGTGATATCTTACATGTATTCTTACAAATTACAAACTACATTCACATTTAAATACGCAAGAAAACACAAATGTGAAATATACACATAAATTTTACAATATATTCTAAGGACATAGATTTTATTAGAAGAACCTAAGTTTTCTAACCATGGACATGAAACAATAATTTTTACAAAACAAAAATAAAGTAACATGGTAGATCAAGTAAGTTATACTTATCGATTAGTAAGACTTTGAATGTTTTAAGCAAGAATGTGTGAGATGGACAATATCTGCACCTTTCACTAGAGCTTTAGAGTAAGTTTATGAGAGATGTAACAAATGAGGGTTTGTTGCTTAAGTAGGTTAGGGAAAGTTTGTATAGTAAATAAAGTCGCATTAGGGAGCATGCGACTTTAGTTAGAAAAAAAGTTGCATTGAGCCTTTGTGTTTCCTTTATTATTTTTCATGCAACAAAAGTTGCATATAATACCTGTGATTTCTTTCTTGTATTTTTACAACTAAACTTCTTCTTCTTCTTTTCTGAATCCTATCATATTTCTAAAATAAGTTTTGGAAGGAGCCTATTTTCATATTATTTTTCAAAAAATGTCCCATTTTCGTACAAAACTCTATCTTTTTATGGGTTCTTTATATTCTTTTAGGAAAAAAAGAGTTTTTTTAAACAAAATTGTTCTTTTCGGTGATTTTTTATTTAGTTTAGTTGACCTATCCGGATGGAAAATAAATTGTATCAATCTCATGCATATCCCTAGCAACAGATTCAACTTATGAAACTCATTCATTAAACAAATGATATTATAGGTTTCAACGTTTTCCATACATCTTTTATTTCATGATTTGTGTAATCAACTTTGGGCAAATTGAAAATTTTTCTTTTTTTTTCTTTTTTCTTTTCGTATTGAATTTATCAAGATCCTATTTAAAATAATAAATGTTAGAGTCATGCATTGAATAATCAATTGCTAATAGAAAAGGTATATCTTTCATAATGAATCTTTTATTCAACTTTTTGTGTATCCATATCATTCTTATATACTTTCAATATAAAAATAGTTATTTGTGCACAAACCCCCTCCTCCCACCCCCCCTTCCCTTTCCACCACCAAAAATAAATAAATAAGTAATTACAAACAGGTTTAATACGTTGGGAAGCTGGCACTAGGGGTAGACATGGATCAGTTTGATTCAATTTTCCTTCCAAACCAAACTAAGCCAAGCCATAAAAATGCATTTTGGACCGTACAGTCTAGATTAGGAATTTTTTCAACCCATAAAATTTTGATTTAGTTTATAAATTGAATCATATTTTCTAGCTTAGAAAAATATATTTGCGAAACATATAATCTTATATAAAAAATATTGAATTGATTTAGAAATAATACATATTATCATAATAAAGGTTGATAAAATTAATATTTATGTAACTAAAAATTTTCAAATGTCTATTAATAATTAATTTCATTTAAAAACAAACTATAGTACAAATTTTAAGTCAAACTATATATATTATTTATACATTATGGTAATTATAAATTTAATACATATGTGTTTCAATAAATATAAATAAAAAATTCTTTTAGTGTTATACTATAACAAAAAAAATTCTTTAATTGAAGGAAAATATTTTTATATTTTTTATAAAAAGGTTTGATTTAGTTTTACAAATTAGTTTGGTTTATCCTTTCAAACTAACCATTAATTTTTTATTTGGTTTAAATTAGAAATTTTTAAATCAAATTGTAAGAAAAAACATATTTTGAGTTTGATTTGGTTTGATTTGCAAATTGGTTTGATTTGGTCTTTTTTTTTTTTTTTTTAGCCCTCTAGCCCTCACTACTCCCAACAAGTACCCAACTACAGTTGTAAACCCTACTTTTAGTGGGCCTAAGACTTGATTAAGAGTACCTTCAGAACGTTCCTAAAGATCAACTAAACTAAAAACTTAAGTTTATATTTAGAAACGAATTAAATTTTTACAATTCAAAAGCCAATTGTCGATAAAACCCAAGCTTGAAGAACTGCGAGCTCAAAAGCTACTTAAAACCTTAAACCTTAAAACCATTAAGGAATTTTAACCCTAAATAATTAATCGATAATTTAAATTGAATAATTTCATTCAACTTTAGAAATTTCACAATCCTACAAAAATCAAATCATAAATCACAAAACAATGTAAGATAAAAATCCTAAAACAATTTTCTATAAGATTATGCCATTATCTTCATGCATAAGCCTTACACATAAATAAGTAGACCAACCAATCACCTTAGATAACTTATCAATTGAGAGTTGGAATCATTTATCAATTGATAACTTATCAAAATTTAGTGATAAGACGATTTCCTTATCATCTCTTCACTTATACTACATATGGACAAATTTTCACAAGAATTCATAAGCTTAAATTTAATAAAGGTGACAAGACCATTCCATGGCCTAAAAAGACTTCCAATGGCAGATCTAAAAAGGGGAGAAAGGGGGGCCATGCACTTGTCATTCACTCATCAATTATTTCTTCTTACACATCACTATTCACCCCTTAATGCTTACATCATCAAGAGTTGCAATTGTTGACTTTTTGTAAGTTTCAAGACAACACTTTCAAGACATTTAAACACTCCTTCTCTCTCCATTTCCAATCCGCCACACTCTCCATCATTTCCCTCATTTTCAATTTCACTTTCGCTTCATCTTTCTCTCTTTTGAAACAAACATAAAAAGGGGAAACAACCTTACCCCACAAAATCCATTTTTCTTCCATTTTAAAGCTTCACTCACGGCATTTTTTTCTCTTGTTCATGTGTAATTTTCTTTCACCATCCAAGGCCTTTTAAGACTATTAGAATCTTCCATAAACCCCATTCCAAAAGAGCAAAAGATTCGGGTTTGAAAAGGTGGCTAAAAGGAAGAGGCAAAGTTAAAGGCTTAAGTGGAACCTTAGTGCACAACCACCAAACTTTGCGTTAAGGACGAGTAAGTGTTTCTTGTGATATGTGGATTAGTATTTATGTTAGGAGACTTGGATTTCTTGAAGATATGGGTAAAGTTTGAGTTGTTATAGCACCAAAAATCGTTTTAAGAAACAAACCCTAAAACCCTTACTTGAAGTTGAAATATGAGCATGTAAAGTTGGTGTTTTGTATGGACATTTGTTTAATGCTTTGAATGGAAGATTTTAAGTTAAGAAAATCTTGAAATGAGAACTTTAATGGAAGATAATCATGCTGGACGTGAGGGTTCCATAGTCATTTGGATGTTGATTTTGTTTCCATTAAGGTAAACATACTCAAATCTAGACTTAAGTTAAGGAAAAATCCATCACATGAAGTTTTAAGAAGAAATCGACTTTGTATGACATGAGCTATGATATGGGAGTTGTATTAAGTATAAGATCTTTTATTTCTTTACGTGGAACATGAGTTAAAGGATCATTTGATGGAAGGAAACTTAAGTTAAGATTTGTACACAAGTAGTTAAGTGCATAATCTACCACCTAAACTTAAGGAAATGATGAAACAAGTTGAAAAACCAAGTAAGGACCCCTTAGGACCATCATGAACAGATCTGGAACGTGGGAAAATGAGGCTTAAAAATATGATAAAAGTGAAAGAACAGAGTGAAAATATTAACTAAAGCAAGTATAGTAAGCATATAAAGCCTAAAACT